>JADLZK010004048.1:0-18006 GCA_015847255.1 Hyparrhenia diplandra
GCCCGTCTTGCTGCGCGCTTTGCCGTGGCGAGGCGTGGTAACGGTGGCGACGCCCACGACGTCGCGAGGTGAAGACGTAGCCGATTACCCGGCAGACGGCAGGAAGGAGAATGGAGGATGACGTCGCAGCGCGGAGGAGAGGAGGAGGAGCAAAAGTGTTGCTTTCGACCGCTCACTATAATTTGGAGGAAAGGGCGCCCGCCGTCGAGTGAGGCTTCGGGAGTCGCCCGCCCATGGCACGCAATTTACCCGTCAAAGCAAAGCTTAGGGGCTGCCCTTGAGAGGAGGAGAGGGTGGAAGCGAGCGTCGGCGAGCGAGAGATGTAGCGAGGGAGGCTAGCTGCTGTGGCGAAGCTCTGGCCTTGGCGTCGGCGTTCTGCGGCGCTAGGAGGAAAAGGCACTGGCTGCGTCGCGGCATCGGGGATTAGGCGATGGGGGTGAGGGACATTTGGGGGGTGGCCGGTGGGGAGTTAGCAAGACTTTAGAGTGCGTAGGGGGTGTTGTAACAGCGGGCCATCATCGGGCCGCTTTCTTGGTCGGGCGTGCGATACCCGTACGTGCCGTGGCGAGGCGGCGGCAGGAGCGCGGCATCTTTTCAGTAGGGCGGGCGGCACGCGGCGTCGCTCACGGGCGATGCAGCTTCGGGCGGGCAAATCAGGGCCATGGGCGTGCCGGCGGACCACGGGCTGCATGGCCATATATAAGCAGAGGTAAATACTTTTCTTCAAGACACAGGTAAATACTAGTACTAGTACTACTGTGGTACTAGCACTAGCAGGAATAAAAAGTTTTTCTTTCGATTTTCGTTGGCGTGTCGTCGTCCTGTGGTGTCTGCCGCCAAAAGCTGCCCCGATGAGGCCGCATGCATGCTCCCGTGCGGAACAGTTCTGCTCGGGCGTCGGACCCACCCGCGTGAGATGTCATCATTTCCTTCGCTTTGGCCACTGTTTCGTCGTAGCCGCATGCAGTCGCAGCTTCGCTCTTGGCTCTGGCACTTGGTACTACTCGGTGGATCCCGATCGATGGGGTTTGGCGCCTGCCCGCCAGGCCCGGCCCTGTCAAATTACAGACCTGGAGCGAAGCTAGAAGCTATGGGTCCCCTTTAATCCAACTCTAATAATATAATGACGATTTTGCTCAAAAAAAAATAATATAATGACGATTCTAACTAACAAGTGTAATGCATAAAAAAATTCTTATGAAACAAGATCGCAGATCGCTGCATCATATGGGTTTCCAAAATCCCAAACCTAAATTAATTGAGACTAAAGATTAGGGATAAAAGTCTGTATAGGAACTAGGAAGACAAGTTGCAGATGCCAATTGCCACAGACAGGCGTCTAGGCGGCTGGTGATGTCCAGGGTACTGCCGATCGCTAGCACCTGCATACCTGCTGCATCGACGCTACGGCAGCATAATGAAGTCGCGGCAAGCTGAGTCGCGTGGACGCTGCGGAAGCTGGATCGACGCTACGCGGACGCTAACCTATTTGGGGTGGCCCCTAACCTCAAAGGGCCCGGTTCGGCCGCTCCGTTGGCACTGCCCCAGGGCCGGGCCTGCTGCCCGCCTGCCAACATTGGCGTGCCGCTGCGGGGATCCGATCGGGATAGTGAGGACGGCCGCCAGCTCAGTAGCTCGTGTTCGCGGTCGGGGCCAGAGACCCGCGCCGGCGCCGGCGCGCCGTCCATGGTTGCTTCGGGGCTTCGGGCGGGACCGAACCGAACGGGCGCGGCGCTACACCTACACCGGCGCGGCATTTGGCGCCGAAGTAATGGGCATGGCGTCTCGGTCCACCACGCGTGGTCCAGGACGTGAAGAAGGGCCGCAGCAGCGCTTTGGCTGGTTCGTGCACGGGCCAACCGCGACCTGGTTCGTCTCGGCGCTGCTCGGAGGAAGACGACGAGGGCCGCCGATCCTCGTGCTCGTGTGGAGCCTCCCTTTTCAGACCAGAATTTCTGACAGGGACCGATCGAGCCAGCTGTCGGTCGGTCGAAATTCCGCTCGCTCACAGGATTTGTCTTTCCTCGCGTTGCACTTTGCTTGATTGCTTCTGGTTGGCAGCACGTAGCAGGCAGCAGCGATGATTTGGGTGGTTGGACACTCCTGCTTGCATGGAAAGCGCTCGATCGTCCCGGGTCGTAATTCGCTTTTTTTTTTTTTTTTTTAGCATCACCGAGCTTTTCATTCATGATCAATCAGGTTACATTCGGCAGCGACTAGTTCCAACAGCCAAGGAGGAAACTCGTCGAGCCAAAAAGAAGCATCCTTCTAAATTTGAAACCTATTGGACGCGAGTGATCAGCTACCGAAGTTAGCTTCTCTACACACCTAAACACAATTAAAATTTCTAAAACTCTTCCCAAGCTCGTGATATCTAAACACAACCCACCCCGGCGGTTCTTGCCCCTAAGTTACTCTGAAGGAGGTTTGAGTTGAAGATTATCCACCTCGAATAACGTGCTCACAGCCAATCTCCGCTGCCAACTCGAGCCCTCGGCGCCGCCATTGCTTCTATTTGTTAGAGCATGCGGGCGTCATTGAACCACCTTGCGCTGCTTTGCTAAGATTGCTCCCGTGTGGTCACGGATGACAGCTCCCACCTCTTCCCGTGCACTTTCGGTGTGATCGAAGCCCCATCTGTGTTTACTTTGCACCAGCCATCAGCCGGCTTCTTCCATCTCACTTTCCTTCTCACTTTGGATTCTGCCAAAGCATCTTGAGCGTGGCCAACTCCTCTACCGGTGTGGCTATATATCCGGCCATCGCTCACGGCTCCTATGTCCGGCGGTCATTGCGTCTTGCATTTCGGCCGGTCAGAGCCCAGGCACCGCATATGACCACCCTCCGCCTCCCTGACCCGAGCAAACCCCTGCGAAACGAAGCACGTCGGTCGCCCACGAGCACGGATGTAGGTTTGGAGCTTTTACTCCCAGAAGCTTCTTCACCTCTTCCCAAGCTTCTTCACCTCTTCCCAAAACCTTCGGGTCGTAATTTGCTGAGTGTGAGAGAAGAGACTTAATTGGCCCTGCTGAGTGTGAGAGAAGAGACTTGTCCCTGTTAGCGTGAAGTAATGAGCCCGACTTATCTATAATATTTTTTCTCATAAGAACAAATCAGTATGATCAGGCGGCTGAACAGAGGCGTTATCAAATATCTAGGGATGGCAGAATAAATAAACCAGTTTTGGTAAGGCGTATGCTTGCACTATAAATTTGACTTTTTGTCTGTTGCATAATACAGTAATTCACTAAAGTTCTGAAGGTTAGGTACAGGCCTCTTTTCTAACGTGCCACCAAGGGCCCATGGCTTGTAGTCCCAAATTCCGCCTCTGCACTGATCATCCATATAATCTCGAATAGGGGCTGCACAACATGACATGATAGAACGTCTTGTAGAAGGTGCGAATGCTTCAACTGACAAAAGGTGCAAGGTGCAAGCCATTGCTTTTGAAAGAAAAGTTGAGACAGATTGAATGAGAGCAAAGGCCGATGAGCTATGTAGAGAGAGAAATCTATAACTCCTATATAGGAGATCCCCACTAGCCATCCCAGGGAGTTCTCCGCCTACGATTGGTCAGGCAGTGGTAACCGAAATGTAGCAAAGCTAAAATCAGCGCGTCCCAGGCTTAAATAGCGTCCTGGCGCGGCGCCTTCCCTGCGGCGGCCTCTTCGCCTCCCTCGCTGCGACTCCCCTTCCACGCGCCCCGCGGCGGCCTCTTCCTCCCCTGCTGCGAATCTCTGTCTCCTCCCCTTCCCCTTTACGGATGTCGCGGTTTCCATATATCCCGTCCGTCCCCTCGGTCCCCTCCGATCCCCTGTCCGCTCTCCGCCCGGCACCGCCCGTTTCTCCCAACCACCGCCGTTGCGCCACGCCGTCGCGCTCGCCATGCATCCCGCCCGCCCCCGATCGATCTGACGCAGGCGCGGCGCGCGCCGGTCGTCGGGCATTCGCCCGCGGTGCCATGCTCGCTAAGGCCGAGAGCGAGGAGCGGTCCGCGCAGGTCAACGGCGCTCGGCCTTGGTGAGATCTTCGACGGGGCGAGTAGTCCGTGACTCGCTTCGTCGGTCGAGACCGGATCGGGATGGGATCACGCGTCCGTGGATGAATATGCGGACGCGGCCTCACGCCGCCCCAATGGCTGGTCCTCGCGGGGCCTCACGCCCGCAGCTCCGCCCGATGGCTGGTCCTCGCGGGGCCTCACGCCGCGGACGCGGCCGTTCCTCGCGTTGACCCGATTGGCTCGGCTCGATGGGCAATTTGTTATTGGCCTGTGGCGGCCCCGCGAGTAGCAACTACGACAGTGCGGACGGCGTCGGTGCCCCTCTCTCCTCTTATTACGAAATGCACGGCAATTGATTCATTTCTTTTTGCTTCAATGTTGTTTAATCCCCTTTCCACCGCCAAAAGCAGATTCATTTCTTTTTGTCTCAATGTTGTTTAATCCCCTTTCACTGGCCAAGCAGCGGAGCCTCGATCCGCTTGGAGGTCCTCCAGCCATATTTCCGTGGAATAAATAAATATTTGTGGATTCCACGATGATCCACTGATCTGCGGTTGGACACTATTTCCAATGCTATGGAGAAATGAAATCGATCCGGCTGATCACGTGAGTAATTTCAATCTTGCTTTTTCTATTGATTATTACTACTATTACTACTCTAGGATGATAACTCAACCTGCTGCATGATGGTTGAAGCAGGCAGCGGAGCGGATGGATATTGTGGTTTGAGGGCCACGAGAGAGATCCTACCGGCAACCTTCGAAGATCAAAGAAGCTGAGCATGTGCTTTCAATGATTGGTCAGTACATGTTCTACCAGTTTCCCCTTCCTGGGCCTATCATGTTTCAGTGCAAATCATATTGCCATCGATTTATTTTAGTTCTAGGTATTCTTGTATTAGCATTTAAAAATTCCTAAAGTTTCAACGTAATGGAAATTGGAGAATTCTTTTTAGTTCTAAGTACAATCGTACACATACATCTTCTAATTCTTATTGATTAACATTCTAACCTTATTTAAATTCTTTCTTCATGCCCGTAGTAGCAACGCGGGGAAATCATTAGGGTTTTCACTCTTCAAACTAGATTTGTCTCCAATCGATGTGTGCTTAATTGGTCTTTGTTGAGAGCCCATGGATTGAGGATTTGCCCCCTGGATAATCATTGGGGTTCTCACTGTTCAAAGCAGGTTTGTCTCCAATCGATGTGCAATTGCATCTATTTAACTTGGTTGCATTTGTTAAGCCATTGATCCCCATCGATTTTTGTTAGTTTATTCAGCTAATAGGCAGTATTCGGTAACCTCATTTACACTTGCTTTGATTGTTTCAAATGTATGTTTAGTTCCTGTTATCATTGTATGGGAACTTCAATAGAGCCTCCATCATGTTTCAAAGATGGTCATGTTAAATTTTGCATGGTAATGGAACCCAAACGCTCATGCTTTAGCTGAAAAAAAAAAAAAAAACATTTTGCGGATTTCTAGGGTCACCATTGGAGGAATGTGTGTTACTAGCTGTTCTGTTCATTAGCTTTGAGGTAATTACCTATTTATGCTTATATTTTCAGGGTATATTCAAGGTACTGTATCACAACCCTAGACCCGCAATCATTGGAAAAACGTACAGCCATAAGAGTTAATGTCAGTTCATATAATTTGCTAGCTTTGTGTTATAACTTAAATGGCTTTTATGCATCCCTATCTCTGGATCACCATGCATGTGTATGTTTTTTTTATAGGAAAGGTCATGTTAGTTATCCTTTTAGTTTTTCAAAAAGCCTGTCCATGTGTTATCTGCTCCTGTTACTTTACATGAACGTCACCCACACTTGGTATTGTGGTCTCTTGTGGGTTCATATAGTTACATTTACAAATAAAAAAAAAAGAGTCAAGTTTAACTCGCAAAAAAGATTATGAAAATCATCCTGCAGTGGCCTTGGAAAAATGATTGCCCAACACCATTAGGGGCAAAATCAATTTTTTGGGGGTCTTTTAGCTTTTGTGGGTTGCAGATTGGGAAGAATCCTGCCCATGGTTTTGTTGAGCAAACCAAACCATCCTATCTTTGTACTCGCTACTAATACATTTAACCATTACAGGTGGTTCTCAACATCGGGCATGACGAAAGCGAACGGGGGAGGAATTATGTCACATGCCAAGGATTAAAAATGCAGCAACGTACATTGTGCGGTCTTAATAATTGTTTGGGTTATACTCAAATTACGGATATAGCAAGTCAAATAACTTCGCACTTTGGTCTTAAAAATTATCTGTGTAGAACGGTGCGTAATAAGCTCATATATCCCTATCAGGTAGGCATGATATCATGAAAATTTCCCTTATCATCATTGCATTTTTTTAATTCCGGCAAAGAACGCGGTGGTGAGTTCCTCTAGTAATATAATGAGATAACGACAAATAAAGTGATTAACATGCGATGTAGAGAAGACAACTTAAACAATTTTTTTTTATTTTTTATCTACATGACATCTAACTTTTGATTGTGGCCCTCTGCCTGAATGAATAGAGGCTGCCATTCCCAGCGATATTTTGCGTGTCAGGTAGATAAAGCGATACGAAATAAAGCACTTTTTAAAGAAAAAAAAAAGAATGACGGCAAATAAAGTAAAGCCAAATTCCTTCTGATTTAGGCCCATGGGTTATTTAGTGGCACACACCAGCCCATGGGCTCCCACGCCTCCCAGGCCTAGTAGGCCCAACAATTCGCCCCAGCCCATGGTCACCGGCGATGAAACGGCGGCCTGAATGGCCCACACCCGCAGAAAACCCGAGAAGTCCACCACACCGAAACGGTCCAGCCGTGGCCGCGTCCGCGTCCGCAGCCAACCCAACCGACTTCCGCCGCACCGGAGCAGAAGAACCCACCAAACCCTACGTCGCCCCGACGGTCGGCGCGGGCAGGGGGATCCGGGAGGATGGTGGCGATCTCGATGTACCGCGGCAACCTCCACATTGGCGGTCTCGACAGCGGCGCCCCGGCCCCGCGCCGATGGGAGGCGCCCCGGCCGTCCCTCGACGCGAAGCGGTTCCGCCGCCTCGTGCGCAACCGCTCCCGCGCTGTCGCGCGCCTCGCCGGGACGCCGCCGCGGCAGGTTTTTCGCCGTCCTCATCGGGCTTGAATGGCGGCCGTGGCGCCGCGGAACCCGAGAGGGTGGCACCGGATGAGGAGGAAGCGGACGACGGGGGAGAAGAGGAGGGACAGCTGCAGCAGGAGCAGGACCAGGAACAACAGCAACATCAGGAGGAACAGGGGAATGGGGAGGCGGAGCAACAGCAACAGGAGCAGCAGCAGGAGGAAGAGGAGGAGCAGGAGGAGGGCGCGGTGGAGGATGCGGACATGGAAGATGCGGGGGAGGTAGTTGTTGAAGGGAACGGTAATGGCGATGCTGAAGAAGGTCAGGGTGAGAGTGAAGGTGTAGACCCAAACCAGGAGGAGGTGAGGGACGTCCGAATTCTTCATTACCACTTCACTATCAGTTTGTTGTTTGGTACCTGTGTGTGCAATTGCTATGGGACTGTGCCACTGCTAAGTACTTAGTGATCGGAAATTTGGGGAACTGTGCAGACACTGAGATTGTATGTTACAAGTTAAGCCTGAAAGAAATTAATTGTTGCAGTTCCTAAGACTGTAGGAGGATATTGATGGATGCGAGGAGAGATAGTTACTACTTACTAGAAGGAATTGATGGTAATAATGAGTTTTGAAAGTAGATTCGACAAGTCAGCATCTGCATACTGGTTCAATCTGGCAAAAAAAATGGCAGCTATTTCAATTTTGCAGTGAAAATGAAGTTTCGAGATTGATTGATCAGAACTGAACATTGTAGTTGTCCAAAAGAGCATTACATTCTTCTGTTCGGAACTTGGAATACTTGATTGCTACTGAATTCAAACTTATTCAAATTAAGGCTGTTGTATTACTTGGAGACTAACTCTGGTGCTTTGTGAAGGCATAAGTATTAGAGTAGAACCAACTAAGGCCCCGTATTGCTTATTTGCTTGCATCTGAATAGGTGTCTAAACATTTGACCTTTGACCTTTGTGCTCTGTTTTTTTTATGTTGCAAGCATTATCTATCTACATGTTCTTATTGAAACAACCATTGTTTACGTTTTCTAGGCGAGTTATCCTGATGGAATTGATGAGAAGAAGAGAAAGCTTAATGAAAAGCTGGATGTCCTAAATAAAAAGAAGCATGGCCTTGTGCAGATGCTGAAGCAGGTATGTATTCGTGCCATTATTTTTTTTATTTATGGTTGGTTTGTCTGTGGTTATAGTTTTAAAATGGATATTTGCTGCATATTCGTCAGCTGAATAAGTACTGTGGGCTATGTCAGATGGTACCCACTTTGTGTGATGACCAATTTGGTAACATATTGGTCTGAATGGAACTAATGAAACAATAATAACCTTTCAGTTCCAAATATCAGTTGACCCCAAATAAAGAATAGCTCAACCTGTGTTGTTCTGAACCTTCGCTATTAATTGTAGGAAAAATTCGCTGCAAACTAGGATGAGTTGCATATACCCATTGTAAATGTGAAACTTGCAAATCTATGTTAATCTGTATAAATATGATCCGCTTATCATTCTTTTGTTGGATAGGTTATAATAGTCTGGTCAATTTTTAACCATTATGTTGCATATGCCATTGCATCCAGATGCTTCACAGCATGATTGGACATTTCAAGTAACTTCCTACGGGCATCGGGCCTTGAATTGCTTTTACATAATGTCGTTACCAAAATTTTTGTATCAACTTCCTTTAAACCTAAATATAAGTCTATCTAGGTTTGTTCTAAAGTCAAACCTTTTCACATTTGACTACCAATATCCGAAAACTCTGTAGTCACAAGACATTGCTAGATTCCTTTTGGAAAAGCACTTTTACAATATATATAACTAATTTAATTTTTAAATAGTGCAATGTTATAGATAGCACTAGTCTAACTGTCTTAGGGAAGACCTAGAATTGGCATATATTTGTGATCTGACGAAGTATTTCGTATTCAAATAAATATTATACTTGTCAAGTTGTTCCTCAGCCCATCTTAGAAAGAATAAATAGCAGCACATGCACTTGGCGCTATTGTTGGGTTGGTTCGCTGCTCTCTTTTTTCTGACTGAAAACTTTATCATCAGGATACTAAATGCATTGCTTTGGCTGTTTGAATAGGTCTTAAATGCAGAAGAAGAAATCGAAGGCGTAGCATGCAGGCTTCATTGCGTGCTGCCATGCCTCAGCCATCAGAAAATGCAACAGATGGAAGTTCTGTTTCTAGATTGGCCCCTAGAATGACTGTTGACGTCAATTTTGGTGATGTTGCTGGCGATTCAGATGCTGGTTCCAACCAGGGCACTCCTGGACGACCCTTGCATCACTTTCACAGTATCTCTCCTTCAACAGCCTCTTTTTGCGAGGTCACCGTTTGGTTCTCTACAGGTAAGCTGCTTGAATACTCATTCATTAGTCTTGTTGCAAATCCATATCTACTTTTGTCTGTGTTACATCTTTTGGTGTTTACATGGTACCAAATTGCAAGAGTCAAACTTCAAAATCAGCTTATAACTTAAGTAGTAAATAAAGATGATTATTTCAATGCTGCCCAGTTTGCATATACCATTTCTGACTCTCTTTGTTGGATTGGTTCCCAAATCAGTTGATTATAACCTGTAAGTGGTAAATAAAGACTATTGTTTAAATGCTGCCCAGCTTGCTTATATACCATTTCTGATTTTCTTTGTTGGGATGGATTTAGAATTCACATTGCTAACGGATCACATCTAATGTTACAGGGCCACACTCCAAGGAGTCCGGCAACATTCTCTACGGCAAGTCCGTCACGCTTCGCCACCAATATACACCAAGGACAACCTCCTGCTCTTTATTCAGCATCATTGCCAGGAAGCAACTATGTAGCCTCATCACCTTCGCCAGCTGCATCTGGTGGTTCTTCCTCGGTGTTCAGGGACCCTCGCCCACCGAACTCTACATAGGCTCTATGCTTTATTCGTAGTTGTACCCCTTTATGGGTGTTATTTGTTGACAATGTTACTAAAATCTCTTAGCTACCCAGGGATTTTGGTAATGTTATGTTTCGGCAACACTAGGGGAAAAACAAAACTCGTCTCTTGTGTGGGTACTGTAATTAGCATGTAACATCACTAGAACGCCAGATCTTCTAGACAATGTGCTAGGTAAATGAATGTATTATTACTAGATTCGAAATGTCAATGCACTGTGCAGTTACTCAGATATTCGTATCATGAATTGAGTTGCGTTGCAGTAACCGAGGCTTGTGCTGAAATTGCAATTGCAAACTTTTTTCCCCATCTTTATTACCACTGAACGATTGTTTCATTGTTTGGGCGGTAATGCTTTAAGCTCCGACCAAATGATGAAACAATCAACTTCATATTGCTACCTGTTCTCAACATGTTTATAGAAGTAACCGATGCACGACCCACAAGATCATGCGGCAATGAAACGTCATCAAATGTACAAATGAGACAACAGCTTGATTAGCTGCATTGCGTGTAGAGTAACAAATGGCAGTGTTCCAGCTTGTTCAAGGTTCATACAATCCTTTTAGGGCGTCGAAGGCAGGGAACTACAAGAAGTTGTAAGGAAAAAAAAAAGATTAGTAGAGTAACTGGAGACCAAGTTTAGAGGCATGTAAATAGAAAACACATGGCTTTAGTTGGTAAGATAACGAGTTATCAACAAATGGGCATGAAGAGGCAATTAATGGAACATCTGAGTATCTGACCACAAGTTTATTTGTATTTTAACAAAGGCTCAAATTTTATTTGAAGGCCACATGCCAGACCATCACACTACTCTCTGCGTTAGCTGCTCTTGACACCAGCAACACGTGTAAAATATGACCAATCTGAACCAACTTTGGATAAATAAGTTAGGTAGTAAGTTCTGTTATTCCAATACCACCCCAACGAAACCTCACTGATTGAGGTGGCATTATCAGAGTACTAGACCTATACACATAAATTTCTGTGGCCCCAAAAATGATTTCGAGCTTGTAGGGGAACCAACTGATAAATGTATACTGCTGAGAGCTAGCATAATAAGATGTGCAACCACCCACACACGCAGAGGATGAAATAAGAGAAACTAACTCTAGAAAGTGACCAGGCAGCTTGTTGCATTTGGAAATAAATAAGGAAACAAACATATGCCCTAGTAAATAAGTTTTCACCCAACTGAAACTGTTCTCTAAGCAAAATAGATCTTATAAACTAAAACTGCCATAGATTATTTGTAAACTGTAGATGATGGTTTATTAGCAATATAAAAATGAAAGATAACAGGTGATGCAAATCTTCATAATCAAAATGCTATATTACCTCATCCAATGCTGTTGTCAAATCGTAGGCCTTCCCCATCCCCTAAAATTGGGCAAAGAAGTCCTGCAAGGTCCAACACAATATTTAGATCAAGCAAACTTAGGGACCAAATACCATATCAAACTCGGTGCTGGAGAAAGGTCATCTTCCCAATTGGAAGGTGACATACATCCAAACACATCATTGCATACATACTGAAACTCATGTCATAATATCATGTCTACAGGTCACATGCATCATTTGGAAAGGAATTTAATGTCGATGGTGACAAGTTAGATTCTCAAAACAATCTGTTTAACCTGTAGCAATTTTCCCGTAGATGGGATCATTTTATCTTGATAGTAAATAACCTTAAAGAATCTCAAAAAAAAAACCTCAATTCAGATTGATCACTCTAAGCAGTAATAATTTCGATTAACTTCAGCCAGTGACTCTATTGAGCCATCGAGTGCATAATATTACAGAATGCCACAAATCAATAAATCAAGTTCAATTTGATTGACCCCTTGCTGTGCCCCTTCATGTCTAATTCTTCAATATTCTGTATTTCTAGTTTACCAATGGAGAGATCTAAAAACCAAATTAATTTGTACAATTTAACAATTGTTGAGCAAGCAGTCCACATAAAAATCCAGTGGTGCATATGAACTACCAGTAAAAAACAAAACAATAGGGCAGGGCAGTTCAAAAGATAAGTCATACCAAAGTATATTTCAGCAACCATATTTCATAAGCATACAAATCTATAAGTACCACCAATTAAGAAATCACTTGAGTATAGGTAGAGTGTATACTTTCAGTAACAGTGTGATACTACTGGTACAAACTCTTGTTCAAAAATAGGGGAATACCCCAAACAATGATCTCAAAACCAAATTAAACACCAATCCTCTGACCTCTATCACATGTACCATAAACAGTAGCTAAACTGATCCTTACCGAGGGCATAAAACTGACTTGCATTTTACTCTCCCAAGTCCCAACTCAAAGTGAACATGTAATACAATTGAAAGATAAACTAAATTTAGGGCCCTCTATAGAACCTCCACGCGATGCAGTCATGCATATTATTTTACAATACAATCACGTGCCGTCCCTTTAATTGCCATGTCAATTTATCCACAGCAAGTAATTCTCAGTTTGTTTTCCTTCACAACCACGCTAACTCCAGAGTCTACAGAAATGTCAAAACCAACAACCATCAACATCAAACAATGAGCAAGCCTCTAGAAGGAACACATGCCCCGTACGAAACTACCACATTATTAGACCACATACTCCTGGGATAACTTCACTCGAACCCATGGGTTTGACAAACAAAACGCAGACAATGAATCAAACACACAGGATGCTTATCGTCGACACTAATTCCCATCCTGGACACTGGAATAGATTTACCAACATTCTGATAATATCCGACAGGCACAGACACCGAACTGGTTCAACGCAGTCAGGTTGCTGAAGAGAAGAACTCGGGTAGGTACCTGGAACCATTTGGCGGCGACGGCGAGCGCGGAGGAGAGGCGGCACCTCCTGGAGTCCTCGCAGGCGTGGAGCGACTGGAAGTCGTCGGCGGGGAGCTTGCGCGTGATCCACCCGATGTCGATGTAGACGTAGCGCGGCGGCGGGGGCAGGTCGACCTTGATGCGGATGACGTTGTACCAGATGAGGAAGCGGCGGACCTGGATGCCCTGGAGGTCGGAGAGGGAGCCGTAGCGGAGCACCCCGGTGATGTGGGCCTCGAAGTAGGTGAGGTACTCGAAGTGGACGTAGCAGGGGCCCGCGAGGTCGACGGTGAGGCTGCCGTTGCTGGCGAGCGAGAAGGCGGTGACGGTCGAGGGGAAGATGCCGGGGGGCAGGCCATACTTGGGGAGGAGCTCGGCGAGGGTCGGCGGACTTGGAGGCGGAGGGGGGGGGGGAGGGAGGAGGAGGGAGTAGGAGAGGGGAGGCGGGAGGGTCGCGAGGTCCGCCGACGCCGTGGTGGCGCCGGCGGCGGGAGGAGAGGCAGAAGGAGGAGAGCGAGACGCCGCATTGGGAGGAGACGGAATGGAGCACGTTTTTTCCTCCGCCTCGGTGGAGCGTCGTAACGGGTAGTAGTAGTAGGGGCAGCCGGCGGGTAGGTGCAGCGATCGGCTGGCTGCGCGCGCGCGCGCGCGCGGGCCTGGCCGTGCCTTGGTTGGGTTCCACCGCCACGAGGTTTCAGAGTCAAGAATTGGAGTCAAGATTGGTAGGATTTGGGAAATTGCTCGATTTTACATGAGGTTGGATGGAATCCAGGGACGGATATGCCTCTGCCTCCGTGGGACAGCGAATAGTGTTCATGCTATCTATCTCATGGTTAAACAATCTTGTGCACCCAATAAATATAAAAAAAAATTCGCTTTCTATCTATCTCATGGTTTTTTTTTGACACAATATCTATCTCATGGTTAAACAACAAAGGTTCAAACCCTCTAATGTGCATGGTTTGATTGGGGAAGCCCCACGGTTCCCTTCTAGGACACCTCCAGAGTGCGGGCATCGTGCGAGCAACAATAAAAGCGAACATAACTAAAGTTCGACGGCTGCAGCAGGATTTGCGGGTCCACATGAAATAATAATAAAAAAAGAGCAAAATGCATCACAGGTTCATTCTTTTTTTTTTCCTATGTGTCATCTAGGTCGATCATGTTTTAAAAGCAGTTTTTTGGTCCATTAACTTTATTTGGGGTTTATCGGAGGTCTAAATCTACCTAGAAGCATGTTGATAGCTTTGCCGACCGCACCTACTCCTTTTTCTATTTTTCTTTTTCAAAATTACTCACAATTTCATATGGAAACTTCACAAACTTACAACATGAAAGTTGCTTAAAATTAAAAGCTCTACAAATTATATTTTGAACCAAAGTCAAATTTCAAATATTTTAGAAAGCTAGTTTTTTTCAAATTCCCAAAATAAGGTTGGAAAATAATTATTTTAAAACTTTTTGATTATTAACTAGGAACAAATCATTCAAATTTCATAAGCATAACTGTCATTTCATAACTCAACCATGACCCAATCAATAAAATACTAAGTGCGGGAATGCAATTTCAAAGTCAAATTTAGTGTCTATTTTTTTTTTTTTTTTTGACCGAAAGGCAGGGAAGCACCCTACCTGTATTTTTGGTATTTTCTATATATGTAAAAAAAGGTTTTTTTTATGTACAATTGGAGTCTATTTTTATTATTGCTCAATAATTCATGTTCACGGGAATGCAATTTCAAAGTTAAATTTGGAGTCTTTTTTTTTTTTAACCGAAGGCAGGGAAGCCCCTACCTGTATTTTTGGTATTTTTCTATATATGTAAAAATGTTTTTTATGTACAATTGGAGTCTATTTTATTATTTCTCAATAACTAATGTTCACCGCATAATGGAATGAGCAATAATAAAAATATAGAGCAATATAGGGGGCACCGGTGCGTAGGTGAGCGGGCCTGACCGCCTGGTTCCACCTCAACGAGGCTCAGGGTCGCGTGGTCAAGTTTGGGAGTCAAGATTGATAGGATTTGGAAAAATGACAAAAGAAACGCAGAGTTACCGGGGAGCCTTACTCCATCTCCATTCTCGAGCGATGATTTGACTCATGGGTAAAAGCATTTCTGTTTCGATCAGTGTAGACCGACCTCATAAAACTCCCATGAAACAATGTCATTAATCTAAAATTGACCTAAATCTTTTGCCTTTTTTGTGAAAAATGTCATGTCAACACTTTCGTCACCGTATCAGTATCACAATGCATTGTCGCCTCTTGAACCTACCCATTCGTTGCCTTCCTCACCAACCATATCTCCCGCTCACCCACAACAAGTATTTGATAACATTTTCCGAGTAACATTACTATCACATTGCTAACGGTGTTTGTCATGTTCGTTTTCTTGGGTATTGATGATCAGAATGCACTATCACAGCTAGAAACTAATTTGCCATTTATATAGCTTTGACCTTTTTGATTGAACGCCAATGCCCTTTTTAGAGCATCTCAACCAGCCCCCTCAAAGTGGTGAGCCCTCTATTTCTAATTTAGGAGCCAATTTACAAAAATTGAGGACCTAAATCCACTCTCGGTTCAATGGAGCTTCCAAAATTAAAGCCCCAAACAGGACCACTTGACCACCCGCCCGCGGGCTTTGGTGAACGTGAGTCGACAAATGGTGTAGCGGCGTCGCTGAGGCTGATCCGGCCTCGATCGTTGCCGGGTCCGGCCTCGGGCCGTTTCTGGGGCGCGCGGCTGGGCCACGTGGCAAGCAACCAGTGCAGTGGGCCGTGAGAGCCCGAGCGCGAGGGCGAGGCGCGCGCGCTGTGCGGAAGCGAAGGTGGGCGCCGGCGGTTGCCCGAGGTCGCCGACGGCGGTAGGCGCGGAGCTTTAGAGCCCGTGGACATGGATGTCTTGTTCGCGATCGAGCCTTGATGCCCGCAGACCGAGCCTCGACCCCACCGGTCTTCGCCGCCCGGCGATCTTTGTGCGAGAGAAGGCGCGTGCGTGCGGTGTCGGCCCGTTCGGATATTCGAGCTCCTACGAGTCTAGGATAGATGCGGGAGGAGTGCGGGATAGATTCGCGGCGGTGGCGGGGGTATTTGCAGCAGGCGCGGGCTGGGATTCACGGTGCGCCGCCCGGCGGGGGATTCGCGATGGCGTGGGCGTTCGCGGGACGGGGATGGCGGCGCACCGCGATGAAAGAGGAAAGGAGGATAGGGTCCTCCGTTTTCCGGGGACCAGGACTTGAATTTGAGAGGTGTCCTAAAATGGGAGCCCAAATAGGGAGGCCCATTGGAGGGTTTTTTTTTTTTTTTTTTTTTTTTTGAATAAGCCTCTAAAATTTTAGGGATGATGGCTTTAGGGGCTCCACTTTGGAGTTGCTTTTAGTAGATTAAATTTAAATCCATCTGCAAGAATGCCCATGTATAGGGAACCTGCCTTCATGTATGATTTGGTTATCACGACTACCTTCATGTATGATTTGGTTATCACGACATTTTTTTTTTTCTTTTATTGCTCCATCCAGCAAGGTCCTAAGCTTGCTAATTAGTTCATGTGAATCCCAATCACTGTCTATTAGCGTTAAACTGTAGCATGGCTGGTGACTGTACACCCATAAGAAGGGCACACATACCTATCCCCTCTCGGTCTATTAGGGTTTTTTTTTTCTTGAGTATATGCTCACTTTCAGCGGGAATGGCGCGTCTGGCATTGTGATCCCGTCTTTGCAGACACTTCTCAAAGCAAACAATGCGTATTGCTTTGAGAAGTGAACGATCAATGACTATCATGTGGTCATGCAGAAATGAGCATGTCTTCCTATGAACAAATTTAACTTTACCGTCTCTCTCTGGCCTTCCTGCACGCGGGAAGCGGGAATAGGGCGTGGGCGCGCACGTCGCCGGGGACGTATCTGCCGCGGCACAAGTACTTAGCCGCCACGAACGCGTCGCACGTGCTCCTGCACGCCAGTGTCGCCAGCGGCGCCGCGCCGCACCCGGAGCACGGTGCCCCAGCCACAGTCGGCGGTGGCACGAGAAGGCGCCGTCCGGCGCAGAGCCTGCGCGCCTATATGCGGCCCGACCCGGACAGAGAACCAGTTGTTGGAAGATACTCTACTACCTGAATATAGTGACCGGTGATTAACTGAACTCGGCTAATCAGGACCGTTTGTGTGATCCAAGCTGTTGATATCCGAACCGGCAACCCCGGCCGGAAAACATATATAAGTATTCAGATAGATCGCAGCAGCTGTCTGTATAAGCGCGCATGCATTTCGGTATAAGCATGACATGCTCTGTTCATGCATCATCTTTCCTACAATTAGTAGTTTGGCCTCCCTGACCCTGCCTTGTTGCAGATCGCGATATCAAAATGAAGAAATATAATGGTGCCCACGTCGCTCATGGTCGGCCCCAACACCGCGTTCGGGTTCGACCACTCCATGGCCAGGCCATCATGAACTCCCGTGCCTCGGCGTTCGCCAAGCGCAGCCAGAGCTTCATACACCGGGCCGGACACGCGCTCGCTCATGTCGCAGCAGGCCACCACGCATCCCGCACCGATGACACCATGGCCGCAGCAACGCTATCAAACGGTGGGCCCCGCCTGTTAGTGCACTGTCATCATCCATGCTGGCAGTTTAACGCTAACAAACAGTGATTGGGACATCAAATAAACTGATTAGCAAGTATTCTTTGTCTTCTAAACAAACGGGCAAATGTGTAATGTACTACCACCTTGCATAACATGTGACGGCCGGCAAACTTGCTGAATGCGTCTATTCCCATTCATACGTATACAAGCTTTGCTCTAGCTAGCGACACCTTTTTCAGTGCTGGTATACACCATGGAAGTCCTGTCCATATTTGCCACGGTACAGTATGTGCATAGCCAAATAAAGCTGCCTTCGACAGTTCGACTACAGGGAAACGCATGAGGTGGGTCCCATTTGTAAGTCATCCGGATTCATATGTGCATATGCCATGGGAATTCTGAATTTAGCTTAGTAATAATGTACACCCTGTTCAGCTTCCCTGCAGCCAGATCGAACGTCTCCACACCGAGCAGCGTAGACCAGGATCATCTCTGGCGCCCAGGCTCCGCAGTCCGCACCGT
>JADLZK010004049.1:0-11662 GCA_015847255.1 Hyparrhenia diplandra
CTTTCAACCTCAAGCCAACCTTGAAGAGGCGTCTTCCAGCGAGATGGAGGTCGTGAGCTTGACCTACTTCATGGGAGCTCCGACTCGGCTCAAACTCTCCCTAACGCCCGGCCAAGCGGGGACGATGCCTAGCAAGTGAGCTCGTGCGCTGCAATGACCCTTGCGCTGGCGAGCTTCGAGCTGCTCCGGTCCTTTCGGGAAAAAGGGAAATTGTTATATGTGAATGTGGTAGAGCCCTTTGCTATTTGATTCTATTAAATAGCTTCTATATCAGTTTGTAGCCATGATTAAATAAATGATTGATGCATTAGGTTCTAGAGAATTCTTGGATGAGGGAAAAAGCAAATTGTGTCCCTCAACTAATCTGACACCTTGCTGCATTGAGAATTTGATGGATAAACACTTTCCTGACTGGTTGGAGCAAAAGCTTTGTACATCAAAATTGCTGCAAATTTGGCATATAATAAGTAGAAACAATATATATAATTTTTCCTTAATTATGTATAGGTGGCTGCAAAAACCAAACAGATGTGGCGTGACATACAATGGTTACATTATTAATGGTTTCAGATTCCACACTTTGAGTCATGAGGCTGTACGGTGAACATTGTTGATGATGGGGTTAATTATTTTGCAGATTATCAGACATTATTGAATTGTCATATGCAAACTACAAGGTATTGCTTTTCAAATGTGAATGGTATGATGTTCATCATGAAGCTTGGGTTGCAAAGAGATGAGTTTGGATACAATTATGTGAATTTTTTCATAGAAAAATACACAGTGGTGATAAATTAGAGGATGATCCTTTTGTATTTTCATCACAAGTTCAGCAAGTGTTTTATGTCCATAAACCAAAAGCTCAACAGTGGAACACTGTGGTGAGAGTTAGCGCAGAGATAATTTTGACATGGGTGTAGAACTCTTACCAGAAGATGAAAGTTAGATAAGATAATCTTCAGGTGTGTTTTATTTGGTCGGCAAATGTGCACAAGATTGTTGTAGTGCTGCAGTACTTTTAGACTTTTCTTTCATTTGTTATTATTGGATCCTTCTTCAATAAAATTTGTTATTTATTAATTTCTAATATATATTTAAATAAAATAATATATGCCACATCAGCTCTATTGGAAGATATGCCATATCAAAGCTTGTTATTTTTTTTCCTAATAGTATTTTTAACTAAAATAATATATGCCACATCAGCTCTATTGGAAGATATGCCATATCAAAGCTTGTTATTTTTTTCCTAATAGTATTTGTAGCTAAAATAATATATGGCACATCTTCTCAAAGCCCCATGTAGATTACAGATATTCTATTTTGCATCAAAAAAACATCTCGACATGCCTAGGGACAAATTTCAAATACACATTAAAATGTCTTTACTGGATAGTAATGTTAAAAGCATACCTAATTTCATGTTAACTAGAGATATTTCGGTATCACATATATAAACATCTCTATCGCATAAAGACGGTAACTTGAGATGCCTTACAATGTGTCTTCATGCTACTGCGTGGTTGAAAAAATGTCTAATTATGTGTCAAATTTATACGTTTTTAGTGGCATATCAAAAAAACATTTTTATGTGCCTATTGACGATTTTGAGATGCGCTCTACAACGTGTGTAGAGGTTCTTGTGGTTGAAAGCATAGCTAATTTAATTTCATTTTAATACAATGTCAATAGCGTGTTAAAAAATGTGTCTACATATCTCTTGATGTTGAAAGCGTGTTAAATAGTGTGGCATTTGGATACGTTCTTGAAATTGTGTCAAAGAATGTCTTTATGTTCCAACGTAGAGACACTTTTGATGGCGTTAGAGCATCTCCAACAGTTTGGTATATTGGGTTGCTATCCTTCAATTTTTTTACAAAAGCGATAAAAACTTGTCTCCAACAGTTTGCCAAATCACTTGCTAAAATTTAGCAACTTGGGAAAAACAGCTCCTCTGCGCGTAAATATGCGCGCGCGTATCCGACTGGCCATCGATGTTTCTCGCTCGGTCCGCTTTCTCCCGAGGGCTCCTTCTCCGTCCATGCGTGCGCGAACGAGCGGCGGCGCGGCCGTCCCAGCACGCGCAAGGCGAACAGCAAGCAGGGTGCGGCTGTCCAGCCGCGCGTGGCGTCCAGCCGCGGCGGCGTGGCCGTCCAGCCGCCATCGCGGTGCGAGCCCGTCACCGGAATCCATCGATCTAGAGGTGGGAGGACGAATATGTAAATAGAAACTTTTTTACGTGTTCACTTTGCATAATTATCAGACACATAGATTTACATATATGGGTTTGACTAATTTGCAAAAGTTTTAATGTTCACTCTGTAAAATTATAATTCTATTTTTAAGGAGTGAATTATAGCCAACTATTGGAGAGGGACTGCTTTTTAACTTGGCGTATATTTTTATAACTTGCAAATCACAAAATTTCTTGCCAAGTAAATTTTGCAGCAAACTCTTGGAGATGCTCTTTACAAATACAACGTGGCTAGGGGTGTGTGTGTGTGTGTTGTTGGGGGGGGTGTTGTTGTAGTAGTGTGCATGACAACGGCAGTGGCCCCTGCTCGGCGGCACAGGCGGAGGCGGCAGCATCGGGTCCGGACATTGGGAGGGCCGCTGGAAGGAAGCGCCGCCGACCAGCGGGTGGTTCAGCGCCGCTGGAAGAAGCATCGCCTTCGGGGAGACTCGCGCTCGCGCGGTCTCAGTGTACCTGCAGGACGAACAAACGACGAATTAGGATAAGGCTGTGTTGTGTTAAGTGGAAAAGCTAGAGGGCATTTTAGTCTTTTTTGGACTTCAAATTTTTCCCTTTTGTTTTTTTGGTTGTTTATTATGACCTGTACAAACAATGTTAGAAAAGAGGAGTAGACGGATGCTTCATTTTTAAAAATAAAGGGAAAAAATGCAAAGTCAAAAAATAAGGGTAAAATCATCATTGGCTGTAAAATAAGGGTAAAATCACCGAATTCCCAAATGAGATAGAATCCCTTATATTCTAGATATTCTTTTGAATGTTTTAATCCAGTCCATTGTACTCTCCCTTTCAAATAAATTATAAGACATTTTGATTTTTCTATATACACTACTTTTACTAGGTAAACATAGTGCATATCTAATTACTGTAGATATCCTACGATCTAATATGACAAAACGTTTTATAATTTGGAGCGGAGGGAGTATTCAATAACTATGGAAGTAAGTGATAACAAATGTTGGCAGAGTTCCTTTGCAGGACATCTTGAGCATACGGAATGTAAACAGAAGCACTCGTACAAGTATTTTGCAGGTTGTGAACGCTGCATCGCAAAAGCTTTGTGGCGGAGTGCCCGACATATACATTGTTGGTGGCAAAGCAACACTGCAGACGGTTTTTTTATGAAAAAACTCTTTTTTTTTATATATAAAGAGCAGCATTACAAGATCACCCAGAGGTGATAATACAAGTGCAGTCCCAAAGGACACGTACGCATACATCTTCCACGTAATCTTCCATGTATCCAAACACGTGTTGCGTAAAAGGTGGGGAAGACGAAGCGTGTCGCCGCGTTGAAACTTCGAGGATGCCGACGCAATCGCCCGGTGAGGTCGTCGCCGTTGACCGACGTTGAAAACGCCGCGTAGAAAAGGGCCTCCTGCTTCCGAGAGCTGAGGTTGAGGAGGGTCACCGAGACCGCAGTAGCGGCGAGCATTTCCGGCGCAGGTCGGTGTTGATGATGAACCGCCGTGAGGGTGAGGAGTTGGCTCGAGGAATCCCCATGGTGGCGGCCGAACTCTGGGGCGACGGCGCCGCAAATGTCGAGGACGCGGTGGGCGACTTGCAAGTTTTTTGAAGCTGCTGCTGCTTGAGGTGAACGGAAGTGGGCGGAGATGGAAACGTGAATCGAAGTCGGAGACGGTGACCCGTCACCAGGGGCGGAATTGAAACTCCGTCACCAGGGTGTTTGGGATGACACACCTTTATTGAAGATACAGGTACATCAGCTTTCATGTGGATTGGAAAATAGTTCGGTCTGTTTTTGGAACACTGGAATTTTTATAGGAATTAGTTGAATTTCATAGAAAAAACGCAAGAAGAGTGAAAATTTTTCCGCATTCCAAACGGGCCCTCAAAGTTGAGTAAACCATCTTGGCAACCTTAACAACTAACTTGGCATTATGCTTCAGATTCATTGTTTTATTTTCATTAAAAATTTATCAACAAAAAAGCAGAAAATTCTGCAAACGTCAATACTAAAATATTTCTTCATCGTAATGTACTTCCCCGATCCTAAAAGAACTCGATGCTTTAGGATTTTCGGATAAATTATTGCTCAACATAAATTACCTATACACCCCTATTTACTAATGGTGAACAAACACATGCAGACTACAATTTCAAACTGACTGAGACATGCAAATATTTTTACCTAAAAAGAGCTAAAACATCAATTTTTTCTAAGACCTTTTTTAGATTCTAGAACATCAAGTTTCCCAGTAGAACAAAAAGGGAGTAGAAGATATGGAGGAACAACACAAACTACTTTTTGAAAACCGCTCTATTTTCCTTAAGCGCCACCTCTGGAAATAAAATACTTCATCTTCCAAACTCATTTTTTTGACGTAGTGGTAGCAGATTATCCAATCCGCTGGTGACATTTGTTTCATATCTCTGTTTCTTCAGCAAAGCATGAGTGCTCCGGTCCAGAATTCACACGGTGGTGCGAGTTCGCGAGAGGTCACGAGCACACAGTTACTTGTCGGAGAAATGGAAGAAGCGAATTCGTGGACGACAGCATCCGATCCTGTCCGGTGTCGACAGGCAGCCGCAAATTAGACGGATTAGTCTTCTTCAGTCGTCCATTTGATCACGGCCGTGCCATGGACTGAAAAGGACGACACGGATCGATTTATACCCAAGGAACATATACTATATTATATATATAATATGGATGTTAACATCACATATGCATGTTGGCAAAGTGGCCGTCTGTTAGTGTGGCCAGGGGAACAAAAATCCTGTTTTGGTCACTCATCCATTTATTGATTCAGAGTGGCTGTATTTATCTTGCTGAATTTGTTCGTATCATGTGACACAATAGTGTAACTTTGAGAGTATGAATTTCATATAGGAAACTTATAGGAAAAAGCAGCAACTGTTCCTCTAAAACTTCTCTAGTATCATTGCTGAATTCGTTAATCACGATTTACAAGGTGGCTATTTATGCCGACCATTATTATTGAAATAAAAAAAATCCGATCTAACTGGGCCTAGGTCATGACCTAGGCCAGCTTGGGTCTCAATCTAGGCTGCTAGGGTGTCGTCACTGCATCATCCACATGCCGCTGCTAGGGCACATGCTCTATCTTCTCTTTCCCTCCGCCATGGATCCATATGGCAGATGTGGTACCAGGGAATACGAGTGAGCAGCGGGGAGGAAGAGATGTATCCACATGCTGGACTGTGATGCCTCTGCCATATCAACGTCTTTCCTAACCCTTGGCTGGCCGGCGTAGCACCTCGCGACCCACGGCTCTTAGCGCGCTGTACTTGCGCACACGATGCATGAAACCTCTAGCCACTAATGGGTGTGACCTTTATCATTTTCATATACACGTTAACAATTAGTTTATCATGTAGTGACTATTAACAATATCATCTGATAGAGCATATATTCTAGTGTATTGTTTTCTATATGTTGGAGAACTAGAATGAGTAAGGTCACTATATGATCTGGTATATATGCTTGTGGTACTCAGCAAATCATTCAATAGTTTGTGTGTCTCTAGATTTTTCCAACAGCTAGCAGCCCCTTAACACCTTAAATCTTAAGATTCAAACATAGGAATAACTATACTTGGGAGTTATTTGGAGCCCTCTTAAACCCATAGTGGCCCAATATATAGAGGGAACTTGGTGAAAGGTTTAAAGGCATTCCATGTTGGGGGTGTGTACTTAGTGTGTATTTAGCGTTCTTGACTTAGAGTTCATCAAATGAAGCTTGTAGACTTGTTACTTTAGGTGTTTAACAACACCTAAGTGGTTTGGTGGAGGACTAGGTGATCTTCTTGGTGGGAGCTACTTATGGAGAGGGACTCTTAGAGTAGTGTTTGAATGGTTTTTTTTTTGACAACAATGCCTAAGTCATTTGAGACATGCTTATCCATAGCAGAGAAGGGTGTTCACTAATGAAAACTTGAGTATTTGTGAGCCTTGGTACTCTGAATTAACGTGGATTAGGGGGTAGTGACAACTACCCAATATCATAGATAGAAATTCAGATGTTTCTTCTCCGCCATTCTAATTTCAATTCCATTCTCCTTCTAGGTTGTATTTGATCTTTGTTTGGTGCAATATTTTTTTAGCAACTAGTGTACGTGCTCTTACAGTAATTCTGTAACTATGGACCTTATGTCAGTGATATCTTGGCTAAGGACATTTTTAGTAAGATGTTCCTAATGAATTTGTCTTTGTAACACCCGGCCCAATTTGGATGTGGCCCAAGAGGGGCCTATGAGTGCAGAGAGTGCACATGTTTAGTACCACCTTGCTGGTTAGCAAGGGTGGAGCCAACTTATAAGCCTTTGCTTTCCGGCCATATCACCTTCGGGGTTAACCCTTTTACACGAAGCGAGGGGACGAAAAGTGTGTTGAGGGTGCTATGTGTACGCGGCGGCGCACCCTCGGAAGGGTTGTGCGGTGCGGCTTTGGAGGGCGGGTGTCACATGTGCTTAGTGTGAACTTTTGAAGTGTTATCTCCCCTCCATGCAAGGAAGCGATGAGTAGATTAGTATAGGCTAAATTTGTTGCATCAACATTTTAAATCCCAATTACCCCTCTTTGGCGATTCATTGATTTCAATGATCAATAGGAGGATCTCATAGGTCCCCCTCTCCCTTGAGCACTCGGCAGGGCGACTTCGGGTAGTCAGCCACCGCTGCCACATGAGCTCCTTCCTCCCGATGCCCCTCTGCCCACTGACGCTACCCACATGCACGTGGCAGCGGTGCCCTATGATGGACCGAAAAAGCCCCCACCCCCTATCACATCCCCACTCCCCTTCCTTACTCTTCCTCCACCCTGACCAACCTCGAGCAGCTCCAGCAGGTTGGCCGGCTGACGGGCCAGATTTGGGCTCCCTAGTGATGGGTCCACTCTCCACCTTGTCGGATCTGCCCTATAGTGGTGGCATGCATGCGGCTCTTGCCAACCTAGCACTGGCTAGTTTTATCGCCGATGATGCTATGTATGGGGGCCATCATCGGCTTCGGCAATGGCAAGGACTTTGGCAACGCATTCGGGGTGCATGGTGGCCATCGTCATGCTTATCACCAATGTCCTGGTCACCCTAGTGATGTTCATCATCTGGGTCATGCAGGTGCTGCTGCGGGTGCTCTACTTCGTTTCTTCCTACCTAGAGGTCACCTGTGCTAGCGTTGTGTGCACCACTCCTATGTAGGCCTAAGCCAGTCCCTGAGCGGGCCGTGTCTCGCCAGGGTGCAGCCAGCATGGGCCGTGGCGCGTGGCTTGTTTCATGCAGACATTCAGGAGTGTGTAGGATCCAGAGTTTGGGCATGGGTCTAGATCTAGGCTGGTCACGTTGTTGGTGGCCGACAAGCGTGGATCTTAGCGCGCCCTAGCGGCCGGGATGCACGGTGCTGCCACAACATAGATGTCACGGCTTCTGGACCAGCGGTGGTGACGCGGCCAACATCATCTTGCTTAGCAATGGGGCTCTACCTTCTGTCGGCACGCGCGTTGTTTTCTATCGGTGTTGTTGTTGCGGGTGATCCGCCACTAGGGACATCTGGTTTTACGGGTTAAAACCACGCTTGGTCCTTTGGGCTAGCGGCGGTAGTGCAACCATGCCACCTTCCTTCTTGAAGGCGCCGTCGAAGATGCTATTCGTCGAGGACGAAGGCTATGGTTGAAAACCTACTCGTGTGCTTCTTCCAGTGTTGTTGGTGTATAGGGAGGTCAAGGTTCTTCCTGAAGGGTTTGTCGAACCACTACTACAGCCCATCTCCCGTTGCTTTTGTTGGAGTCGCTCATGTCTGTGTGTGCTTCATGCTCATCTTTGCACTATTCTGCTCAGGTTAATTGATGTTGCCTCCATTGTTGCTCCTATTTGGGCAGATGCTTTGCCGTCATGTCAGGCCTCTCTCACCTCGGTGGGCTGATGGCGTGGCCCACCCATACGTGTCACCGGGGCGCCCAGCTCATGCATGCCTGCGAGCTGAGGGCATATGTTGGGCCCCTTTCGGTTCAAGCAGATACCTTGCCACCATGTTGCTTCTGGTGAGCCTCCCTCATGTTTGCGTGCTGAAAGCGTGTTGCCACCCTTTCTTCTCCGGCGGATGCTTTGCCATCGTGTGCTTCTTGGTGGATTTTTGGCCATTTTGGCTCCAACTCTTTTGCTGGCAGGTTTGCTATGCATGTTCAGTGGTTTATGTTCGCTGTACAGGGCCTCTCACTTTCATCCTTCTTCTAGTGATGTTTGTGGTTTCTCCAAGATGTATATGGCTCCTCGCCGTGTCTCTCTGTGGAGGTCATAAACTTACCCACTTCCACTTAATGAAGTACATGCTAATGCACACTTCGAAAAAACAATGATCAATGGGAGGTAAAAAAGATTCATACATAGGGATACACAAATTCAGTATGTCACGACACATGTACATATATAATTTGGTGGCATCACTTGGAAAAACAACGAAGGTCTCATGTAGCTGTAGGTAGTGCGTTGTGCAGTTTTGTCTCCAAATTATTTTGGTAATATTCAAATATCTCACTACGCTTTTTTTTAAAAAACATATTACAAGTTGATAATTATGCATGAATTGTATGAACTTAAAGTCGTCAGTAGCACGGGTAACACTTCACTATCGACGAAAGTACAAGTCTAGCAGGGACCAAGGTGCTCGATCAGGTGCAAAAAGATGACTCTAGCTAGCGTGCATGCCAGCAGTTGGTGAGGGAGTTGAAAGAAGATGAAAGATTTAATGACCAGTCCTTACATTTGTAGGAATTGTACACATCTTTTGAACCCGTCGTTATGACGACTAAGAATATGCGGCCGGGGAGGACCAGAGATGAAAGTATTGGTCATAAAAACATACCGTTTCTG
The DNA here is from genome assembly GCA_015847255.1 of Hyparrhenia diplandra. Classification (NCBI taxonomy): domain Eukaryota; kingdom Viridiplantae; phylum Streptophyta; class Magnoliopsida; order Poales; family Poaceae; genus Hyparrhenia; species Hyparrhenia diplandra. The sequence goes on from JADLZK010004049.1 coordinate 9,102, forward strand.
CTGCACGCTCATAAAGCTTGTATATGTTTTGTTTTGTTTTTCCTTCAGTGGTGATGTGGTCTTCCAAATCCATAATCAGAAAGGCTCGGTCGCATCATTGAGCACGAATGGGTTTTGTCTTGCGCTACAACTTTTACCTCCAAAGGAGATAAATGAAACAAAATTAATTAGAGAAGAAAACTTTATTAAATGCCTCTCCCCGGTCATAGTGCAAGTAGGTTTACTCACTGATTTTCATCAAGGAACTTTACATCTTAATCGTCTTAACTTTGGTAACATAATCTTGCTGCCTAAGAAGAATGATGCGAGATTCGTTCAACAATACAGACCCATTTGTTTGTTGAACATTTCTTTCAAAATTTTCACTAAAGTGGCAATAAACCCGATTATCTACTATTGCCCAAAAGTTGATAAGACCAACCCGGACCGCCTTTTTACCGGATAGGAACATCATGGAAGGGGGTTGTTATCTTACATGAGACAATTCATGAATTACATATAAAAAAACAAGATGGGGTGATTTTCAAAATAGACATTAAAAAACCTATGATAAGCTAAATTGGAGTTTCTTACGGCAAACATTAACAATGAAGGCCTTTTCGAGGAGAAGTGGTGCGAATGGACAAAAAAATTTACGGGGGAGAATGTAAATATTAAAGTTAATGACCAACTTGGGTCCTACTTCCGGACTAAAAAAAGGTTTAAGGCAAGGTGACCCAATGTCTCCAATACTATTCAATATAATTGTGGATCTGTTGGCCATACTAATTGCAAGAGCAAAGGAAGCGGGACAAGTAGAAGGAGTCATTCCACACCCGATGCAAGATAGTCTTTCCATCCTTCAATATGCGGATGACCTTTGTGATATTTATGAGTCATGATGTTGATGAAATTGTTATTAAGCACCTTTAAACAACTATTTGGCTTGAAAATAAACTTTCATAAGAGCGAGGTCTTTTGTTTCGAAAAGCTAAGGACCACGAAGAGTTTTATTCACAATTATTCGGATGTGTCATTGGCAAATACCCATTCTGATATTTGGGTTTGCCTACGCATTTTAGGAAGTTATCTAATCAGGATTTGGAAATTCATAGAAGAAAGAAGTGAGGAAAGACTTAGTGGTTGGAAAGGTAAAATGCTTACATTCGGTGAACGTTTAGTTCTCATAAATTCGATACTCTTTAGCTTACCGATGTTTATGATGTTTTTTCGAAGTGCCAAAAGGAGTGTTAGACAAAATTGATTGCTTCAGATCTAGATTTTTTTGGCAAAATGACCAACATAAGAGAAAGTATAGAATAGTCAAATGGGAGGTAATCGTCAACCTAAGGACCGAGGCGGTCTAGGGATCCAAAATTTAGAAATTCAAAATAAATGTTTGCTTAGCAAGTGGTTTTTTAAGTTATTGATTGAATGAAGATGGGATATGGCAAGAATTATTAAGGAATAAGTATATTAAAAATAAGACACTAGGTAGTTGTGAAATGAAACCAACAGATTCACATTTTCGGAAAAGTTTAATGAATGTTAAAGATACCTTCTTTAACTTAGGACATTTTGCTCTTAAAGATGGTTCGCAAACACGCTTTTGGTTGATACTTGGCTGGGCAACAATTCTCTCAAAGATAAGTTCCCCTGGGTTGTTTAATATTGTAAGAAGGAAACATGATACAATAGCTAAAATATTGAGTACCCCTTACTAAATATTTCTTTTAGGAGAAATCTAGTGGGGGCTAACTTGTCAAATTGGCTTCGTCTTCCGTATTGTGGAATCCTTACAACAAGTTAACTTACTACTGAAAAGAGATGTTTTTTTGTATGGGATTTAAAGACCCTGGAATTTTTGATCAAGTCTATGTATGCTATTTTAATTAACAACGGGTAAGAGTGTCACAAGATATTTGGAAAACGAAGTTGCCAATGAAAATAAAAATTTTTCATGTGGTATGTAAAAGAGGGGTTATTCTAACCAAGGACAACTTGGCTAGAGAAATTAGAATGGTGATAAACAGTGCTCTCTCTGTAATCTTCGTAAAACAATTCAATACCTCTTTTTGATTGCTTCTATGCTAAACTTTTGTGGCGCTCCATACATTTACTTTTTTTTGGAATAACACCGCCGTCAAATATAAATGATTTGTTTCACAATTGGTTTAAGATGGGGAAAAAAAAAGTATAATACATTGTTATTAACAGCAGCATCCGCTTTCTCGGGAAATTTGGATAACAAGGAATAAGGTAGTTTTTGACAAATGCAAACCAAAATCTCTTTTGCGATATCTTGTTTCGAGGAACACATTGGCTACGTCGATTGGGAAAACTTGCAGCGGAGTGAAGATCTAGAGGATCAATTGATCTCTGCGGGCACGTCACCTAGAAACATCATCTCTAGCTTTCTTAAGGTTCAAGTGGTTGGCTATCGCAAAGATATGTTGGTTATGTTTAGTTGAAGACTTTTATTTACTTATTCCATTTGCTGCGTGTGTATGGCTGGAATCTTGTTTTAGCAGAACTTCAAGTTGGGTTTGATCTTGTAATAATTGTCCTAATTCTATCTTTGG
>JADLZK010004051.1:0-466614 GCA_015847255.1 Hyparrhenia diplandra
GGGAGATTAAAACGGTAGACTTTGGAATGGCTCCTGCCTCAGTCACCTTGGCCACGTCACCTTGATTCTTCTCTGCCGTTCGATCTCGCAAGGGGCGGCCAGGATTCCATCCGCCCGGCTTCAACTTCTCCAGAATCTTGCTAGAAGCTGGCCGACCTCAGCTTCTCCGGCTTCCGGCCGAATCCGGGTGAGTCAATATATAGCCGGCTTCCGGCTTCTACCCTCCCTAAAAAACCTCGGCTAAAAAAACGCCGGCATCTCCCGTCTCTCTCCCTCGCGCTCTCTCTCCAGTTGCGGCGGTGATAGAAGGGGCGGCGGCACAGCGATGGCGCAGGCCTCGGGCCCCGTGCGCCATGGTGGCCGCCCCTCCTCCTCCTCCGCCTCCTCCTCCTCCTCCTCCTCCTCTCCCCAGCCCCCTTCCCAGGTAGCGGCAAGGCGGGAGGTGATGGCGCCCTTGTGCCAAACCCTAGCCTCGATGGTGATGGCGCCGCTTGTTGCGCCCCAAACCCTAGCATCGATGAGGCCGCCCCTAAGCGTGGTGCCACAGTGCGAGGTGAGCCCGTCCCAGCTCGGCGGCCCCGGCAGCCCCTCCCCGGCGAGCACACACCAGGTGTACACTCATCCATTCTCTTCCGTGCCTCTTGTGCAACACCCAACCCAAACCCTAGCTTAATCCATTTGTATTAGGGTCCGATCTAGCTTTAGAATAGGCTAATCCTTCACTGTACCCAAACCCTAGCTTAATTCATTTGTATTAGGGTCCGATCTAACTTTAGAATAGGCTAATCCCTCAGAGCTAGGATGAGGTGTGTATGTGAGTAAAGAAACCGTGCTGCTTTGAACCTTCGTTCCTTTGTCTGACAGATTCAGTTAAAAAAAATGCAACAGTTTTCTACTTTGATACATACAGAGCAGTTCACAAAGTAATTTTAACTGTGTAGCGACCTCAACGAATCAATAGATTGTCCAATAGATTTCTAAAAAAGAAGACCACATTGCCCACTTTTTCTTAGATTGACCAAATTGAAAATTTCATGCCTCACATATGTTTTTTTTTTTTTTTTTTTCAGTTTGTTGCCCATTACCATGGATTATGATACAGTTAAGCTTGCAATATACGATACAAGAGTTTGGTTCTACGAGACTACGACAGAGGTGCTTGCTGTCTGCAACGTTTGCCACTTGACGACAACAGCCAAGTATTCTGTTCTTGATTTGATATTTTTTAGAATGCTTCTTGTCTTGACCAATACCAATTTTCTAAAGCGATCATTTTGGGTTCTATATTTATTGGGCAGGTGGCTTCTTCCAAAAATCAATTTCCATTCATCCAGTTTTACCATCTATGCTACTGAAATTTAAGTTCTTGGCACCAGGCAGGTACAACAAATTTGCCCTTAGCTGCCTAATTATAGTGTAACGTCCTTTGCTACACTAAAGATGAGTCCACATTGTCGCCGTAGTCGCCTCCGCGGCTATTTGGCTCTTCTTCGTGGGCTTCCTCATCCTCCAACATTTACTGCTTGGTTCAATTCAGACTTTGATCTGTACTGACATCTATGGTGTGGATTTCAAACTTCAACTTAATAGTGTTCTATTGTTCATGGAAAAAAAAGGAGAGATAAAGCTATATGAACATGAATGCAGCTTTCTATTTTTCCAAGTCCCTATCTGTTTTGCTGTTGAACATAATGCCTATTGCCTTCATGTGCATCATAGCTCCTTAGTTTTTAACCATGCACAAAACCGGACTACACACTATCTGTCGTTGACTTTTTAATGTCTCATTGTTTGTTCCATATTTCCTGGATGGTAATCACTGACATATTCTTTATTCTTTATTAAATGATTCCAAGGGCGTCATCTGATCTTCTAATCCTGGGGTTGGGGAAGAAGACCACCATGGCTGCCAGTGAAGAGGTTTGAATCCACTCGCTTGTTATCCTGTACAGTTCATAAGCGCCATCTTCATCGCCTCTGTTAATTGTGATTTGCGCAACTTATCAGACAGCCTCTGAGTTCCTTTATTTACAGGTTCATAACTTGCTTTGTGCCTCATTTGTGAGAAGGGTTTTTTAACTGAAACCTGTGAAAATTGCTAGGTTCAGCTAATTAAGTCTCATGTGATACTTTAGTTTAATCACTATATTGTTGGAAGATATGCTATGCATGATGAAATTGTTCTTTTGTAATAGACTGACCATCTCCTACCTCGGACAGAAAGGGCAATGGAAAATCCAATCCGCTGTTCCTGTTCTTTGTTTTTCACCTTGTAATAGACAGTTCAAAGCTTCATGGCATTAGTGTTCCTATTCACAACTTTTGCTAAGTCTTCATATGGATCAATCTTCCCGATTATTGTAGATAATTTACCTTTTAACCATGGCTGCTCTCTATTTGCCGGCAGATTTTTAATTGTCAAAAACAAAATTCCATTTGCCCAGCCATGGATTCGTGATCTAGGCAGGTTAAATAGCCCTCCATCCAATTCATTGTTTCCAAAATTATATCTCAGACAACTTAATGCACCTATTATTAATTAGTATCTGTTCCATTATTAGATTCTGTGACTCCATTGCCTTTTTATGTGGCTTGAGATTTTGCTTTCAGAGATTCTACTACTGCAGGTGCCATATATTTAGATAGTACATGATACTATGTTTTTTTCTCTCTCAATGACATATCCTACATCAGTATCTCTCATTCATTCTGGTTGCAAGGGCATACAATGAATTAAAATGATGTTTGATTCTTCATTACTAAGGTTTACTCTATTGTTTATGAATGATCCCTCAGAAAGAAAAAAAGGCAGAGAGACAAAAACATCGTCCACCATTGTGTTGTGTAGCCTAAAATAATTCCATAGCTACCATTGGAAGGTATATGAACAACTATGTAATCATATGTAAATTAATGAGCCTTCTCATTATTATATCAAGATATGTTGATGCAATTATCGGTCCTCTTCAAAATGTGGTTATGAACATCACATATATCCATCAAGAAGTTAACTATCTGCCTCCTTTGCTTCCTAAGATCTTTCCTCACCTATCTACATTGTGAGTTCCAAATTTAAAAGCCATGGTCACTATCAAAAACTTATTTAGGCACGTTATTTTCACTAGCATTTCTGCTAGAAAGGATTCACAAGAAACCCAGTTATGCGCAATAATGGCGAAATATAGTTACTGCACAATAGGTCAATCTTATATACTGTTAAGTACCATTTTCTATATTAGTTACACAATTTTTTTCTTATTCCTAATAAGAAGGTGTTGTACCATTTTCCTACTTTATTACCGAGGCATTTGAACATTTCCTTTTAGTATAAGCAGAGTAAACTCTTTAAAAAAACTAAGGCACCTCAGCAAGCAAGGGGTGTTGATCTGGATCGCAATACAATAAACATAAGATTTTAAGAGGTTTATTCGACATATGTGTGCTATCCATGCCAATCCATTGGTTAGTGAATCTATATTTTATAATCCGGAATCAAGATCCTCTATTGTCCATGGATATGTGGGTTCCTATTCTGTAATGTAGTCATTCACATCCACATCCAACTCAACGAATGTTCAAGCGCCCACCATTTAACACACATACATGTTTCTCTATGTGATTTGCTACAGATTTATATTATATATTTTTGTGTGAATTGGTTTATTATATCAATGTTACTGTGGGTATCATGTTTGGCATCCTGAATACATCATAGAAAGATATTATATGTTTGGTGAATTAGACCGGTTTTTTAATTGAATTATGTTTTTTCTTTGACATAGAGTAAGATGATTACCTATATTGGAGCTATTTAACATTATTTTAATGATTTTTCCATGAATGATTTTGTAGATCCACTGGCCATTTAGACTCAAAGAAGGGGACCGACTGGAGTAGCCCTGATAACTTTCTTCCACCTGACATCCCAGCTACTTGGGAGCAATGGAAAAATTATATGTTAGTAGCAAAGCTCGCGCAATCGGTGTGAGTAACTTCTCAACAAAAAAGTTGGGTGACCTGCTTGCCGTACCTCATGTACGTCCAGCTGTTAATCAGGTGGAATGTCATCCGAGTTGGCAGCAAACTAAGCTCCATAGCTTTTTTTTTTTTGTCAGTCAACTGGTATTCATCTCACTGTAAGTCTGCATCACACTTAAGGGGCTGACTTGCTTAAGTTATACATTAAAGGGCTACTTATGTTCTTATTGTTACTTACTTTGTACCTGCATTTTGTAGGCGTACTCGCCGCTAGGTTCACCTGGTTCGGCTTGGTTGAAGAGTAACGTGCTGAATGAACCAGTCATCACCTCGACAGCAGAAAACTTGGGAAATCTCCAGCACAGGTGGCCCTGCGCTGGAATATTCAGATGGGTCACAGTGTACTACCAAAGAGCCTGATGAGGGAAGGATGAAGCAAAATCTTGATGTTTATGATTGGTCTATTCCAGATGACTTGCTTGCAAAGTTCTCTGAGATTAAACAGGTCTGTGTGCCGCTCTTTTTTAATACTCATTAAATAGCGAGAATGTTGCATTTTGATATTTTTATTATGATTGGACATCTTTATAGGAGGAGATTATATTTTGAAATTTTACCATGTGAAAATTCATAGGATTACCCTGACAACTGATAATTTGCTAGAATCAAGTCTCTGCATAGATTTTATTTTTTGTTGCCTGAACATGATAAGAAAAAGCATCTTGACTCCTTGTGATACCAATTGCTTCATCGAAGAAATAGCCTTGTTTAGTGCCGCATAGTTCTTTTCCAATCAGTTTTGTTCAGGCATAAGCATAATATTATCAATTTATCTCGTTATTATTTACTTTCTCGTAGCTTCAGGTTCGGCTGCTCAGAGGCAACTTCACGGTTCATCCACAGAGCGTTTACAAGACCCTTGAGGAGCTCTGGGATGGGGAACTTTAGCATCAATCTTAAAAAAAAAAAAAAATGGAGAAACCTTGGGCTAATAAAGAACTTTAGCATCGATCTTGGGCTAATAAGCGATCGCATCCCTAGTGTCACCTTGGATGTTGGTTTTATGTTTGGAATGAACCAGCTAATCAAGATGCGTCCGAGATGTTGCTTGGCAAAGTTCCAGAAGGGTTTACAGTTGCACCGAAGCACAAGTCCAAACCGAGTAGAAAATGGTTAAACCTTCATTTGTCAGGGCTGGAACTCACCGAGCGTGGGTTTTATTGAGAAAAACTATTAAGGTTCATGTTGCATTCATAGTGCTTGAACCCATCATGTAAGTTAGATTTGGCATATAATTATTTTGGTCCATGGGGAACGAGCCAGTAGGTAAGATTTGTACTTTCAAAAGTCTTCTCTGTATATAACTGATATTAGTGATGTTCAGAAATATTTACGTGGTGTTCTGTGGAGTGAAGCATTATATCTATTTATCCAAACATAACCCAACTAAGCACCAACCTCTCTTTTTATATTGTTCCATGTTTTCTTGCTTGATTAAATACCATCATAGCAGGTTAGTTTCCAACATGATTAGGTATTGCGACCATGAAATTAGATATGCTTTCGTGGACAGTATTAATTTATCTGATAGCTTTGCTTCTTTAATCAAGTAGATCAAGAGCCATGAGAAGATTATTTAATGACTACTTGATTGCTTAATAACACATATCATACCGTTTGCATTTTTTCTTTGCACAGGCGCGGAGGCGCGCGCCCCGCTACTAGTGAGGTTGAAAGCAAGAGCTATCCGTTGGTGGATGGGTGTCTGCATTTAGGACAAAACGAGGCTTTCTGCTACACTATCTTTCGGCATTTTCCATACAAGAAAAGCAAAGCATGGTGTCTGTCTGTCTGTCTGTCTAGAAATGGCTAATTATCGCCTCTGTCTCAGTGGTCTGGTTTGTTCAGTTGTTACTTGTTGTCTCGTGAGTCGTGAGGAGACAGACAGTAGCAATACAAGGCGAGCCAGCCTTGGGCCCTCAGCCCAGCCCAGAACAGTAGCGCGGAGAGGACACGCTAGGCCCAAGCGAGCCGAGGCAGCCCATCTCCCATGTTCCAGTAAGCCCAGCGTGCGTTGACAGGCCCGAGACGAGACGAGACCCATCCGTGAGCAAACTCGCAAAATGGCCCGCGCGAGGCGGCAGAAGCTCCGAGACCCGACCGCGTCTCCGGCGATTGAGCGGCCCGGAGTCGGCAATGGGCCAAGTCGCCGTAGATTCTCTGCAATCGATCGACGGCGACGGGCGTACTAGGCTGCCGGCAGAACGGAGGCTGGATCGTCGTCGTCGTCGTCGTCGTCGCCGCTGCTTCTCTTCTAGTAGCAGCTGCAGCGCTAATGGGCAAAGACGACGTGGCTTCCGTCGTCTTCCTCGGCGACGGATCGGCGATCTAATATGTTGCGTGGAAGTGGAAAGAATCTGCCGCCGTACGTGCCACGGGGGTTTTTAGTTTGTCATCAGTACAGCCGTACAGGACAGGCCAGCTAGCCTCCTACGTACGAACACGTACTGTACGTGTTGTGTTGAATATAATTAGGCACGTGCAAAACTAGGTATCTATATTCATTACTTGTCATACAAAAGGATGACGAGCTTACATAACGTAAGGTTTGGGTTCAATTAAAGCATAATAACACGTGCTATAAATAAAAGAAATAAATCCTACAAATTTTAACCTGAGGTAACATGTTAATTGTCACCAAGGCTGCATGCTATTGCTAGGGGGGAAAATCCGTACTTTACCATTAGCTACGAAAGAGTATATAATCAAAGTTGGAAGACGTGCCTGACGAAATCAAATCAAACCTAAAGACGACGACCGGATTCATGTACATATATCCGTGCATGGCTTTAATCAGCACGTTTGTTCATTCTTCAGAGGGTGCATAATTGTCTAGTCATTAGTCAGTAGGGTTTGATCGAAGGCCGCGCGCGCCTCCTCGTCAAGTTCGGTTGATTTTCAAAATTTTCAAGATTAATGACATTTACTCTTTCTTCTTCCGCGCTTGTTGAATACGTACGTATGTATACTATATGTACGTGTAAACATAAACAGTTTGAATTATTCCAAGCTCATCAACTTTCGGCATAGATAGTTGATATGCAATTTGCATGCAATGCATGCATTTGGCGACGTTTCATGCATGCATGGTCAGAAGTTCCCTTTACAATTGCCTAGGATAATATGGAGTGTGTGCATACGGAACGCAAAAAATAAAGACCAGACCTGTTGTATATATACATCTAGATGCATGCTCCAAAACAAACTTCAATTTTGTCGTCTAATTACGACCCAGCCAGTACCATGCATGCAGCTACAAGGGACACTATATATAAGTTCATGTGGTGTGGATGTCCAAATTACATTTTTAGGGAAGTGTCCAAATTATATGCATTTAAACAAAGATTGCACGATGGATTCAGACGCGTTTCGTTGCGAATTCTTTACCTTTTTTTTTTGAGTCAGCTGAGACTCTCTAACACAATACCATGTTGAATGGTCAAAACGCAAAACCATGCACTGTGCTATGTGCAACCCACGTACTCCCTCCATATTGAAAAGGAAGTCGTTTAGGACATCGACACGGTCTTCCAAAGTGCAACTTTCTTTTCTTTTTTCTATCAAAATATTTATTAAAAAATTATATATGTATACTTTTATGAAAGTATTTTTCAAGACAAATCTATTGATATGATTTTCACATTTCAAAAACTCAACGACTTAAAAGTTATTAATCATTTATGTTCCCAATGTTTGACCGAAACCTTTTCCAAAACGACTTCCTTTTCAATATGGAGGGAGTACGGATTTGACCAGGGCCCTTGATTTGACTAGCTCGTTGACAGTTGACACCCAACATGCAAGAGCAACACCATGGCAACTTGCAAATAAACTAAAATTGCCTTTCCTGCCTCCATCAACAAGTTGTCTTAGTACATTCATCCAAACTTACCAATAAAATTCATCAGTCTAAAGGGGTGTTTAGACGCCATACTTTTTTTTATTATTACATTACACTGACGACGTTTGATGGCTACTTGAAACGGGGACTACACAACATTCTATTGCTGTTTAATTAGCTAGACGCTAGTAGCCTACTAGCTAGCAGAGCTAGTATATGCGGTAATGTAAATATATAGGAAATCAACGGTATTCTGCACTGACGTATACACGAAGAAGGCCAACTCTTAGTTTTTTTTTTTTTTTTTTGACAAAGGGTCAACTCTTAGTTAAGTACTCCCTACATATATATCACTATCAGAAGTCTTTTGAAAAAGTTTGGGTCATACATTAGGAATATAAACCATGAATAACTTGTAAGTCATTGACTTTGGAAATATGAAAATCATATCAAAAAATTGTCTTAAACATTACTTTCATAAAAATATTACATATATGACTTTCCAATAAATATTTTATAGAAAAAGAGACGTTAAAGTTGTGCTTTGGAGACCATGTGGTTGTCCTAATGGACATGTAGTTGTGATACAGAGGAATTATTGTATCTTAATTAGTGTCATTGTTAACGGGTCTGTACTTGGTTAGTATATGATACTTTGACCATTTTGACTTGGCCTCATCATATTTTAGACACCAATTGTGATTTGGTGCCATTGACTTTGGCTAGCTTGTGGGAAACAATGTATTTGCTTAATTTTTTTTTGAGAATGACACAAGATAACGCGAGGACGCTCACAACACGCACGCACACTCACCCCTATGAACACACGTACGCAAACTCTACAACATCGTTTAGCTTGTCACAGGAACCGACGAACCGTAATGTTAATTTGCAATAAATACACCTAATTCACTTCGTTGGACCCAAAACTCAGGTTTGGAAGGTTTTCAGCAGTTTTTGTTGCCGTCGGAACACATGTGCGAAACTTGCCTATGAGGGCCATTCTGGTGCACTTTTGCACCGAAAAACTTATAGTTGAATTTCTTGCGGTGAACGCACCCAAACCACTTCGTTGGACCTAAAAACATATTTGGCATTTTCAACAGTTTTTGTTGTTGTCGCACACTTGTATAAAATCCGGCTCGGGATGTAGAAGGCACAACCTCCCTTCCTTCCTTGCACGGCGCGGCAAGGCCCTCTCTGGTGGCTTGCGCGGGGCAGATCTCAACGGCAAGACTGTGCAAATCTTGATGACGGGCTGCGAGGAGGCTCGCCGATTGGCTTTTTATTTTCGAAAAAAAAAATTATGTAGACAGGCAATGCGGATGCCTCTATTATTCTCTATTTCCATAGGCGGGCAATGCAATCACCTCTATCAATCTTGATTAACACAGGTGTTGCATTTGAGGTGTACATGATGCCTACCTAGGGAAACTATTCATATGCTAGTTAGTCTTAAAATAAGGACCTTTTTCACCATTGATGTTGATGCAGACTTTACCCCCTAGTACTCGTAATCCAATTGCTTAAAGGCTCTTCAAAACTTTTCCTTTTCAAAACTTCCCCACAAAATCCCATTTAACACTGTTTTATGCCTTCTCCTCAAAATGAACTTTCGTGAATCGCCCCTTTTTGTTTCCTTTGTCTTAGCTCATGTAAAGTTTCATGAAGAATTAGAACCCCATCTAACGTATATCTCCCTCGATAAAGACCCCTGTCTATTAACTTATCAGCCACCCTTCCCTTCTGTGGCAGAACCGCCCAATTTAAACTAATTATACACTTACTCGCCCACCATTAGGCACTAAGTAAGTGATGATCAATTTAAATCCGGTAGTCCGTCGAGTGCACCCCACGGAGAAACTCGAATAACCACGTTTTCATCGGGATCATAAATAAGTGAATAAAGCTTACAACGTTCTTAACCATTTCATACATCACATTATTATAAAATCGGAGTTAAAATAGATCTCAACAGAAGCAGCAGAAGAAAGGTAATTTTATACACGGCAGCAGCGGGATATAACAGTTTTGAATATTGAAGTAGAAGTAGATGTTTAAGAATAAAACTTCTACAAGCGTGTCGACGAGGGAAGCCTCACCGAGCCCACCGGGGAGGTATCCACACACAGCAACAGTTAGCTCCAACATTCGCCCGATACACCGCAACAAGGGAATAAAACCCCGAGTACACAATGTACTCGCAAGACTTACCGACTAGGTGGGAGTAGTCTCCCCGACTCTCAAGGATATCTTTGGGGCTATTTGGCTAGCTATTTAGTTGTTTTTTGCGAGAAAAGCATTTCTAAGAGTGCATCTTTATACTTTTAGCGGTAGCATTAAGTTCATTACTTAGCCATTCTAGATAAGCACCTAAACTACTTTCAAGCATGTGGTAAGCAATCAGAATATTTTTCATCATCGGGCAAAAGCCTCATCATCATCTCCATGTTCGGTTGTATTAACTACGATGGCAAAGGTGTCGACAAGTGGTATCCATATCCGAGGAGGGCGGCGATTGCAATCGATGTACATCCGGTGGGCAATCCCAAACACACGCCGCACTTCTCGAAGGAGCAAGTACTAGGCCACCGTTCCCATCGTACAACCAAAGCCCGAAATGACGACCCAGGGGGAACCCACTGCGGAGGCCCGCCCCGCAACTTCGGCGACGGGTTTCCCCTCACAAGTTTGGTATATGGCCATTCCCCATCCCAAAACCGCCACTAGAATGGCCAGAGAAACAAGTCGGTGAACGTTTTTTGCACCCTAGTTGTATGACAAGAGATTTAGCTTCACGGTCAACTATAACTCAGCCCCTCGTTATGTGTTTGGTACCTTCAAACTTGCCATATGGCCACCAACGAGCAGTCCTTAATCGACACAAAGCGTAACTAATGCAACAGAGCCCTCGCCCGTCGCTATAACCAATAAATCCAAATAAAGTCCACAGTCTGCCTAGTCTCCAATTATTTTCCAAGCATCTCAAGTCCATGTGATAGTAGTAACATGATATAACCATCACCTATCTCTCGCGAAAGTGACCGGCCCATCACTTTCGACTTCTACCAGTAAGCCCTATAGCATGGCATACTACACGATTCTGTCATACTAGTAGCACTACTACAGCATGGGCTTTTATTCATTTGGGGAACCCTCTATTCCCCCGGTTATAAAACCGGGAATACGAAGTTGGGGAATAGAAGTATTCGCGACCGGAATAGAGGTAGGGGCTTTATTCCCGGTTGGGGGCCCCAACAGGGAGTAAAGTTCCCGCCAGGCACGTGGTCGACCATGGGTTTTACTCCCGGTTGTTGTCTTCAACCGGGAGTAAAGGGTTTTTTTTCTTTTCTTTTCCAGCTGGTATATACCATTTTTTTTTTTGCTTCATTTCAATTCTTGCCGCCAAAAATATGCTTGCTATAATCAACAATTTTCACAATTCTTGTTGCGGGCACAATTTATCTTTGATTGAAATTCATAGATGGTACACATATTTTTCAAATCAAATAAAAAAAATCAACATCACAAGCTATACATCTCATCTTTACATCGGCAGATTACACATTATTTCCAATCAGATCACAAATGGTAGTTCAATTTTTAATCTTCAAAATAGAAACGAAACAAAAAAGGAGCTCGTAAATCATCATTGCTATGGCTGGACTCTATTCTCGCTTTCGTCTCACGTAAAACTAGGATGGTAGATCTACAAGAAAGAACAAAGGGGCAAAATCGGTGTATAACAAAATAAAAGAAATAGAGTATGAAGAAACCTCCCCGCGGGCGCCGAGATCCGACCTCAACTTCGGGCGGCTACCCGTGACGCCGCGAGCAGCGGGCGCCGAGATCCGACATAAGCGTGACGGAACTCGCCGCGCCCGCCGCCCCCACGCGCGCTCTCCAATGGCAGGAAGACGGCAGTAGGTCGCCGTCCTTCCTCGCCAAGAAACGGGCGGCGGCCGTTAGCTTGCTACGACGAGAACGCACCCGGTACACTACATCACTTGTCTTGTTAGCTTGCAAGGCAGCAAGCAGCACTCCGTGGCCCATCGTGGCACTAGCAAGCGAGCGGCAGCAGCAGCTCCCATCGTGGAAGCGATTTGGGTGGAGGCAGGAGTGGGACGGAGGAAGGAGAAGGAGCAAGGTAATATACTCATAACTTTACTCCCGGCTCCCAATTCCACCAGGGACTACAAGACTTTCACTCCCGGCTCATAACACCATCCCGGAGTAAAAATTTGACGGGCCACAAAAAATTTGGCGGGCCATGGAAATTTTTGCCGTGGTTTTCACATCCCTCCTTCGATTTACTCCCTGTTGGAGTCTCCATCCGGGAGTAGATGTTTATTCCCGGTTTGGGTTAACAACGGGGAGTAAAGGTCTACATTTACTCCCTGGTTGGAGACTTCAACCGGGAGAGGCCCCGGGCGCGCGGGATCCCGCGGGCCGCATGACGCTTTTATTCCCCGGTTGGAGGGAGTAACCGTGTTTTTAGTCTCGAAGAGAAGTCGTTTGTGTAGTAGTGTATGACTCAGGTAGAATATTTATGCAGGTGGTTTTAAAGCAACTCCTATAACTTAATGCTCAAACACATAATAATAAGTGCTTAAAAATAGGGGTTATGCAGGGGGCTTGCCTGGGTAACTTGTATTATACAAAGTTAGTATTTCTTTGTCTTCCGGACGTGATCAACCGTCGTCTTTAGGACTGGCTAGCATTTCACCTTCCCATTTGACGCTAACCTCCTTCAGTTGATCCGTCGATCGTCGTTCCTAAATGATATGCAAATGCAATGCATGCTTCAGTCAACATACACCACATACACTCGTTTCATTTATTTATTTATACATACAAGTGAAAGCAACCACAACATGCTAAGCATATAAAAACATTTATTAACCTTAATCTAATAACATCCAGTATATATAAAAAAGCTTGACTGCATGCAACATAGAATTAAAACGATAAAGCATGTGACATCATGAAATCTATATATATTACCAGCTTCTCTACCATGACAAAATTGATGATTCATAGGGCATACAAACAGGTATGAAATATAAAGGGCACGCACTTTGCATTCCTACCATTTTAACTATTTTATTAAAAACATTAAACAACCTAATACAAGATAGTTTAATAAAGTAGAAAAAATAAATATAAGCTGAGCATGAAAAACTCTACCACAGCATGCGCAAATCAACATTAGGGTACCATAAAGATTTCACTACAATAGGATTAATAAAGCATGCTCTAATAAATAACACATAAATACTAGATTACACATGCATCAAAACTCTATACTAAAGCACATGATATTATATATCTACTGCATAGAGCTAATCACAAGGATTCCAAAACATCTTTATTTTCCTTTTTATGAATTTTCTACTATTTACTAAGAATTATAGAAGTCAGCTCAGATACACACACGTAAAAGAAAAGACAACAGGAAAAGAAAAATACATCTTGCATCAGGACCCTTGGGCTTACTCCAAAACGAAAAAGGTCCTCCCACCCTTTTCCTTGTGTCTTGCTGTTTCGCAACTGGACCCAAGAAAAAGCTTCTATTCTAATTTTGGTCCTTCTTCTTCCTTCTCACGTACAGAACCGCACGGGGAGCAGGGGAACGGAGGCAGGCCGGCCAACCCTTGGGCAGCGGGGTCACCGGTGGAGATGGAAGAGGAGCTCCACGGCTGGTAGGCGTCGGTCCGCACTCGCGCAAGGTCCCGGCCCAGTCAGCAGCGGCGGAAGGACAGGGGCGTAACAGCGGCGCTCAGCGATGCAACGGCCAGGGCGGTGGCATGGCAGGGGACCTGGTGCGCGCCGGTTGCACGAGAAAGAGGACGAGGGAAATCTTTTGCTGTTAGGAATGGGACAGGAGGGAGCTTGGAGCGATGGGAACGGCGACGGCAGCAGCTGCTTGCCGCGGTGGTCATGGCGACGGGCAGGCAACAAAGCGCGAGGGAGAGGCCGAGGGAGATGCAAGCCAGCGAGCTGGGCGAGAGCAGCAGCTCAGCGTCCTCAAGAAGGCATCGGCAGGGGCAGGGCGGCATGGACGCGAGGACAGGCACAGCGCGGCGAGGACGAGGTTGCTGTGCGTGTACATGGCCAGAGCAGAGCAGAGCATGGGCGATGGCAGTGGCCATGCCGTGGCCATATGGCTGGCGTGGATGCACAAGCATTCAACTGTTCCTGGAATCTCCCCAATAATTCGACGAGAACACCCTCTGGTTCAGCATTTGTGTTCGCTCAGCTTCATTTTCAGCGCAACAGGAGATCCAGTTGCGACCAGACATTTGTTAGGAGTAAACTAATTATTTTCCAGACCTCCGATGCAAACCAAAGCTCCAATAATGGCTCTCCAAATTTTTGCATAAAAGCTGAAACTTTATAACTTTAAACTCGAATTCCAATTTCGACGGTCTTGGTATTTCGGAAAACTTATCCAAGGGCTATTCATCTCAATAATCTTAAATTTTTAGATATTTTCCAACAGTGCTCACTTTTACCAATTGCTCCAAAAATATAAATGCGAGTTAGCACAGCTTAAAATAATTAATTATGAAGTAACACCAGAGTGTTATAATAATTAATTATCATGTAACACGGGGTGTTACACCTTCCTCTTCATCAAAAAAAGTTGAGAAGATTTAAAAACTGACGTTAATAGGTCTGAACTGTCTAACATTGAAAGCATCCAGTACCTTTGGATTTAGATCTAAAATGTAGACGAGGGAATCCAAATAAGCTCTTTCTTGTTACGGTAGTATCATTTATCAACACTAGTAGTATTTTTGTCAAATTTGCCTCATTTATATTAGTGTGGATATATAAATGTATATGCGCGAGAATGCATGGATCAAGGCGCTAAGAGGGCGGATCACAACATCAACACAACTGGAGGAGTTTGTTTCAATATGGGTCAGAGTGCAGCAAGTTCATTTAACCCCGGGCACCCCAGACTCCATCATTTGGAAATGGACAGCAAATGGATGTTACTCCACCCGATCGGCATATAGGATCCAATTTAGTGGTTCCTATAGAGCCTTCAAAGGTGACCTCATATAGAAAGCGCGCGCTGAGAACAAGTGCAAAGTGTTTGCCTGGATCATGGCACGTGAGAAGATCCTTACGGCAGATAATCTACAAAAGAGAGGGTGGCCACATCAAGACCACTGCGCTTTGTGCAATGGACCGCTGGAGACTTGCCTGCACTTGTTCCTGCTGTGTCCGTTCACGTGAGCGGTATGGACTCAAGTCCTGCAGTGGGAGCGCCGATGCAAACATAGTCCTACGGATCGGGACCCCACTCTTTTTTTCATCTCATGGTGGGAGGAGACCCAAGCAAAAATACCTAAGAGTGACGGGAGGCGATTCAATGGTGTGGTCATCTACACGGTGTGGAACGTGTGGAAAGAGAGGAACAAAAGGATTTTCTGAAACACCTTCGAGACACCACTTCAGGTGGCCTTGAGAGCCAGGGAGGACATTCTTCAATTGAGGAGAGCGCACACTTGGAGAGTGTAATTGTGTTATTGTAGCCCGTCTTTCTCTCCCCTTTCAAACGACCCCAATGGGGGTCCCTAAATTCTGTAAATAGACTCTCTTTCCTATCTTAATTGAAAGGCGAGAGCTCCCCTGCCATTGCGTTTCAAAAAAAATAAATGTATATGCATTTTTAGTTATTTTAGAAAATGGAATACTTCAATCTGACCTGGCATCATCCAATGCTTACAGCCTTAGTGGCAATAATCATAAAATTATAATTTATAAACCATATGCGCAGATCGACTTGTGCCATGGCCTTAGGACTGACACACATATATACAGTACTTGAAAACAGAGACAACAGAGCACTAGATCGAGCCAGATGCATGCCAAATAGGAATATCTATTGCGTTTATTGATACGTTACAAGGAAAAAAAAATGAATTACATAGACATGACATGAATGAAATTCAGTTGCAGTCGTCAGCTCCTTAATTTGGTACAAGAAGCACTAATTAACTAGCTTGCTCCACATGGTCCAGGCTGCTGCTGGTATTTCCCTGGACCTTTTTGGACATGCCAGGAGCACTCGTCGGTGCGCCGACCGCACGTCAAACGAGATGGACGAGCTTTACTCGGGACTGCTCGGAACGCGCCTACCGAGGCCACAGGCCTACAGACCACCATCAAAGTCTATATCTGGTGGGAGTCGGCTCTACCACCGACCAAACTCTCCCTGACATCTCGCGGTTCAACATGACCATGCATGATTATGACCTAATCTTCTCCCTAGGTTCACATGACACATTATTTACATTACTTGATATACTAAACCAATAACGAATCTTAAATTAATTATTCGATCTGCTATATGATATACATAGTATAGAGATTGTTGGGTTGAATGATGAATTTGTGGACGATGGATGGATTAAATGGATCAGTCTTCCTTGTAGTCCTGGTTGTTGTAGGGCGCGAAGAGCTCGGCGAGCCAGTTGCCCTTGCGGAGAACCCTGGAGCCGAGGTCAGCGCACATGGCGTCGCTGTCGTGGATGCTGTAGGTGGAGATGCAGTGGCGGCGGTAGAAGCGCGTGGTCCGGCGCATGGCCTCCGCCTCGCCGTCGACGTGCCGCACCATGTCCTCCACGCTGGGCAGCGCGAAGCGGCCGCCGAGCAGCCCCGCCAGCCAGCGGCAGCGCAGCTCCGACGTGTGCAGGTTGGACACGCTCTCCACGTACCCCACGAACGCCATGTTCGGGATCAGAGGGTGGATGGTGCCGCTGCAATATAATGCATGGAAGATATATCAGGCAATGCATGCCATTTATATAGTTTCACGGTTGCCGTGTACCATCAGTTCTAGATATACACAACCGTAGTACGTACCGGTAGAGCGGCATCATGCCTGACTTGTCGACGACGAGGCCACGGAAGGGCTCCGGCAGGACGGCGCGGACCTTGTCCTTGCCCTCGAAGCCTGTGGCGAGGAAGACGAGGTCGGCCTCCAGCTCGGTGCCGTCGTCAAGGAGGACGCCGTTGCGGGAGAAGCACCAGCCGGCGGAGGCCCTCTTGAAGCGGATCATGTCCCGGTCCGCCATTTCGAAGAAGCCGTCGGGGAGGATGGCCATCTGGCAGCTGGCGTAGTCCTCCACGAAGGGGTGGTCCGGGCGGAGGCCGTACTTGTCCAGCGGGAGCTTCCACGACAAGTAGGACTCGATGAACTTGGACACGCCAGATCTCTGCACAGCAATGCACGCAGCTCACACAATTATTTTTTTATTCATCTACTTTAGTGCGAGAAAAAAAAAAAAAAAAATGATGACGGTGACACGCTAGCTGGTATGTACTACGTGTCTACGGTCGTGTCTCTAGCATGCACACATGTACATACCAGGGGCTTCATGAGTGTGCAGAGCATGGATCGGAGGATGCCCTGGTTGGGACGCTCGTACAGGAACTGTGCCAGACGGGTGGAGTAGAAGAGGAAGAAGGGCAGGCCCCAGATGGAGTAGGACGGCACCACCCAGTGAAGGGTCCTCACCAGCATGGTGCAAGCCTCGCCTTCCTCCACACCTGCAGAATTGGCATGCACACACAGTGCCAAATTAGACGACCATATACATCAATTCAGTACGTACAGATGTACAGTCAAATAAGTGTTAGGAATGCACCAAGCAGAATGATGCTTTGCTTTCGTCAGAAAACGAATTTAGTTTAATGAGATGATGCAAGTGGTAATAGTTCTTGTGGTATAAAGTGCAGACTCATAGACGACAGATCCGAGCCGGGAAGGCTGAAAAGTCAAAAGGTGCGTACGTGTTGCGTTCAGTGTACTTTGAACTTGTATTTGTATTGTACTAGTAGTAGGAGTAGGAGAGCTGTGCAGTCTAGATGGAGTGTACGACGGATCATGACAAGAGTGACCTTTTCTGCGACGATTGGGCCGGTCTCCCAATTCGTTGCCCTGCCTCTCCACATGTACGTTGATGTCACACAACGAGCGACACGCCCAAGTACAGTCCCTACATACGGTCTTACTCGTTCATCAATTTGTTTTTTCAGATTTTATATATGACGTGCTGCCAAGTTGATGATGAATATAAGTATGTAACTGTGTGTTAGTTACTAATCAACGTTTTAGGACTATTATTATGAAAGCTCTGTGTGAACTTGCTTGGCATATTCTTTTTCTATCATTTCCTAGATATGTAAGTGCGCGTACATACTACTTGACCACCTGACGCATGTGACTAGCTACTTGCTTTGGTTGATTGCTCTCCATGCATGCATAGTCTCGACTCTCTTGTAAGATTGATTATTCAAAAACAAGTTCTTAATTAAAAATATTATAATCATCCGATCCCTCTGTATGTAGCAAATTTGCATGTAATACGCCAGTTTGTTCGATGAAATTACGTACTTCAGTAGTGCAGCAGCAGTAGTGTATTTACGACGTATGCATACCTTGGTTGGCCTGGGCGCATTCAAGCGCTAGATCGATGGCGCTCTTCTTGTACCCGACGACCACGACCTTCTTCCCCCTCATGAGCTCCACCGTCTCCTCCTCGCTCAGCTTGCAGTAGTCCAGGGAGTGCATCACCTGCCCGCGGAACACCTCCGGGCCCTTGCCCGGCGGGAACACCGGCATCCGCGGCACGTCGCCGTACTTGCCGGCGCACATCACCACGAACTCGAACTGGTAGTAGTGCACGGTGTCGGAGTCGGCGGTGGCGACGCCGATCTCCCACATGGGCTTGCCCTGGAGCGGCTCGCCGGTGCCGCTCCACAGCTCCGTGAACCCACCGCTTCCGCCGCCGAGGAACTTGACGTCGACCACCTTGGCGCCGAGCATGATGTAGCGCCACAGGTCGAAGGTGTCGGCGTAGCCCTCGAGGTACTCGATTATCTCGGTGTGCGTAGGGAACGTGGGGTCGTCGCGGTTGCGCCACGAGTAGTCGGAGAACTCGTAGTCCGGGCGGGGCGTCTGCAGCCGGGTTGAACGGTACACGCAGTGCTTCCACACCCCGCCGATGGACGGCGTCGCCTCGAACACCACGGGGTCGTGCGCCGCGAACTGCTTAGCCGCTGCCAGCCCGCTGATGCCGCCGCCGATGATCGCCACCCTCGACGACGCCGGCACCACCTTCCTCGTGCTCCGCGCCTGCTCCTGCTGCGGCGCCGCCGCCATGACGGTGCTTGCTTGCTTGATGATGATTGGGCGCGATGCGATCGAGCGATGTGCCGCAGCACGATCGATCGAGTGGTGTTCTTGACGTACGACGGCGTGTGTAGGCCTAGGATCGGAGGCCAAGAACGAACGAGAGCGAGCGATCGAGAGCGCTAGTAACGTAGCAGCTGCTGCTTGCTAGGGCTCTGTATGTAAGCTTGCTAATTGCTCTGTGAAAGAATGTGCCTCAGTGGTGCGTGCTATTTATAGGACTGGAGGCAGCAGGGGCGCAGCTGTCACGGTAGCGACTAGCGAGGCTTTGGGGCTTTCGGCAGCGCCCGCCAACATGTGAGTGTGAGCTTCCGCTGCGTGTCATAGAAAATGGAGGGAAACACTGCAAGGAAAAAATGACATGAAAAAACAAAAATGTAGTACACACAACACAAGTGGTCATGCAGGGATGGTGTGATATGGGCTGACATATCCTAGGCAAACTCTTTTCCCTATAGCAGGATTAATCATCAATATATTTATAGTTATAATCTAAGTTGAAAAAATATTCTATCACAACTCACTAACCATATTCCAGTAGTTGGTAGGTCTGCTTCGTAACTGTGGTTATCGCCGTGTGCGTCTGTGCCTGTGTTTGTTTGTTTGTTGTTGTTTGTTTGAACTTTATTTTGCTTAATGAAAAACGTGCAATAGCGTGTTCTTAAAAAAAACTCTCCAACTATTCCAAAATTACAAATGGTTTTGGATTTTCTCGATATTTGACTTTTTCCATGCATCTAGATTTATGTCTATGTGTCTCAAGAAAAGCTAAACCGACCTAAAATTTAGAATATAACCGGCCATTGTGACGCTTTTAATGCTTTATGGCAGGTAAAAATAAAAAACATACTATACCAATAAAACTCGTTTTTTATAGAATTAAACTAGTATCATTATTCTTGTACTCAGATGTGCTTGGCTTCATTCAACTTAACGTATGCATTTGGATATATGTGTCTACAAAATGTTAAATCGACTTAAAATTTAGAAAGGAGAGAGTATAATCGGTCATTGCAAATGCATCATGACATACAGATAAAAAGAGTAAAAACATACTATTACGTACCGATAAGACTCGGTTTCTTATAGAATTAAACTAGTGTACTTTTATTGTACTCCGATGGACTTGGCTGGGATAAAGGTGCATGCACTGACTTATAGCTCAAATGTCTCATCTTTTTAAAATTATAGTTGATTTATAGTTAATTAATAGTGGTATATAGCATAAATATAATCGAATACTTGAGCAGTAATTAAACCGGTAATGTCGCTTTCAGCTGCGGCAGACCTAGTCATCAATTTTACTGGTTTCTTTTGAGCACGAATTCATGGATCTGACAGAGGAACTACGACTTTGTCTCGTTCAAGGCTCTTCCTCATCTCGGGAGAACTTGAACATAACTTTGGACCGTAGAAAAGAGGCAGTATCTAGTAATACTCCATGCTTGGCCATTTTTGGCTGCATGCCTATGCCTATATCTTGTTTGTCCCCTCGTGAAATAGACCGTCATGCATCCTATCCTTTGTTGTGTTGTTCTTTGTCCGGCTGCCAACGACCTGTCACATCTCACTGCCTAGCAGCTAGCTAATGCATGCGGACTCTTCGATCTTTCCCTGTCACCGCCAGAACCATGGTAAGGATTGGTAGAACAAAAGTAAAATCATATTGCCAGCAGCCCGACAAGTATTACCAGAGAAATCCTAATTGTCGGATTTCTATTTTGCTTACTTACTCAGTTCTAAATGATAAATCGCTTTGATTTGTTTTAGTTCATCTATTTTGCTACTAGTATGTATCTAAATATAATATTGTATCTAGATGCGCAGCAAAAGTAGATGTATTAAAAAAAAGTCAAAATGACTTATAATTTGGAATGGAGGGAGTAGAAAAGATAAGCTAAGTTTAAACAGTTTTATTTCCCCTTGAAGTTCTGTGATTTTTTTATTTTTTACAAAAAAATCAATCCCTATAAATGCATGTACACTCTAACCCTTTAAATATGTCCAAAAGATGATTAAGTTGGGTCGACAAAATCTCGATATCGACGAAGTTATCACATGCGTCTTCGCTCATATAGCTAGAGTGCATATGTGCGTTTTCATATGGATGAATGCATGCACATGTCTTTGAGCGTTTGTATAACAAGTTTCACAAAAAATAGCTTTAACCAGTCTATTTGCAAAATTACTGGTGATATATAGTGTGGTCCAATTATTCAAAAATAGTTCAATCCTTTATATATTTTCGGCTCCGAAAAGAAAATGTCATTGGTGCTTTCACACTTTTTCAGACAATGAAAGCAAAACAATCCCTGTCATGCACTGGTCATGCATGCATCTCACACTTTTTTCTTCATCGCAAAAAGGGAAGAAGAATAAAAAGAAAACCTTCCAGTTTTGTACGAGCCTCCATTGCAAACGAAACATGTACACGGACGACATCGAGTGTTATCATATTACCCACTTCATTTGATAATCGATGAATTATTGCTGGTCTATATCTAGGTACACTGTGTGTATGTACGCGCACTTATGAACTGAAGAAACCAAGACTTTCTAGGGCGGCTGACCTTGAACATGGCACCACCAGCTCCAGCTGGTATAGTATCACTAGCAGTACAAATAATATTAAGTAAGGTTGATCAGCAACACTATTAGTTAAATTTATATTACATCTGAACTTCCTGACGAGACCTGATTTCAAGACATTTTTTAAGGTTTGACTTCTGCGTAGACCTACACACATGTACTAGTTTCTTGGGCCACATGGCTGATATGTAGCAGAGCGAATCTGTGTGTGTCCTACACATATCTATAGACTGCATGCACTGCAGGATATTAGGTAGGAATTACGGCATTAAAAACTCTACATTACAGCATAAAAACCATACATACTGTATAATTGAGCATATTCGGTACACTAATGATTGTTTCTGTATACTGTACTCCGGATTCCATACGTTTACCACGAAACTTGAACTACATTGCTTACCTGCTTCTCATGAAGTGAGTTAGCTGGATGCGTACGTAGGCACTCACGTATAGTGCAGAAATAAGTTGCTATAATCTGTTTTATTTATTCGTAGCTAGAGATAGATCTCGTCACAGTTCTTGCTCGCGGGAATTCAGAGTATTCAAAGGAGTTCTAGAGCGAATGGGGTGCTAAAAATATGGTACTTGTTGAAATTCAAATTGACCATTGAATTTCAACTGATCGATGAGGTGGGCTTCGGTCGATCTGTGCATACATTGATTTCCATATACGGAGTATAAACTAATGGCACTCCTGCATGACTCCTTTGACTGTGTTCGGAATAACAAATTAAACAGTTACTTAGACAGTCTAATTTACGGCAAACTCTCTAGTGTGTCCACTTGGCTTGCCGGCCGCATGCTTTGCACTATATACTATTTAATCCTGATCATGTGAATTACCATTAAGGTTAGTGCCAATTTCGCCTACATTTCTTCTCTATTAGTACTCATCTTCTTTAGTTTAGTTTGTGAGGCGTGTATATCTACGCACCATCCTCGATCCGATCCTGCAAAGAAAAAAAAAATATACAGAGAGAGCTTTCCATATTCTGACTGAATTCTCCATGCATATGCATCCATACTCGTCATTCGTCAAGATCCATATTCAGATGAGACAACTAAACGAGTATACAAAAGTCTAGAAAATGCATCCATGTATAACAATATTCTATTATATATCTAGCTAGCAGTGTATACTTGGCCTGTGATTTTTCACCTTGTTGGAACATTGAAAAATGATGTGCGTGAATGTGGTACTAGAAAACTTTGAAGTCTTGGAGACCATCTACACACGTACTACTACTGGACCCTTGGACCGCGCGCATATGCATGCAGAAAGGGAACACAAAAGACATAGATATATACATAGGCTATGACCTGGTGTTGGATCAAGTAAAAGTACTTGCGGCTGACTAATACTAGGTGTGTACACGTGGTGCTCATATTTTCTCCGACATTTCCTAGCAGTTTTGGTTTTGTCTGAAGACACGGCCGGACGGACTCTAATCCCTCAATTAACGACGAATAGGTAGCCCGCCCGCCATCAGTTAACTTTGCGCCAAGCCAAACACAAGCATATATAAAAATGATGTATATATGCACGGCCGGAATGGAGTTGACCAGTCAGATATATGAACATAAATAGTTTGTTTGTCGTCCAAGCCGAGACCGATAGACGCATCATCAGAATTCACAAGTTACAGTCCAGATGACCTTGCTTGCATGAGAATGTTAGAATACAAGCTGGTTGTTGCCTTTTTGGCAAGAAACTACTAGAGAACACACCGTAAGGTTTTGATCTCGAGTTTGAGGCGGTCAAGAACGTATCATATCTCTGTGGGTTGCCTCTGGTTTGGTTGTTATTTTTAGTAAGTTCCGAGCCTTGACCAAAAGATTCAGCGGTCTGCAGCATTGCAGTGTACCTTGTGGGTGTGCCGGTGTGGTTTGCAAAAGGCACATTATTGTTTATTTTGGCGGTTGCAAGCCCCTTGTGTACAGTTTCGAAGCCCCAAGCCCGTATGCTTGTTGCACATCCATGGTACTGGGTACTACGTAGTAGTACGTACGTTACATTGTATATTAATCATGTATAAACATGCATTGCCATGTTCGATTGATTGACTTGGTGTGGAAGACTTTGGAGACTGGTCACTGGTCAGAGCATTGCTTAATGCATATATATTATTATGGTCACTTGCTCAGCTAGTTGGTGCGATATCGATCTTAATTATTTTTGCATGGTTTGTATGATTGTATATGGTGCCTAGCTATATTATATGGTTACCTCATCATCTCATCGAAAGGTTTTAAAAAAGGAAGATATGGTATAACAGTTTTCTATTTGTAGCCGAGCAAGTCAGCACATATATGAATGCCATAACTGTACTATACTTTGGAGACTTGGTATAGTACGGTCGGGCTCAGCGTACGTAGAAGTCGTGGATTTGGGCCCATAACCTTTCCCGATTTTAATTAGGCGCACATATATCATTCTTCTCTATATGAACGCCCGATTTCTGTCCTGCGGGGCCGCACCGCGCAACTATTTTTTTTTCACATACTGGGGAGCCGACATGCGGGCCAGAGGGTTAGCATCGTGAGGAGGGTCCCGCGTAGTCATACAGACGCGTAAATGGGACTATGGTGCATAGGAGGCTATCTGGCACGCGGAAGAGGCGATCACTACAGTACACCACACGTCCACCTTTAGCATAGCCATCTAGAAGCTGACCAATGGGAGATCGACAACGCTCCGACGCCCATTTGGCCTGCGAGGCACGCGTGGGCTGCAGGATTAGGCCCGCCCAGTCAGTGGCCGCGACGCGGCGACTTGTGAGGCGTGCGGGGTCCGCAGGATTGGGCCCGCCCACTCAGTGACCGGTGTCGCCCGGGTGTGTGTGTCGCCGAGTCGCGCGGCGACGACGTGAAGGGGGGAGGGCGAAAGGCGTGCACGAGATCGAATTTCCCCTCCTTCGGGTGCGGACGCGGCGGCGGAATCGAGGGACCGCAGCGCAACAGCGTCGCGATGGCGGGGGCCTTCGTGGGCCTCGGCGCGAATGGGGTGCAAACGTGGGGGGGGCGCGCGACGTGCGGCGGGCGCCGCCACGAGGCGAAGGCCCGCTGCGCCGTCGATCTCGACATTCGACGGTCGGGTCCTCGGGCGGCGTGGATGGGCTGAGGTCGCGCTGAGTCCTAGGGTGCTCTTATTCTCGGATACAGAGACTGCACGTGTAAAGTATTGCTATGTATGTTCAGAACAAAGCGTAGATATACTCAGTGGCGTAGCCAGGATTTTAATCTAGGTGGTCCTATCAATATTTTTTAACAACATAATTTTGTTTGACACGTCAACAAACGTCTTGGTTTATTGTTTAAAGGGGGAGAACCAATGAAAAAAAGGATTTCAATAAATTATAATTGATTTTAGGAGGAATAAAACTAGTTTGATCCTTGCTCTGGTGCATGAATGAGTTGAAAATGAAGCCAGACGAACCTCTATAAAACAAGGACTAAATATAGCATACCATTGTGGAAGTATATAATTTATTGAAATGTAAGATAAATACATTTAAAATGTCTTACAAGTAAGTAATAAACTCTAAAAATTATTAAGAAAAATGGTTTACCCTCCATATACTAATAATAGTTTGGTCAAAATTCTAGGGTGGTCCACTGGTCGTAGGCCCACAAGGACAACCCTCTAGGCTCTAGCTACGCCAC
Organism: Hyparrhenia diplandra; assembly: GCA_015847255.1. NCBI lineage: Eukaryota > Viridiplantae > Streptophyta > Magnoliopsida > Poales > Poaceae > Hyparrhenia > Hyparrhenia diplandra. Next base: position 25,347 of record JADLZK010004051.1, read on the forward strand.
TGCATATACTGTAGTGTACACTTACATTAGCTTGTACCTACGTACATGTATCGTGTATGGTGTATCAGGCATGTATGATCGTCCAGTCCCTTTTTGTTTTCGACGCGTTCTTGTCTTGTCTCCGTTCCTTTCTTTTGGCTAAAGACACGAAATAGTAGTCGCGCGAGGCCTGCCTCCGCCGGTGGATTTTGGTCCGTCTCTTTCCAATTTTCCAGTCGATCGCGCGTACTACGTCTTTGTTCTCTTGCGCTAATTCCATCATCATGCACGCATGCACCGACCGACGCGACATGCAGGCAGAGACAGACAGACGTGCATGCATGCTCAGCTTCGTCGTCGCCAAATCCGGCTTCGGGACACGCGCACGGCAATTGCTCGGCGGCGGGCACCGATGCACGCACATGCCGAATGGATATCAATATCATAGAATCATCTCATGCTGAGATGGAGAGATACAGATGTTTCCGCGTCATTGATCAGTAGAAGTATTCATCATCGGTAATAAAAGTCTCTGGCGATCAGATTTGCCCTGCTGGGACGGTAAAGGAAGGAAGGAATCCGACACTGCGGCGGCGGCGGTCCGGTCACCGGCGACTACGTTCGCAGATTTTCCCTCGATCGGGCTCCCGCGGTGGCTGATCGATAGATCTCCCTCCCGCCCCCGCCCCCGCGCGGCCACGCGCGTACGTCAACATGCTAGTACTACAGTAGTACACCGGCGTTGAGTCCAACCTTGACCGGCGGCCAGCTTTCCCCCTGAAGATTTCTAGGATTTCCGGCACGCATGCACGTACGTACGCGTTCGGCATTTCGGCCATGTGATGACTCATGACCCGTTCCAGCTGCCTCCAAGCTCTTTCCTGTCTCTCCTTTTTTTTTTTTTTTTTTTCTTTGAGAATTCTTTCTTTTTTTTTTTTTTTTTTTTTTTTTTTGAGCAAACCATATCTGTATTACATGTTTACATACGCGTACAACGACAGATACAGAAAGAAAGGATACAAGGCCAGCTGTCCCAGCCATCTTGCACAAAGGCCCCAAGAAAAATTAGATGAAGCACTAAACACCCTGAGCCTTGAGCTTCCCGAACACGCCAGACGCCTCCGTCGCCCACCGTAATCAGGCCATCGCCCGCCACCGTCGACGAAGAAGACACCCTTCTGGCAGATCCGGAGACACCCCATCGCCTGAAGGTTGAAAAAAAGGCAAGAGCAACCCGACCCGATGGCGGGGCGGTCATGGTGAGTACATCGGCGAGGCACCGTTCGCACCTCGAATCCGGCCCAAAGCTCGACTCCCGCGGTGGCGAAAAATCGATAGAACCTCCCCCGGCTTGCGAAACACCCACGCGGCCACGCGCGTACGTCAACATGCTAGTACTACCGGTAAACACACCGGCGCAAACTCCAACAAGACCGGCGGCCGAGTCCACCTCCACGAAGATTCGCTGATGACGCGCGAGCGGAGCGGCAAGCATCGAGAGGGCGTTATTCCACCGTGGGCGCCGCGTTCGGCATTTCGGCCATTGATGCCTCATGACCCGTTAACCCTAGAAGTACTACAACTAGGACCTACACCTCCGACCGGGCGAACGCAACGGTCTCCACCACTCTTTGAGAAGGCCATCGGAGGTTTGAAGACCGCCGGCTCGTGTGGACCAACAACGGACGGACTTTGCTCTGGGTGGGCTTATCGTACTGTCATGCGATGCAACAGAGCCCAGGTGGACAGAGAGGCCTTCGCCCCCTGAAGCCCACAGCAGGGTCCCAAACCCGCGTATTGGGCTGTTGGCGGAGGCCTGGGCTGGGAAGAAACAAATCTGCCTCTCGCTCGAGGAGGCCCACAGTAACGGCCTGCTACCGCACGCCACCGATAGATTGCAGGCCCATCTTCATCCGTACGCAAACTTCTGCCAACTGCGACGTGGATATATTAGCTGATTGATTATATGTTTATTAGTTTCCAGCTCGTGACAAACTCAACAATCCTACTCTGCCTGCCTTTCTTGTCTGTCTTCTCAGATTTTTCCCAACCAACAAAACTCAGAAGGTGGCATTGCACCAACTGGCCTTAAACTGACGGCAACCAACGCGGATAGGAACAGAAAATCAGCAAGCCCGACCATTTCACACGCAAGACAATTCTGTACTGACCACACGATTTGAAGATCCAGGAAAATCAATTACCATTTCACACGCAACACCAGGAAATGCCCCGATCGAAAAAAATAAAATAAAATAATTTATATAACTTAAAATCAGCAACCCGACTATTTACATCTTTCGCTCATGTCGCAGAACTGAAACACCCAATAAATTAAATTAACACTCTTCATCATTCGTCACCCTTGACCTCATCATTTCGTCTCCTCGTGTACTACCTCTTTCTGCCTACCTTCCTTCCAATGCTGACGCTGCGGTCTCGACCGTTCCAAGTAAGCACTTGTACACCTTCTGCTTCAGCTGCTCAATGGTTTCGGCCAAGCCGTCCGAGGAACTGTCAGTCTCGTCCTGCAGCTGATCGAGCCAGTTGCTCGTCTCCTTGAGCTGTGACAGCCGGACCGCGATCCTCCCGTCCCCGCCGCCCTTGGGCTGTCCCCTCACGCGTTCTCTCGTGTTCTTGGTTTGGCTCTCCAACATGAACCCTGATTCAAGTGCATCCTCCAGGAAGCTAAGAAACCATGACCGTGATTCTTTTCTCAGAGCAATCCATGACCTGCAGATCTCCTTGAAACCGTCCTCCCGGGCCCATTCGGTCTTTTCGCTTCCCTGAGCATCTTCGGGATTCTTAGCTGTGTTGCATGTACTAGCTTTGTTCTGATGATGAGATGCAGAAGCCTTCCTTAACAGCTTTTCCTTCTCCGGTCGAGATTCTTTGCTAGGCTCAGGCGAGTAAGCTTTCCAAACAGCACTTTGCTGAACGATAAGCTTGTGCAGCTGGAAAAATTTTGTGATTGCAGCATGTGGATCCACTCCAGAAGATTCCCTTATCTCAGCAAAAATTCTGTAAAAGCACGTACAAGATTAGATTTATCCGTCCAGTCATGAGCTAAAGTAAGCAATGTAGCTCCCTAAAAAGAGGCTCGTCATAAAAGAAAGAGCAAAGCATGAGCATTTCATAAGATGCTGGGATGCACTGCAGGATCGGAGGCAAAACCTATTCCATGCAAACCTCATACTATTCCAGTATTTGTGTGTGGTTATTTTGTTCAGAGAGCATTGAATTGCAGTGGCAAGGTGCTTCAGGCATATCACACAAACATCTCAACTAAGCAATTAACAAATATGGGCCTTCAGAAAATCAAAACATAAAAAAGTTAAAGACCATTTTTAGAATATGCGCTGCTGAAGTAATAAATTACTGTCAATTGGTACCATTTTCTAAACAAACGTAAAGTGGCACTGCAATACATCGAATTCATCATTTGAATGTCTTTCCCAACTTTTGCAACTAAAATTAGTAAATTACTATAACATACAAAATATCTGAGATATGGTCCTACTTATTCTGTTCAGAGAGCATTTAATTGCAGTGGTAAGGTGCTTCAGGTATATCACACAAACATCTCAAAACTAAGCAATTAACAAATATAGGCCTTTAGAAAAAAAAAAAAAGACATAAAAAGGTTAAAACTATATTTTTTTTTAGAATCTAAGCTGCTGAGGTTATAAATTACTGCCAACTGACACCATTTTCTAAACAAACATAAAGTGGCAATGCAATGCATCGAATTCATCATTTGAACGTCTTTCCCAACTTATGCAACTAAAATTAGTAGAACATACAAAATATCTGAGATATGAACCTACTTACCCAAGGCCTTTTACAAGATATGCAGCTGCAGCAGCCTCCCTTTGAGCCTCAGCTGCTACAATGAGAGCGATATTCTTCCTCCGGACAACAGCCTATTCACACAAAATAAAATGAATATTCAAATGATTTTTTTAAAAAAAAATAAAGCTTTTTTTAGAAATAATCTAGTAAAGTTTAACTTATAGGCAGATAACTTTCTGCACATACACTGAATGGTTCGAAATAATGGCTTCCAATACACATGCGCGCAAAATTTATAAAAACAGAAAAGACATTTCCAACTCTTGAGAACCTCGTACTTGATACAGGGACAAAAGTACCAAAACTACATAGAGCATACCTTTCCTGATTTGATTAGGCTTGTTGGGAGAGAGTCCCAAGAGATAGTTTCAGTAACTCTTCTTTTTACAGTAGATACAGAAGGAACTGGACCAGAGTTTCCATTCTGCTTTACTGGTGGACTTAAGCTTTGTCGGTGAAGTCCTCGCTGGCGTTGGTGAACTTCTATAAAGCTTTGGTGGTGATCTTTCAGTAGCAGATTCCTTTTTTTTGCTCTCCTTTGGCATTTGCTTCTTGACTACAGCAGAACCATTTGGGCTAGGTGAAGTGCCACTATTCTTGCGTGTATCCTTGCTAATTTCTTGCTTTGTGGAAACTAACTTAGCATTACTAGGAGATCTATTATCTGGCCGTTCCTGAAAGTAATCACCAAGAATCGGTTTTTTACACTCTTCAGAAGATATAAGAGAAGTTTTTGTTTCAAAGCTTTGTTTATATAAAATTTAAGAGCTCACATATCATATCCCTGCTACTTCATAAAAATCATATTATACAAGATTTTTCAACTTAAATATCAATGTTTGTAAGAAACTTCAGAACCTAGACTTTTGATTTTAGTTATGAGCTTCAGCATACCTGAGGTTTTGCCTCTTGTCTAACTTTCGGGGCAACAGACTTTTGATTTGATTCAGATATGGTACTTCCTCCATTACTTTTGTCACTATCAATGCTGGAGTTGAGATTGGTAATTTTCCCGTTGTTGCTTGATACCCCAAGCATGTAACGGGAAGCAACGACTGTCTTCTGCTCTTTGATAACTACCTTTCTCTGCAAATTTTCCTTTTCACTTTCAGACAGATCAGCTGACTTGGAAGTCTTCCGTTGTTGATCCAATGCTTCCATAACTCCAGAGGGAGTTGACATTTGCATCAAATCCTTTGGGTTTCCAATGCAAGGGTTCCTTCCTGGAACTGGGCGGACCCCAACAAGAATTGGAACAGGTACACTTGACTGGACCTTCTCAACATATATAAACTGTCCAAGCTGTAGTTTGTTTGACAAGATGAGTTCGTTGTCCTCCTTAGACAAGGAAACATACGTTGAGTGTGAAGAATCTGAAACTTTGATGAAGAAACCATGGTCCGGCCAGAGTTCTGAACCAGTAATTGCAGGGACTATGCTAATAACTTGGAGAAGAATGGACCGGTATTCTCCACATACTTTCACATCGGAGTTGATGTTCTTTAGAACCTTTAATAGTATCCCTGGAGTAAGAGATGCCATTATCTTCTAGCCAGCTTATTCTATTTCTGTGAAAGAAAGGAAAAATAATGTAAGTTAATTATAAACACATTATCCACCACATTACTGACAATGCTGCATCGTGCATGTGCACTAATACGTCTTACTGATGGTGGCTCAATATAAAGAATTAATTGTAGGTAATTGATATTTAAGCTCCATGAAAGTAATATCTTACTTAATAACATGAGTCTGGTAGTTTTAAAGGACAAAGATGGATTGGTCAAAGCTTCAGAAACACATAAAGGAGCAATATAGGCATGTAATTAGTACAACTATGGACCTATAACACCTGAAAATCCAAATTTAGTCAGATGTCAAGATGGTTGGAACATAAAGAAACACCAACCAAACAGATGAAAAGAACAAGGCACTCAATAACAATGCTGTTCAGCACCAAACAATGTCCTTTCTCACAACAAGCAAAATTAGTTGACAACTCAATACAAGCGTACTCTGTGAAGAAAGAGCCAAAAAAAAAAATGTTTACAAAAGGGAAGTATTCTACTGAATAAGTGCAGGTTTTAGGAAAAAGGAGAAAGGACTGTATCATATTTCTTAGCTTTCCAGCAAAGATTAGTGGTGTAGACCCCTCCTCGACCAAAAAGACAAGGTAATCATTCTTGCAAAGCTGTAGCTCCATGGCCATGAGCAGGGACACACAGACAACACCAACTTTCCCAATTCCTTCATGTCTCAGAATGCAAACAAAGGGATTGAGAAGAAATAACAACCTACCAAAACTTGTTGTAATAACCCGTCCTTAAGGTGTTTCTTGGCTTGGAATACAAGGAAATGAGAAACCTAACGAGCCAAGAAACAGGCATTGTTGGAAAGGCAGAGGACTAAGTAATAATAATCCTTAAAATTCCATGTCAGAACAATGCGAAAACGTGAGGGCAAACAACTCTGCAAACTGATACTCGTATATACTATACTAGAATCAGAACGCAGTTGTATCAGTCTGTGCGTAGTGACATCCAATTAGTGTCATCCCATAAGGTTAACAGGAGACATGCATCAAAACCAGTATTTTGTCGCCTTTAATTCCAGCTAATGAAATTGAGGTCTTGCGGAAGGGCGCAGTGCAAACAAGAAAATCCAAGCTAACTTACACCATCATCCTCTTGCAGGCAGACTAGCGAGGTTACTGAAACTAAGAGCGCGGAAGTAACCAAGAAAACCATCAACAATTGTTGGAACAAACTTACATATGCAGCGAAGCGAAGGCCCTTGTTGAGGGACCAGGAGGACGCCTACAGCGAGAAGAGAAGAAACAGGTCCAATTCCTGGAGCAGGTAAGCGGCACACCACCAGCGGGAGCAAGAGCAGCTCTCTCCGTCGCCGCCGGACGAGAAAGCCTCTGCAGAGCAGAGACACGGGAACAGCAAGCGAGTTCTTATTTTCCTCTCTCTCTGTTTTCCCCGCGGCTGCAACGTTTCGACGAACAGGTGGTGGGGAAGCAAGCAAAGGAGGGAGGGAGGAGGCGCACGCAGTTCCTTTCGGTGGAGGAGAAGGAGGCGGCGAAGACGACGTGGTGGAGGTGGAGGAGCCGAAGTGGCGGTTGGTCTCTCTCCTCCCCTCCCTCTCTCCCAACGCGGGCGCCGGGGCGGCGCCATAAAAAGGAGCCCGCGGCTGCGGAGCGCCCAACCGCCGCTAACCGCCCCTGACACGCCGGGCCCCGCAGCCGAGCCGAAAGCGTTCGTTCGCAGTCGCACTGACGCAGCCCAAGCAGAACCGAACACGACGAGCTGGGCCCCGGCCTCCAGCCTCCAAGGCAGCGACGCCCCACGGCACGAAGCGGAAAGAGGCCGGTGCCTAGTCCGCGTCGCGGCCGATGAGGGGTCGCCGGCTCGGCCTCGGCGGGTTCGGCAGCTCGGTCGCCTGCTCCCCGCCATGCCCATGCTCGCGCGCTCGTGCGGATCCGGTCGTGGACGCACGCGTCCGTCCTGTATCCGGTGGTTCGGTCCCCGCGCGTGTTTGGCATCCAGCCAGGTTGACCAAATAAATCACCCGGCACTGGATCATGCTCGCATGTTTGCAACGTGCTGCCGGCCCGGGGTCATAACCTTTTGATGAGTTTACCTGTTTGGCCCTGGTTTCAGCTCGATAGGAGAGGGGAAAAGGGGCGAAGATTCCCATACTCGATTGCCGGCCTGATCCAGCGCTCCAGCTTTTGGGGTTTAGTGGAGGCCACGCACACAGGCCAGGATCAGGATCGCGATGATGCTCCCGTTTTGTTTGGACATTGGAATTGCGGTAGCGTGCAAGCTGTTGCAATGCATACATATATCTACAGTATATAACAGCATCTCTAATGGGGATATATTTCTGCAGCTTCTTGGCACAAGGAAATTCTGATGGAGTTGGTTTGGTCCCGGGTCAGCGATCAGCCGGACGTCCGGCGAATTTGTCGCTCTGCGTGCCGTCGTCGGCGAGGGAAAGTATTGGCGCGGATCACTCCACTGAGGAGCACGTCAAGGATATGGGCATCGGGTACTAGTAGTAGCCCAGCGAGGCGACAGGCTTCTTCGCCCCTCAATTACCTGACCTTTTAATTCAGGATGATGACGCTGAAGGAATTGGGTGTTTCAAGGATCCCCAGCTCTGACGTCTGACCACACGGGACGGGATCCAATGGCCATGTCTTGAACCGGCAACTGACGAAATGTCAACTTCCACCGAGAGCGACTTGCTGTTTGCTTCTGATTTCTCAACAATGGATGAACAATGACCACATGGGACTCGCTTTGTTTGGTCTTTTTGATTTTTACATTACATATATAATATATTGCCACATGATGTTGCACCACTGACGGCTGCTCTACCCTAACGACGATCGAGTCATGGCTACCATGCATTGCTTATGCATGGCCCAGGTACTACTGAACCTCAACAACCGCACTGACGCGCGCGCCAACCTAACTTCCGCCATGATCTGCACCAAAAACACCGTGCTAATGCAATTATTATTATGCAAAGGCCGGCGTCACTTCCGACGACGGGCAGGTACCTTAGTAAACTTTTGTTTTGTTGAGTGCTCAGCATTCCATTACAAAACAATACAACAAACAAAGATTACTCATCAAACAAAATCATTAGAGCGAGCGGTTCAACCATACAGGCTGCTCACCAGATCCACCTCGATCGGCTGGGCGATAGCATGAGCACGTCAATCGGCTTATCAAATGCCATCGGAATTAAGCAGCAGCTCGACGGTCATATCAAATCAAACAGGATCTTTCATCTTATTATTACTACTTGTTCATTTCTTTTTTCTCCGCAATTGATTTGCTCGTATCAATGTCAGGCGTCCGAAGCCCATGTAATGTCAACATGGACGTTCCAGCTAATTCATAATTTTATATGCATCTGCAAGACTGCAAGCATATTTTAGCATGGTCTGGGCAGCATTGATGAAAAAGTTCAAATAGAGTGCCTCCAACCAGCATGATTCACCCGAGTGTCCAAATTTCAGGAGAGTGCTAGGACATCCTACTTGTGCTTGTCCACAACAGCATAATTCACTGCTCCCTCGGCCATCTTTGTGGATGGGCTCTCCCCTTTCTCAGACGTTTTTTTGCTCTCAACAACAACCTTTCTTAGACGTTGGATTTTGGTTGCCTACTGTGGATAGTGCTGCCTGGCCTGACAAGTTTCTCAGGTAGCAAACTAGCAACCAAAAAGGCTCTAGGTGCCCAGCTCCCTCCACCATGGTTTGTTTGATGTTTCATGACTAAGTCTAATTTTAGTTATCTAGGATTCTGAATTGAGCGACGAATTGTTATAACTTGGGTAAACACGTGCCACTGGATATATATAAGTCAGGTATCCAACCTATAAGATTCTGAAAATCATAATAAGTTACTAACATGCAAAATCAAACAATTTGTCATATTCATAGCAACATTTTGAATTAGAAATGAGCACAAAGTAAATAGAAAAATTGCATTGTTCAAAATGGTCATTTCAGCAACACAAGGGATCAAGACAATTACCATCCAGAAGCCAACGGAACTTTCATTCTTGATAACATTAAATAAACAAACGTCGGACTACCAAAAAGATAAAAAGATTCAAGGTCCACCTAACAGTGCCTAATGTTTCTAGAAACCTAGCTGGAGTCTACATTCTAATGCTACAGAAACACACATGATGATTTCCAGGACATGTGCAAGAAAGCTTTCATGAGAAAAACATATTGAAAAAAACTGCCACAGCTCCAGCTCCTTTTTTTTATCAAAAACCTGCTCCATTGTTTAGGTGAAAATTCCCTAAGAACTGTAGCTGCTGCGTCCCAGCCAAGGGGGTATAACCCTGTTGAACAACCGCAAGTTAGAAATGTGGAAGACAATGAACTTCTGCAGTATTCTGAGACTGTTTGAAAGTGATAGGCACTATCATAATCGTGGGGGTTCTGTATGGAAATTACTCTTTGCATAGCAGAAATTTGAGAACTGCAGAAAAAAAAAAACATAATTAACTTTAGAGACTACTTCTCAGATCCTATGGATGGATCCTGTTCTTTTTTTTTTATGAACATGGGCCCAAGATGTCATGCAATCATCGAAAGTTGGAATCATCTAATGAATAGTTTCCCAGTTAATTTTTTCGTTTACACAAATTTTATGGGATTGCTTCCACTCAAGACATCTTGTAGCTATAGATAAATTATTATTATGAAAAAGCTCCACTGTTGATTGACAAAGCAAGTGTGTCAAACCTGATTCCTTTGTGGATCTCCATGAAGGACTTGCTGGTCCAAGTTAGAAACAGAGAAATCCTGTGATTGATTACAAGTCAATCTCAGCTAGAAGTGCAAAACAAAATAGCTTTAGGTGTATTCAATTAACTGACATGATTAGTCTGGTTATTTGTTTCCATGTGTTGGTGGTCGATAAATGGTCCTGGACCATTTAAAGAAGAGCTTGGAGTTTGTGAAGCTCCATCATTCAGAAATTCTTGATTGCCTGTATTTGCAGACTTTGCATCCTTCTTCCATCTTCCCATGAAATATTTTTGTGGTAATTCTTTTATATTTCTGAAGTCAAGAACCTTCAACACATGGCAGCACTGAATACCCATTGATTCAAACTTTTTACAGCTGCAAACAGCAGAGAAGTCACTGGATTCAAACTTAACGTAGTGCTCCCTGGTTTATCTGTTACTGCTACTCTATAGTCAAATGCAGTCCCAGCCTCGCCACAACTATAAATCACTGAATCCACAAACATCTCAAACTCTCTTCGAAAAATTTCAAAAACCACTGGTGTGTACATGCTAGCAGCTTGCCTCAGCATTTTCGAGGGAGGTATTCTTGGAAAGCTTTGGTTTGCATGAAAATCAGCTTGTAGCTCTGAGTATCGATGTTAGGTCCAATACCTTTTCAAAGTGCTTGAAGAAAGAAGACAAATTAAACTGTGGGCTCAAGTATTTTTTTCAAGACACTACTTCTACTTTCTGATTGCAGTGAGTTTTTATATCTGCAGTAAACACATGCCTGTTGTACACGGAGCCCATTTATCTCGATCTTGAAACAACTTGCGAAGCCATTCATTGTTTCTTAGGTCATATTTCTCTAGCATAGTACTCCAACCCAGCAAGAAGTCCTCTTCTTCCTCATATTCATAAACACATTTACTCAGATCCTTGGCAAATGTTTTAGAACATTGGAAGATGTGATTAAGATGTTTGACAGCATTTTGGTAAACCTGCCATGGACAGTGACGATGAATTGTACCTGGCCATGCTGCTATTATGGCAGCTGTTGCTGTCATTGATTGATCAGTCAAGATTGTTTTTGGCTGCTTTCCACCAGTGGCAACTTTGAATGTGTCAAACAACCACTTGAAAGACTCTATTGATTCATCATAAAGCAAAGCTGCGCCGAATATGGAAATTTGCTTATGGTGATTCACTCCGAGGAAGAGCATCAATGGCCTGCCATGTGAATTTATCTTGTAAGTGGTGTCCAAACAAACTACGTCACCAAAGTAGCTGAAGTCAGTTCTAGATTTGGAATCAGCCCAGAAAATGTTGGTCAGTTTGTCATCCTCATCGAGTTGAAAAGCATGAAAGAATGAAGGATCATTCATCTGCATGCTCTGAAAGTACTTTACAGCGGCCCCTGCATCACCGGGCTGCATGTTTTTCATACGCTTTGAAGGAAGGGAAGTCCTATAATCAGCAGGGAGGAAGTTGTTTGTAGTTGCCCCTGCCTGGCTGACTAAACAACCACTGGAAATCCTTGAAGGTGTTGTTGATTCTTCTGAAGAGTCTGCTTCAGCTGTTTGCATGTCAGTCAGTACTCTCTGAGATCTCAGCATATGCATGGTCGATGGGGGTGCTGGCTCATGGTTATGGTCTGCTACGAATTCTGAAATACGATATTTACCATCTGATGTAATCTTAATTGCCATCCGTGCAGGGCACCCTATTCTTGTTTCTGGTCGTGGTCTCTTAACTTCTTTAGCTCCTTTCTTGTCCTTTCGGAAACCTTCCCTCGAGCATACAAAAGTTCTTGACCTCGTAATATTTTCAGCCGATTTGTCCGATGAACTCTTACGAACACTAAATCCCACATGTCCAGCATACCTATTGTAGAACTCATAGGCTTTATCTTCATTGTCAAATTCCATGCCGACTTCTGGTACCATTTTTGCAACTGTGGCATCATCTACGTGGGTATCAGAATCAATAACTTTTCTCATTTTCCCCTGCGTGTATGAAATTCAAAGGAGTTGTCAACTAGCATGTTAACTAAAAACACTTAAATTACACTAAACCAGACTGTTAAAGTTTAATAGTAATATTTCTATACTTGTTCCCACTGCAAATGAGGAAAATACTTTTAAGAGTTTTGAGTTTGTAGGACATCATCCATGCGGTGTTCAAACTAAACATGTATGTTTGACAAACTTTTCTCATGTTCGCAGTAGTATGTTTGTCATAAGTATATGCAACTTTAACAAATTATTTGAGGTGATCTCAGAAGCCCTCCTTAATTCCCTTATCCTCACTGGCCAATATTAATGTAGTAAAAAAACATATCGGTCCAAGCAAACATTAGTGTATTGTATTGTTATGAAGAAGCATAAACAGGTACCCATGACAGTCACAATTAAAGAAACGGTCATATGCTTAAATCTGATATAGAGGCTATTAACATCTGTTGCAATTGGCCCTACTGTATAAACCATGAAAAAAAAAAGAACAGAGTTATGAACAAGACTGCAGCCAACACTGATGTAAAAAGAGAATTGCAATACAGAAGTGAAGAGCAACTGGCACCTACCTTTGCCCAAGCTATGCCACAAGCATTGCATAAAGTCCTACGACCCTCTGGTCCACGACGCATATGAGGCGTCGCATTTGCGCTGATGCCACAGCGTAGGCATCTGAACAGCTATAACACAGAGCTTAGAAATTATCTTATTGCTGCAGAGTGCAGTATTTATTTGAATAAATAAACAAAGAAGCAGCACTACTTTCCGATCACCCAGGCATGCTGTTGAAGTTGAATACAACTGGCAATCACTGAAATAGTGATATACCTTTCTGGTCATCTATTAAAAGATAAGAAATAACATAAAAGACAAAATAGCAAGTCAACTAATGCGCTGCTTATGCATAGGAATAGGACGGCCATTGAAAAATTATTATTTTGAAAATCCTTTCAGTGAAAATACACCACATATGGTCATAGATCCCACATCCAAGCCCACAAAGGCTAGACAGGCCTTGACACTTTATTGGAACCTAAGATCCAAACAGTTCTGCTAAACATGATAAACCGAAAACACTGAACAACCTTTAGGTGCACAAGAAATGCACCACCACTTATTCCATAACATTCAATAGCTACATTTACACTACTTAGCTATCTAGCATTGCGCATTAACCGCACAAAACACAGCAAGCATAAGCTAAATTGACTCCACATCAAGTTTAGACCTGTCTCTAAGGAACAAACTCGATAGGAAATTTGTAACAGCTTAATTTACTGACTCCTGCCGGATCCTAAGTTCCAAATAGTTCCTCACCCCAAGATTTGTTGCATAAATTAAATCATATTGCTAAATTTGACTGCTGGCTGTTAAAGATAGCATCATTTCCTCACCTGGCAGAGTCCAGCCTGTCATCAACTTCATCGTTGCCACCACCCACACCGGCGTCCCGGTCATCATCGAAGTCCATGACTTACAAATCGGGCTGGACTTAAATTTGGGCATGGGGTTCAGCAGAACCCTGCTTCAAGTGCCGTGGACAACCAGAACTCCAGCTAGCAAACAAATCCGCAACAGCTTGTATGGAACTGGACCACCCCTCCTAGAAAGGAAGGGAAAAATCGGATTGTTGGAGGAGGATTAGAGGAATGGGAAAGCGAGAGAAGGGCTGGGGGTACTGGGGCGAGGAGGGGCAGGACGGAAGATGGCGTTGGGCGGTTCAGGTTGCGGTGGAGGCGCGGCCGGCGGAGAGGGTACGATGGTCGTGCGGGGGAGATAACATCGCGTCGACGGGAAGTTCGCCGGTGCGAGAGAAGGGCGCCGCCCGCGGAGGGGGACGAAAGAGGAATAGCTAGGGCTATGGATTCAAGCCAACTCAACAAATTGCAATTCTTCAAACTGCGAAAACCGCCGAGTGTTTCTAGAGTTGATTTTTGCACGGAAGAACGTACTGCGTACAGTGTTTCAGTGTGCAGTGTTCAGTTCTCCTGAAACTATTAGAATTTTCAAGCAAGGTAGGAATTTCTTAGGGATTTTATTTTTATCAAGGATCCTCTGGTCTTTTTGAGGTTTTCCTATTTTTCGAAGTTTCATTGACTTCTCTAATGAAATGCAGCGCGCAGATTCAAAAAGATGTAAGGTCAAAATTTCAAATTTCAAATCCGTATCGACATTTTTTAGACTAACTTGCAACTCTTAGGGGTTGTTTGGTTGCTGCCTCCGCACGCCACACATAACTTTCGGCCGCCACACCGCGACTAGGAGGTGTTTGGTTCTCAACGAAGTAGTGGCCGCCACAGAACTTTTTGCTTGTCGTTTTCTGCTCTTGCATGTCGTCTAGCACATAATACCCGTGGCAGGCCGTGGCGAGGTGTGACGAAGATTTCGGCCGCCGCCGCCGCCACAACTGCGGCATGGCGAGTTGTGGCTGCGATCCAAGCATGCTCTTACACACCATTGCCACCTAAAACATGACAAGGCTTTTTTATCTCAAGCTCTTTCTCCATCTCTTGTGTATCTTATGATTGACACTCCTCAACTGGTGAAAAGAATTGGTTGAGGGGTGTGAGAAAGGTTGTGGACTTCATTTTCTAGATCTTCGAGCACTCGTGAACTTACCGCTTCTTAGATCTTCGAGATGACTAGGCGTTGCCTAGGAGGTACTGATACAAGGCGGGCACCGGGAAATTTTTATTACCCACCATTCTATTGAATTTTGTGTCGTGTTAATGTTTGTGATTGTCATGGCAAAAGGGGCTGGTGACACAGCCAGAGGTCGTCGCGGCCACTGTTGTCGCAGACGCCAATACGGCGCAGGCAGTTTCGGTGGACGAATTCATCGCCATGTTCAAGGCGCTGCTGCCGCAACCTCTCCCATCGACGCCAAGGTTGAGAACCACAAGGGCTACACGGGTGCAAGAGCTGCATGACGAGGAGTTGGTCCCCAAGCGGAGTGCAAGGCTAGCCGCCAAAAGCAAATACCGGGAGCCCAAACCGTAAGCGCAGGCAAGAAAAGTGTTGATGAAGAAGCTTGGCATGGATGTAGAGACACGTCTGCCTGACGAGGCGTCCTTCGACGAGTTCTAAACTGCCTTCAAACTGCCGCTATTGGACGACGCAAGGGTGGCCATGCAGGTCTACTGGAGGACTAAGGGGCTGCCTTCGGCTGTTACTAATGGCACTCCAGTCTAGGCCCGCCAAACTGAGTTTTATTAGTTATGGTCGTAACATTCAGTGTCTATGTAATACCTCTCAGAACTTCCAGTAGTTAGGGCCGTGGTTTGTTGTGATGATGGCCACTCGCCACCATCCCTGATCGCTTTGTATCTTGCCTTTCTTTTGGCCAATCCAATTAATGAAAACTTTTAACATAATTGGATTGGATTTGGTCCGGTGTGTCACTACCACTGCGTTTCACTGACATATATTTTTTTTATGAGAAATTTCTATATGGATTTTAACAACATTTTACATGAAGGAGATCGAGGTGATCACAAGGTACACGCTGCATATAACTTCCTTATTAACAGGGCAGCGAGATACATGACAGTAGTTTGTACACATAAACATAGAGGATGTAACATAACATACATATTCCTGGCTTGAGTAGCCAAGGAGTGAGCAGTGAGATTCTGATTTCTTGGGATCTTGAAGATGTGTGGTTGGAGGGTGCAGGTTGCTCTGCTCAAACAGTCAAACTGAGTGAGCAAAGGTTTCAGACGCCGGTCCTGGGACACCCTAGGAGGCATGGTGTTCCGGAGCAGGTTTACTAAAATTCACAATTAATCGGAGCACTGGCACAGTTGTTAGTACTAGAAGCATCCGAGCTTGATCAATCAAAACTAAATATCAACAACAGCAACAGCTATGGCCAAGCGTCAAGTCTTATATAACTTTAAATAAAACACATTAAAATTGCACGTACATAAGTTTACACAGGACCGGACCGGAGACTTGTTCTTCCATTATGCTAGCAGCGTCCTTAACCCCTTCTTAACTTAAGCGCTAAACAACAAGCAACACAAACCAAACGACCTTAACAACGTAACACTTGGTGCATGCATGAATGCATCATCAGTTACACGCATACAGATCAATACCATTACTAGGCGTCCATGCGCGCCGGGTACTGGTCGATGCTGTCGAGCCAGGGGCTGCGCGCGGGGCGGCGCACGCGGCGCACGGCGCGCCACACCGCGCTGTTGCACTTGAAGCCTGAGCCGAAGGCGAGCTGCCAGACGCGGTCGCCGCGGCGGACGCGGCCCTTGGCCTCCAGGTACGCCAGCTCGTACCAGATGCTGCTGCTGGAGGTGTTGCCGAAGCGGTGCAGCGCGGCGCGGGAGGCCTCCAGGTCGGCGTTGCGCAGCCCCAGGTTGCTCTGCAGGTGCTCCAGCACGTCGCGGCTGGCCGCGTGCATGCAGAAGTGCTCGAACGCGCGCTTGAAGTCCGGGATGTAGGGCGCGGCGGCGGAGGCGTCCCCGGGCGTGGTCGGCGGCGGCGGCGTGGAGGCCTTGGACGGGAACAGGTGGCGGAACAGCACGCCCGCGAAGAAGAGCAGCTGCTCCGAGAAGGGCAGCACCAGGGGCCCCAGCGTGGTGATGTTGGTCTTGAGCGCGTGCCCGCCCACCTCCACCAGGTCGCGGCTGATGGACAGGCCCTTGATCCGCTGCTCGTCCTCCTCCTGGTACACGGAGCGGAAGGCGCGGTCGTCGGCGCCCTTGTGCGTGCGCACCACGTGCTCCAGCTGGTACTTGGCGCGGTGGAAGTCGCGGCGCCGGTTGGACAGCAGCACCGCCGCGCACCCGGCCCGGAAGTAGACGTTCGGGATGAGCATGGAGCGCCGCTTCCCGGGGTACCACGTGAAGGAGACGGCCTCCGTGCTCACCACCACGGCGAGGCCGGCGCCGCTGGCCTGCAGCATGTCGCGGGCCAGGTCGATGGCGATCACGCCCGCGCTGCAGCCCATGCCGCCCAGGTTGTAGCTCAGGATGTTGCCGCGCATCTTGTAGTGGTTCACGATCATGGCCGACAGCGACGGGGTCGGGTTGAAGAGGCTGCAGTTCACCACCAGCACGCCCACGTCCTTGGGCCGGACGCGGCACTTGTCGAACAGCTCGTCCAGCGCCGCGAACATGGCCGTCGACGCCTCGGCGCGGCCCTCCTTCATGGTGGCGCAGTTGGCGTTGGGCTCGAACACGCAGCGCGGCATGTACGACTCGTCGCCGATGCCGGACTTGGACAGCAGACGCGACTGGAACGCCAGGCTGTCCTCGTCGAACTTGCCGGACTTGCGCGCTAGGTCGATGAACTCCGCCTTGGACACCTGTACGTGTGTGCACACCAGCATCACATCACAGCATCCATTCTGTTAGCCTTTGGAGCACAGGAAATACACAAACCGTTCTGGAATTTTTATAAAAGTCAGTTTGATTTCATCACTGGAAAAAGAGAGTAAGATCCTTATTATTAATTTATTATCCTTCGGATTACTGCTCATTGATTGCTGGGCCGATGGACCGAGCGCCCAACCAACCGTTCGTGATGGGTGTGACCAACTAAACTGATCATGACCCAACCCAACGGAAACCGTTGCTATCCTACCTGCCCGTGCCGGCCCATTCATACCGGTGGGCCCCGAGGCCCAATGCTTCATCTGTAATGCATGCGCTGACCCTAAAAAGTCTTTCAGCCACATTACATGCTGATGATGACTGATTAAGTAGTATACTAAATGTTGATTTTTCTCAAAATAAAGTATATTATATTTGATGGGTTAAGGGGTTGGAAGGATTTAAATTCAGAGTCTGTGGATATGCATGCTCTGTCGGTGTATTTATGGATGCCACTGTCTCAAGTTGCTGCAACATTTATGGGCCTTCAATTGGTGGCAGCTGGCCGATGCTGTAACCATATTAAAGGCCCAGCACGGCCCTGCAACGGTACTTCGTACTACTACTACAGGTACTCATGTTTTAATCGATCCTGCAACTGATGCTACCCCTGTCCCATTTGAGTTTGTCACCCCAGTTTTCATCTTATTCGATCTTCGTCTTATTCAAATTTTTTGCATAAATATAATTTATTTTTTTACGACTTATTTTATCAATAAAGATACTTGAATATTGATTATTTTATTTTATAATTTGAATAAATATTTTGAATAAACGGATGGTCAAAGATGAAGTTCAAAAAGTCAAAATCGTCGGTCTCCATGGGACGGAGGGAGTATGTGTTATTCATCCTTGTTGTATACTGTAAGTGTAGATATGAATGAACGCCCTAATCAAGTTTTTGTCTCCTTGACAAAATGTTCACTAATCTTGCAGTAGTAGAGATCGGGAGCAGACCAAGCAAATACTGTAGGTGCGGGCACACAGTGCAGTGCACCATATGCATGCTTGACGACTTGACCAAGTATCAGATGCACTAAGATGCAACAACTTAATTAGTAATCCGTACTAATCATCCCATGTTCACTTCTGGGACTCGTGAAAATAACCACCATCCGATCCAAACTACTACAATAATTATGTGTTCCATTTCCACATATATGTGCATATATATAATTCAGCCGGAAATAAAACATCTATCCCAGACAAGATGTTTTAGAGTCTGATCCAATAATTTATCTCACAAAAGTAGATCAGATGTGGCATAGAGTATGTTCCTTGTACATGCATGTGCCTGTGAGCAGCATATGAGTGCATGACTATCGAATGTGTGGTACAATAACTTGTAATTAGATTAGATAAACAATCAAACAGGCTAAGGATCCGGAAGAGAAACTAAACAGGCTTGAAAAGCATGTTTAGGAATACTTCTGCACATCATATTAAGAGTACTCGTATATGGTATGATATGATATGCACTACTGCACGCACCTTGAGCTCGTCGGCCGGCTTGTAACATGCGAAGTCGATGAGGTAGACGGGCCTAGGCCTGGACATGATGTAGACGGAGATGGTGAAGGCGAGAACGGCGAGGAAGGCGAGGACGGTGGCGAGGTCATAGGTGGCCTCCCCCAGACCTTGCGCCAGAGCTCGTCGCGGCTGAGGCTGCCCAGCTCGGCGCCGCAGACGAGGACGATGACGGGGATGGTGGCCAGGTACACGCCGTGGCTGAGGAGGTAGTGGTAGCCGAGGCGCACGTACTTGAGGTTCACCGACTGCAGGAAGTCCGGCAGACGGCGGCGCACGCGCACCGAGAAGGTCGGGGAACCGGCGTCCGGCCCCGATGGCTCCACGCCGCGGTTCACGATCTCCGTCGATAGCAGCGCCTGCTCCTCCCGCGCCATGGTGGTGGATGGATGGATGGAATGGAATGGATCGGAGCTAGCTATAAGCTAGCTGTGGTATGCAGTGAGGCGAGGGGAGTGGAAAGCAAGGGTCGGTCCAGCTAGTGTTGATATAGTAGTACTAGGAGGAGGAGGAGCTGGGTCTGGGTAGGAGAGGAGATGGCGGGTGGGTGGGCGGCAGTTAATGCCATTACAGGGCAGGGCAGCTGGGGCTGGGCAGGGGGAAGCGGAAGCGGGAGCTCGCCAGCCGGAGCCGGCCTTGATGACCAGCAGCTGCAGCCTATTGTTGCCACAGTAGCACGCAGACAGGAAATGACTGCCGCAGCGGCTGCTGGGTCGTGGTCGTCTTCCTTCCATGCATCATGCATGCAGTATCTTTATGTGAGGCTGACATGTTGCCCCGCTGAACTGCGAGAGCTTTTTGCATGTTCGCTCACTGTCTAATCTCGGTACGTACTGCCATGGGTTTTTATTAGGATTCTTATCTTAACACCTTTCTCCAACGACAATACAGTACGGTGGGGAGTTGGGAGTGTGATTGAGTGAAGATGTAATGTTGCATGCTCTTGACCTTTTGCGTTGATGTGACCAAAACGTGTTTGTTACGCTCGGTGGGTGGAAGTGACGATACGCATGCTTGTTGGCTTCAACTTATCAGCAACAACAGGTACGCCAAGAAATAAAATAAGTTTGACACCTTTTTTTTTTGACTATGAGACAACTATTTTACCATTGTATGAGTTGTTGATGGCGTGCCAAAGGTCAAAAGCGGGAAACACAACCTCACAATCCTATTTTTACTCTCTCCATAAATTAAGGAAATGTGAGTTCTTTATAAAGACAATTTAGAAAGACAACCATTATACATATATTCCTCTATTAAGTCGTTTTAAATTACGCCAAGACTATATGAGAGTTGACTAGTTATGAGATAACACCGATACGGTACGGTGGGGAGTTGGGAGTGTGATCGATGTAATGTTGCATGCTCTTGCACCTGTTGCGTGTGACCATAACGTGTTTGTTACTCTCGTTGTCGTGTGGGTGGAAGAGACGACACGCATGCTTTTTTTTTTTTTTTGACAAGATTTTTTTTTTTTAAAAAAGAACACGCATGCTTGTTGGCTTAATTTGCTCTCCCAATAACTTAGCGTAAGCCGGCTTTATGAGCAGTAGAAATGATGGGCTGAACAGGTACGCCAAGAAATAAAAATAAATTTGACGCCCTAATTGAAACGCAGATTTTCTTTTACAGTACATTCTTGTGTTTTTCACGTGAATTGAACTGATTCTATTTATCTCAAGAAAAAAAAAGACGCTTATTCATTCCGTAGCAAAACAAGTAATACATCTCGTATTTTGTCCTGTCTCAGCCTCAGCTGCTGTCCATCCACATCCACCCACCTCATTCATTCCGATTCCCTGGGATGAAGGCGGTAGATACAAGCGAAAGAGGCGCCGGCAATTATATACTAAAATAAGGTATCATTGGAAGGATCTTTTGATCCAAATTTACAGACAGGGTTTAGCTGGTGGCTCAGCAGCTGGACTGGATTGGGTTCATTTCATCCATGGTGGTCGTAGCAATTGTGCGGTGCGCTGCAAGCATCGCCTAAAATTGCAAGCATTCCAACGACCATGGACATGGAAAAAAAATCCATGGTGGAAAATAAACATCGTGCTCTATCTTTTTCTTTCTAGATACTCGTAGTAATGAAGTAGGCAGAACTCAGCGCGAAGACCTCATCGCTCATGTTGAGCCTGACAGGCGGAGTGACAGACCACGGCAAGAGCGATTCATGGCACCACGGCAAGAGCGATTCATGGCAAAGGCGACAGCTTGACCACGGTCCATGGAGGGTTAACCACTCTGCTACTGACATTTATCCTCTCGTAGTACTACATCCAGTACTAGCAGTTGGTTGGGGGTTCAGTTGGAGGGCGATCCGTTCTCAGATTTGACACTTTAGGTCACCATCAGGAGCATTGCCCGGTGAGACGCAAATATACTCCTCCAGCCTACTGGATTAATGCCGACTGGATTCCAGCAACTACTTCCAGCCTCCTAAATTGACACAGCGATTCACACACCCTACCTCTTAATGGTACTGCCGCAACAGTTTCAGCTGGAGTGGTATTCCGGTTTGATGATGATGGGCACGAGCTGATGGTCCACACGTCCGATCCATGGATCCAGACATTCGGCATGGCAGACCCCCTGTGCACATCCAAAGTAGTAATCTTAATCTTTCAGCAAAAACCAAACATACATTAGTTCAGATTGGAAATACGGATCCATAGCACCTCCAGTATCCATGGAAATTAAAAAGATGGTCGGTTCTCCCAGCTGTACCAGGCCATAGCCCATAACCCATAAGTTCATGAAATCTAAAAGTCTGAACGCGACGAGAGAATATCCAGAGTAGTATGCCAATAAGGATGCAATTTTGTCAGTCCGGCCAACTCCCAACAGCTAGCACCGCCATTGTTAGGTCCTTTGAGAGAATCATTGCCGTCCCGAGCCTTAAACAAGGAGCATGGCACCCATCCAATCCAAATAAGCATGGACAGGAAATGGGGAATATGAGCATGCACGGATGGACGGCTGGCTCTGGCTGGGAGATCTGTAGAGCAGAACAACATTCATGGTGGCAACGACCCAAGATGAATGAAGTAAATGGGGCGTCTTGCTCCCATGTGGTTGCATTAAGCCCCGCCTCTGATCGCCATGTGACCATGTTTGCAGCCAAAGGCGGTGGATCTTCTCAATGAAGCGGCCAGTGAATGCTGCAGCGAAACATGACCTGTTGAAAGACAAAAAGATCAGTACGAACAAGAAGAAATTATGGCACGAGAATATTGAAAGGTATTGGTAGAAATAAACAGAATACAGATGCTACACCAGTTTTTGTTTTGAAGCTAACATGACATACATAAACAACACCAGCAAATTATGGCTGCAGTAAGGGGTTGTGTTGAAGAGTTATCTCACCAGGACACTAGAGGCTCTTTTTTTTTTCCTTTCTATTTGTGGGTAGCACAAAAGAACAGCTTAACCAGCTCCTACTTTCACCACACAAAACAGTTAGGTTGCAAATTTCAGCAAGAGCCAAGAGATGACTGGTATAGTAGGACAGCATCGAATACTATTTTAAAGTCGTCAAATTATTTGCTGGACAGTGTAAGAGATGACACATTATCAGGGGAGGACAAAAAAGAAACATGCCAGGTAATACCATAACTATACATACTCCTTATTTTTTACCAAATTGGTGAAAATGTACACCAGACGGGAGAAAAGAAATTCAACCCCTTTTTCAAGCAAAAAAAAAGACAAAAGAGGATGTACAGTATGCATGTATGCAAACTTCGCCGGTACTAGAGTAGATCAGGGAAGAAAATTAGCCTTCCAATCTACATAATTTGAAATGTATATGTCTAGATACATAACAAGAGCAGAATAAACAGAGAGAGACTGAAAATGTACAGCAAAGTCAACAACCATAACATGCATAACATAAGCTAAATGAAGCTTAGAAGCAGTTTTTTAAAAAACAATTTCTGAAAAAGCTCTACAACAAGTCAACAAGAGTAGCAAATCTAATCGCCAAATCATCAAGATACAGCACAAACTTAGCATATCAAAGTACAAAGAAAATGCTGACATATTCTATATAATTTTTTACTACATATCACCAGCAGTACATTTATTAGTTATTTCGGTGATTATTAAGGTTAGTGTTTCTTACAGCACAATCAATAGAAAAGGGGAGTAAAGAACTCTAATTGACATGTTGTTGCAAACAATTTCTTCATCCATACTACAAATTGCTTGTATACAAATATTATCATGGGCACAGTGATGTAGACATGTACAGATCTGAACTTCTAATTCATCACCTCCTGCCTTAATGGGTGCTTAAAGGAAATCTATGACTGTTTAATGAAGATAGATTCGACAAATCATAACTTGAGTATAGCAGTTGCATGTTTTGTCTCATAAAAAAAAAAAAATCTAAAGAAAACGTCACAGGCCACTGATCTGGTATAAGCAATATTGAAGCCTGCCATATCAATACATTGTGATCTGTTTGAGCTTTGACTAAATACAAGTAACCAGAGAAGAATACCCAACCTGCCTAAACTGTTACTTGAAACTCCGTAGATATCAGCAGCTAGGGAACAGTATACAATTATATCCTCATCTTAAAGTCACAAACAGAAAACAAGTCTTTTTATTTCTTTTGTGCTACAAACACATGCCACCAATTTATTCTCTGCAAAATTCATCTGCATCCCCTAAATCCATCTCAGACTCAGAATCATCTGAAAT
Source organism: Hyparrhenia diplandra (assembly GCA_015847255.1). Taxonomy (NCBI): domain Eukaryota; kingdom Viridiplantae; phylum Streptophyta; class Magnoliopsida; order Poales; family Poaceae; genus Hyparrhenia; species Hyparrhenia diplandra. The sequence goes on from JADLZK010004051.1 coordinate 49,090, forward strand.
AGAACAGCTATCTAAGATGTCATCTGAATTTTCACTTTCAACATCCAATAAATCGTTATCATCATCACGGCCTAATAAGTAATCATCTGAATCAGAAGACGCATTGAATTTGCCAAGATTCTTCAATCTCCCTCTGTAACCAGTAAGTTGAAGGAGCTTTTCCCTCCACTGCACCAACGGACACTTCTCTATCAGTTCTGTCCCTTCATATGCCTCAGTTAAGAACACACTCAACCTCTTTCCCCTCTCAGAAACATAAAAGATGCCATAATGTTTCAAGAGCAACCTCATAAGCTTCTGTGGCATCACAAACTCACGACGGAAATGCGTAAGGTGATCAGTCACCAGCCTCTTTTCCAACATGAAGCTGAGTACTTCATGCATCACAGCAACAGCCCTCTTATCAAACTCTGGCGATCCAGGAGTCAAGCCCTTTGCCTCTGCATAAGGGGACAGGTAGGTGACCTTCTGAAACTGCTCGGTGTTGCCTGTTTTCACATAGTGATGAGCTTTTCCTCGAAATCTGTAGTAACTAGTAAAATCTGGTGGGAATTTCATCGGGAACGGAAGCGACAGCTCTCCTGGTGGACTGGCATTGGCATTGCCAGTCGACGCAGCCGCCTTCTTCTCAAGCTCAGTGACTGCCCAGCTTGGGTTCCAAGAGACGAGCTCCAAGTACTCACCATCCTCCAATCTGACCAGCCTGAAATGCTCCGGAAACATGTGCACCCACCGTGTCCGAAAGTCATGAGGAAGTCCCATGTCTCGCCGGAAGTGGGCGATCTTGTCAACTGGCAGCCGCCGGTCCACGGACATCATGAGCATCCTGGTGACGTACTGCGCGGCCACAGGGGAGTGCTCCTCCAGCAGGCGCGCTTCCTCCTCGACGAGTGCCTCCGCCTGCGGCGAGAGGCCTGCCCACATGACGCCGCGGCTATCGCGGCAGACGTCGAACAGGTGCGGCGAGCGGCGCACGAAGTGCGCCACCTTGTGCGGCTTGACGAGGCCGAGCTGCGGCCGCAGGATCTCGAGGCGCTTGAGCGGAGTGACGTGCTCCTCCTCCTTCTTGAGCGCGTCGACGACGGCGAGCACCTTGCCGAGCACCTTCCAGCGCTCGGTGGCAACCTCGAGCGCGTGCACGCGCTTCTTCTTGCTCCGTTCCTTCACGCTGCGGCCGCGTGTCATGCCTCGAGCCGGCGAGAGCTGGGATGGGCATTGGCGTAGCGACTGCCTCTGGCTCCGGCAGCGAAGCAGCTCGCTCAGGCAATTGCGCGAACAGGCTGCGTGCATGGCGTGCGAGGCGGCCAGGAATTTCTGAAGCAGGAGCGTCGAAACAGGAGCAGCAACAATGCTATTGTGAAAGTTGTAGTAGTCTGGAAGGAGGATTCAAAGGGCGCAAGCTTATCGCCTGCTGAACGGCGGCGAGAAGAGGAGAACAAGGCGGCGGCGGGGGCACCGGAGAGGCCGAAGGAAAGGAAGGAGGGAAGAACTGAAAAGGGCCGTGCTTGAAGACACCGATGTGGCTAAGTCTAAATCGAGCCCAAAATTTTTTCCTGGGTTTTGCTGGGCTGATTTTGACATTTTCCGTTAGGCCTGTGAAGCCCATGATAACCACTGCGCTCGGCGCTCGCCTGGGTTTGGGCTTTGAAACAATGCAACGCACTCTTGGAGTTCCTGATCCGATCAAACCAGCCAGGCTATAGTTCCTCCCTCCATCCAGGGCCATACGGAAATGGATCCCAAAAGTTTGGGAAGAGGAGGGGCATGAACATGTCATGGCTTGCCTTGATAAATATTAGCAGAGTGTGTTGCCGACATCGATGGTGTTGTTTATTTTTTATTACAACAAGATGATTTTATGTGGGCTTGTCCCTTTTTGATTGAAATTTGGGGAGAAATTCCGGATCTAAACACACCCCTTTGTTTTGTTGGCTACAAAGTAGCAAAAGTAACAAACCCGCTTACGATTGTATATAGTTGTTTCCCTCCAGAAACATTTCAACCACGTACGGAACCGTGGACCATGAAGAACGCAGAGCGATTAGTTAATTTTTTAAGCCGAGCCGAACCGTATATTTAAGCTCGTAGCAAATTTTTAAGCAAAAAAGTTGCCAACTAAACCAGGCCTAGGAAGAAAGCAGAGAGGAGAGCCGAACCATTCGCAGCCCACGTTTCATTCCCTGTCACCCCGACACCACGCAGAGACTGCCAACTGCCCTAGCTTAGGTAGCCCCTAATCCCAATTCTACTGGTTGTCTTATCTCCGAGACGAGACGATGATCTCTCAAGAAACCGTGCCAGGGCTCACGACACGCACGTTGGCCGCGAACGCGACACGCCATCCCGCGTGGCTGCTGCATCTGCATGCGCCCACGGGAGGAGAGATCCGAGCCGTCTCCAATTCGTCATGCAACGGCAGCGGGGACGACGACGGCACGGCACGACACCGCGCGTGATTCTAAATTGCCAATGAATTCTTGGTGGTTGGCACATGGCGAGGCGAGGGACAGAGCCCACACGGTTGGGCTTTTGTTGGAAATAAACTGGACCCAGGACGCAATCACGCAACCAGCACGGTCGGTCGCCTAGCTCGCTTGCCCAAATTGACTTGCTCCGATGGCCTCTGTTTATTCAATCGCCTTTTGACTTTGCGGTGATCTCGCCGTGGATCCTTTGGACTAACCCAACGTCGTCGTGGCACTGGACGTTTCGAGTTTTTTGTCGACAGAACATAACATAAGCAGGTGGCTAAAGCATAGTCTACGCAGTGATGCTAGTACGAGTACTCGGCTCCACTTTTGACTCGGCTTGCGTCTCACGCCGCCGCGCTGCGTTGCCTAATTCAAGGCGCTTACCGGCCACGGAACGTTCGCCTTTCGTGGATGTCTCACACGCTGGCAGAGCGGATTTGCAGGACGAAGATATGCACACCCACCATCATTGTTTTTTAGGCAGCGTATCAATTAGAAACAAGGCAAGTTGTATTAAAATAAAACTATCAGTCAATGCCACAGGATGCTAATCTGATGGTTAGGGACAATGGTAATCTCTGGGCACTTGAACCGTGACCGGCGGCCTCCACACCCGCAGCACTCACCACCCGAGCTACTCAGCTCAGTCCCGACACCATCATTTGATCTTGAAGCCATCACTGTCAGCCTGTTTTGACCTTTAAAAACGTACGGAGAACCAATCCTTTTGTTCTTTTTTACCCTGAGGAAGAGGAAGTGTCAAGTGAGTGATGATACCTTTGCCTTGCCGGCAAGGTCCGTCCAATCCTGACTTGGGATCGTGCAGCTTCCTAGCAGTAATTTATCTCCACCACGGGGAAAAAATAAAGTAGAAACATCTCCCTTTCGCGAGGTAGTAGGAGTACTGATTCAGTACTACTCGTATACACTGTCTGGCTTTTGAAATAGCGTGACGGTCACGACAGATCCCCATCAAGGGACGACGGGACGACGCCCTCGCCCGGTGGATAAACACCGGGTGAGAGAGATATTTCGGCACCCAATCCAACATGCCGCGTGCGAGTTGCTGTCGAAAACGTGACAGAATCGTGCGCAAATCTGCAGCCTGGACCATGTACCACAGCCTTTCGAAACTGGAGGCTGTACTGTACGGGGCACCCTGACCGCTCCCGTTCCAAGGCCGGCGTGTTGGGCACGTCGCGGGTGGGGATGCCGCTCGCCCGGGAGCAGCGATGAAAACGAACGGGGAAAATTCTCATACCGTCTTGTAGTACTGTTTTTTTTTTTTTAGATTGTAGTACTGTATTTTTCTTTCACTTTTGTCCACCTTTTTCGTATTTGTTGGATCTTGTTTCCGTGTTTGTGGTGTTTTTCACCTGTTTTGGCACCATCCCATTTTTATAACCCCTTTCGATTTATGCGCAATATGTCTAACAATTACATCACATCTCCTTGTGCTAGTTATTGTTATTTGAAAACAAAAAGATTATGTGATCCTGATTTTTTTAGCTCTCCATCTGTACTTATCCATTTTTGTATTATGGCATATGCTGTTTTTTCTATTGCCTTGTTTTTTTAATCCGGTGCCGTAAAAATATGAAAACGGAAATATAGGAGAGGGTTGTTCTAGGAAAAGGACGTTCCCAATATCTTGGCCATTCCGGTGCATGTAGATCGAGAAGATATAGTAGCTTGGCACTTTGGTTGCAAAGGCATGCTCTCAGTTAAGTCAGTGTACCACGTGTTGGAAGATGATGCTGAAATCGGCAACAGGGTGAATCATCACATGTTCAGGAAAGTACTAATGGAAATTTGTGGAGGAAAAATTGGCGTCTCCCAGGACCTCTCAAGATCAAGCAACTTGTGTGGAGAGTGGCACATAATAGTTTGGCTTTCAAACTGAATATTAGCAAGAGAGGCATTCGGCTACACACTATACTGCTCTGCTATAGACTTGATGTGGATTGGGCTCACTGTTTTCTAAAATTGAAGGCAGCGGAGGGAATTGGGTTTTTGAAACATTCAAAGTTCAGCTCCTGCTAGCCAATACAACAAAAGGTTTTGTGGGGGAAATTTTATAACTGAGAAATGATGTTTGTATCACCATATTAGTCCTGCTTTGGCATTGGTAGGACGTGAGGAACAAGGTAAATGCTGGTGAGCTCATGTCGTCAAGCTAGGAGACCGTGTCGACAGTGATAAGCATGGCAAATGATATTATGAAAAATGATGACCAAGGTACATGCCCGTTAGTTCAGAAAGTTTAGAGATGGACACATCCACCTCTAGATTACCTTAAGATCAATGTCGTTGGCTCGTTTTTTATGGTGTCAAAGATCTGTGCATGGGGCTTTGTAGTCCGAAATCATGAAGCCTCAACAGTCCTGGTTGGGGTGGGAAACCTCAGAGTAGCTCATGATGCGCTACTAGCAGAGACTCTCTGTGTGCAAACAGGCTGTTCAGGCAGCGATGCACTTCGGCATATCTCAAGTGCTGATTGAAACCGACTCTGTCCAAATGAAAGAGGCAATCACATCATCATTTTGGGACTTAGCCACTGGCGGGCTGTTTAGGGAGATACGGAAATTTCTTTAAGATAATTTAATTTGTTTAAATGTTTGTAAGATCGCTCATTCCTGTAATTCCTGTGCTCATGATTTAGCAGAGTCCGGGGATGAGTTTAGACCCGGGTCAGTGCGATGTTTGGACTAAGCCCCTCCTCAAATTTGTAATCCGTTTATCTGCTCGTGATTCGGCTGAGCATACGTTTGATAATACAGGGCAAAAAAAAAAAAAAAAAAAAAAAAAAAAAAAACCTGGCGGGTGGCCGGCAGGCAGGACGGACGAGCCGCGACGGGCGGAGTCCACGGAGGGAGGAAACCGGAGAGCGACGCGACGGGCACGGTCTCGGTTGGGTTTGAATAGTAGCAGGGGCGTGCAAGTTGCAGCGGCAGCGGTTGGGACCCTGTCAGCGAAGGTTCCCGTCGACGGTCGGCAGCAGCATGTGGATTCCGTGGGTGGTGCCCCACTTTGCACTTGCCTGGGCGCCCGGCGATACAACTAGCGCAACGCAAGCGACGGTTGCCATAGTATAATCCATTTCCACACGCGAGAGAGAGATGGCGTTCCGGTGGTGTGTGTGGTGCGGTGGCTGGTGCCGCTCCAGCAAAAGCCAAAGATGTCGACGCGTAACTAGTGGTATCGTACGCGGTTTTGCGGGCACGTTTTCGTGGTGGCCGTTTGGACCACTTTTGAATTTTTTAGGGTAATAGACTATTCCCTAGCTTTGCGTGTTGGACTATACCGATTTGAGGCTGTGATTGGATCTCTGTTTATCTTTATTTTTTTTCTCACAAATTAAGCGAGGAGAAGTTGCTTCTGGCGTCAAGTTGTGCGAATTCAGCCATGATTTTTGAAGGAAAATATACGTACAGAATGGAAGGCATAAGTTGTTTAATCTTAATCTTCTTTCTAGTATCGAATCAAATCTCACAAGAGCAGCGAAACTCTCTCGTAAGAGAAAAAGAAACAAGAATACATCTCTACAATCTCCTGTGTCTCCCATTTCCATAGAATCCAAGTAAGGCATGAACCCACCCAATTAAATCATCACTGCTATAGGACGCGAGATCCATCCAATTAAATCACAGAGCGATGGTGAGGCGCTCGGCGTCCGTGCTGCCGCCGAGACCGAGCCAGGCGGGCGCCGCCGGCTGCTCCTTCGTCTTGGTGGTCTTCTCCGCCTCATCCGCGGGGGACGGGCGGGTGTAGGGCGCGCGCTCCACGAGGCGGTCCTTGCGCTTGGCCAGGAACCGCTGCAGCGACGCCTTCCTGGCGATGGGCAGGTCGTCACGCGGCGCCGGAGCAGGTGCCGGAGCCGGAGCCGGGGCCGCGGCCGGGGCCACCGCGCGCTCGGCGCCGGCTGCGAGGCGCATGACCTCGGCGGCCTTCTCCGCTGGGAAGTCCTCGAACACCACAACCCTGCCGCCGTAGAAGATGGTGAGCGGCGCCGCCGCCGTGGAGGCGGGCCCGGCCATCTCCTCCCCTCTCGCGGTCGCTGGCTCCTGCTCGGCGCTGACGTCCGCGCCGGGCATGAGGCTCAGCGTCGTGGCCGGGGCGCGCGGGGCAGGGGCAGGCGCCGCGGCGGCCGCCATCTGCTGCTCGGCCTTGACGTACTGGCTCAGAACTCCGCAGGCCAGCGCGAACCTCCGGCTCTTGCCCTCTGCTGCCGCCATGGCCATGTCAATCGAGACGGCTGCTAAGCTCTTGCTTCTCCTCTTGCGTCGCCGCAGATGAGCTTCTTGCTCTTGTTTGTTCTTGGTGGTGCTCTGCTGTGGGAATGGATGGGAGGCGCCGCGGGGAGCCTTGTGTTTTATAGTTGGGGATAGGGGGTGGAGGGCCACGGCAAGGGCAAGGCAATTGACTTGCTTGATAGCGGGTGGGGGAAGAGGGAGGGGAGACGTGAGGCGCGGTGGTGGCGTGGTGCTGGGCACGAAGAACACGTGATTCTTGTGGGCGAGGGAGCAGGTTGGGTGGGGTGGGACGGTCGCTCGGCGCTGTCGGATGGAGACGTGAGGAAAAAGAGAATGCCGAATTGCCTCTCTGTATTTCTTATTTCGTTCGTTCGGCGGGGCAGAGACGAGAGGTGCGGCGGGCCTTTTCGCCTTGTCGACCATCGGCTAGCTGCCGCCAGTTGTATTTCTTTTCTGTACCAGTATGCTTCACGCGCTACAAAAACGTGGTTGGGACTTGTTTAAGCAGGAATCCGACCGGCGATGAATGAGCTCCACTTTTATTCGTTTAAAAATAGAAAAGAAACATATCTACTATTCTAAAAGAGAATTGATACTCCTACACATCTCATTTTTACATTATAAGGAGTGCTTTTTTTTTAAAAAAAAAAAAAAAGACCAATACTTCCTCCTCTTGTTTATAGAGTGTTCTCGCATTTTGCAAAACTCCCCTATTATTAGGGCATGCACAAATGTCTCTATTTGCTCTCCGCATCAAAGAAAACATACTTCCTCTTGTTTCTTGTGACTTGGCCAGTGCTTTAATCATGCCTAGCAGCGGCGTGTCTGAGCAGTAGTAGCTCGCGACGTCGATTCACGGTTTGGTTTTTGTAATTGAATGACAAAATTAGTGCACCAGCATAGATGAATGGTTAGGTTTAGTCCAAAATCTAATCTTGGGCAACATCAGAGGAGATGCATGGAGATGAAAGCAAAAGCATGAAGATAACCGTATAAGCTATAGATTTGCTTTTACCGACCCAAGTGTGTAGAAAATAGGGAACTTTTTAAATGCTAATGACTACGTTTAGAATAGATAGACGCACAGTAAATCAGGAACTTTTTTAATGCTTTCGAAGCTTTTGTAAGTACTGGTATAGCATAATTTGCTACATATGCATCTACACGATGCAACTTAATTATCACAAAGAATCGTAAATTTTCTATCTATGCGATGAACTTATACACAAAGACTCAGTAAATTTTCTACGTGCTCAAGTCAGTAAGGGCAGCGCCGAGCGTGTGTCGAGTCAAGAGGCAGTGGAGTCTAGGTCCCGGCCTTCGCGAGGTGTCTTCTCTTCTCATTTGGATCCTTAGAATTTATACCAATTATCCTGATTTGGTTCTTTTCTTCGATGTCTTGATTTATCCTCTTTTCTCTCTGATTTTTTGGGGTTTTTCAAAAAAACTGAGTGTGCACCAAAACTCATGAAAATCATTAGTATAAACTCTATCTTCTAGTGTTCTTGTTCACATATGATCTATTATTTCATAGTAAAAGTTGACAATAACTACCGTCAACAACCGTGCATACAAAATCTCATGCCTGCTGTTGGTGTTCTCTCGCCAGTGGGGATTTTCTGTTCAGTGGCATGAGTACGATACCATTCAACTGAAGGGAAAAAAAACATACCCTATTTTGATAAAAAAAAAGGGGAGGGGGAATACTATACAACTGAAATAAAACACCACAGGAATACCAAGCATAATAAATTCAAACAAGACTATGCAAACTAGAAATCCTTGTATACAAAAAAAAAAAAACTCAAAATCAATTTTTCCATGATGGGAGAAATCATTCTAGTGCCATTTGCCTCTTGCAATGACAAGCGCCTTGATTAACTTCATGCCCCTCACATCCCTGATGTTCATGTCTGCTTTTTGTCCTTTGCCCATCTTGAAGTCTTTGAACTACTGAAGGACCAACCTTTTTCACCATCAGCCAGATGGCAAAGTCAAAAAGGAAAAAAAAAGGAAAGGAAGCAAGCCAACAGTTTGAAATATGAAGATTCTTTAGCCAACAATTTGCCAAATTTTACTTAACAAACCTTAAGAACGTCCTCTTAATCACAAGTTATAAAGCATAGACCATATGGAGTTTTGTTCTAGATAAAAAAAAAAATAGTACACGTTTGAAGTAACAAAACATGGCATAGTTTCAACTTCATCCTCCTCGACCATCGGCGTCACTCCGCTAAGCCATTCTAGTAAAGAAATGGGTGTACTCAACCTGAACTACTACACGAACCTGAACTACTATACGAACTGAAAGAGGCGTTGGCGGCGAAGTTGTCTGCGGGTCGAGGACCGGCTCACGTCTTTGGATGAGAAGGCCTCCCCGTATCCATTCTCGACAGGCATTCCGATGGCTAGTGCAACCGACTCCACTAAACTCGCAGGAGATAAGACCGCCGAGGGAGGAGATGGCTGGCGGTTCTTTACAATGGTCGATCCGCCAATTGCGGGTGAGGATTGGCAGAGCCGCTCGGGTGAGGCAGAATAACCTCCAAAGGAACCGGTTCAAAGTAGTTGTCTGATTCCTCAACCATCACTCAGTCCACACCAAAAATCTTCCAACATTATTGTGATTCAACTCATTAGAACTTTTATCTAATTAAAGAGATTGTTCATGTCTTCCTTCACTTGATACTTCCTCCTAAACCCAATTATCATATTACTCAGAAGCATAATAATCTAGATCCAAGCCATCTCTTTCCTCAGATTCAGTGTTTTCTAAAATACATGCATAAACTGTCTTGTAATATGGTCTATTTTTAGCAAACTAAAAGCCTCTTTTATTGCCTTCTCTGAGAATTTCAGAAGCTGCTTCTTTTGTTGCATATTGGTCTATAGATAACATAACAATATTTGGATCCAAATTCTATACTCATCTCCTCCATCTAAATTAGGGTTTCAGGGGTACCCCTGCGCCTGCTTATATAGCCCCATAGGATGAATCTCAGCCCTTGGATCAAACTGACTTAATTGGATGGCTTAGATGTACTCTTATGTTGGTTGTAGGAAGATTCCAGAAGTACGACACGTGTCTTCACAGGGGGAGGCCGCCTGGCCCCACACTTTGGATGTCCTCTGCCATCGCCTCTACCTCCATTTGGCCTGCTGGTATTCCTCATCATCAGGAAGTTAAGAAGCGTAACGTTGAAAAAAGAAGTTAGAAAGAAGAAGAAACTGTTGTTGCCACACATCTCAGCCCAGCCCAGTCTCGGCTCTCGGCCTCTTGTTCTTCAAGAGACTCTGGATTGAGCATGCAGGACGAGCCCAGCATCTATCTACTCCGCAGGAAGGAATAAGGCCCACGACCGCGACCGCATCCAACAGACCACACAGCCACCTCTCTAATGTCCTGCTATAACACAGAACGTGGCGCTTCCGATGCAGCAGAATCACATCGAAAAGGAAAGGGAGCCGTACGAGCTCCACCACATCTTTGGGCGAGCGAGCGAGCTGTGGCAACTGCGTGCACGCCTTTCCCCTGTGGCCTAGCCTGCTCATGGTTCACGAGAAAGATCTCACATCTCAGGGACGTCACGCGCCCATACCGCACCGGCCTTTATTATTCCCTCCCTTCCTCTCCTTCGCGGTCCGCCGCGTGTGAACCACGAGGGGGAGGGACGATCATTAGTCTAGGATCTACGCGCATCATATCCGGCTAATTCAAGTTGAGCCGGAGCAAAGCAACGATTCTATCAGATTCGTCCCGTGCTAGTGCTGCGCTGTGCTGCTATCTTTGAAAAAAAAACGAAACGAAACCAAACTCCTGTGGTGTGGTGTGTGGTGGTGCCGGTGCGGAGATGCGTCATGTGCGCAAACACGTTTCGTTTCGTGGCGACGATGGGGAGCAGGACAGGGACGTGCCGTGCAGCACCGCCCACCTGCCGCGTGACGTGACTGAAACAGGCAGAGGGAAGGAAGATGCCGCGGGGGCCCGGCAACATGCATGCGCCAGAAATTTAATTCCGTCACATGTGCGCAGCAACGTGCTGGGATAAAGATATCAAGATATGCATCGTGGTGGCAATTGCATAATCAGGCAGACTTGTTAAACGGAGAAGAAGAAAACATTTAAAGAATCATCAAAGGCACGACAAAGGACTTGTTAAAACGGAGAATAATGTCACTTTTTTGAAGCAGCTGCTACAACTTGACGTGGCGCTGATGCACGGACTCGTTTGGTTCTTAGTTTAATTTGGTCTTGCGCAGCCTAGTTAATCCTCCTGCCTATGGTTGGAACCTCTTTGATGTCTTTGTTAATCCTTTTTTTTATTTGATGTCTTTGTTAATCCTTTTTTTAAGATAAAAAAATTATTCAGTTGCAGCCGTCTGCTATAGTGATAGCGAGACTCAAATGATAAAGAAAATGGTGAAAGTAAACGCGAACGGGGGTCAACTTTGTGTTTGCTCGTCACAAAGGAGCCCAAATACGACTCAGTCAGATGTTCTGTTTTCTTTCCTCGTCTTTCATTGCTTCTTTTCTTTTTTTTTTTCGATGTACATTGCTTCTTTTCTTTTTTCGATAATGCAAGATCTTTTTCGAAAATTGAAGTGTTGAAGAAAAGAGCTCACGCCATTGGTGTTTTACCCAACAAATGGGGATGTTGACCAAAGTGATCCTGCTTTTTTCTTCTGACTGCATGCTGATGTATAGTATATACCATTTCCATGGTTAGGTCAATTTAGTAGACTTGCAAAGATAATTCGCATATACGTACCGTGTCTAGGATGTATACGTACATGTGCACATAAGCAATCAAGCAAAGAACGAGCAACAAGTAAGCCACGGAGTAGTTTTTCTGAAACTGATGACACGTGGAATTCCAGACGCAATGCACACTGAATAATCTATAGAGCTCGTGTTCAACCAATGAGACCCGTGATAGGTACAGACACATCGATCGGGTACTGATTGATGAGCTAGGCAGCTAGCGTGTTTGATCGTACAGGTCAGCTCTCTGAATGAGATGGTCGCTGGAAGAAAAAAAAAAAAAAGAGGAAACGCTTACACCTGGCTAAATGTTTGGTTGAGTACCTGGGGGTGTCTTTTTTGCAATTTAGCTCTTTTTTGGAAAGATTTTCTCAAATCCACCCTTTTTAGTTTCCGTGTGCTATATGGACCCCTTGCTCGGCGCCATCAATCGCGGCGCCGAGGTATAACGTGTTGGCGCCACCGCCGACGGCGCCGCCTTGACGGCGGATCGGGCCAACAGACGGCAGCGGCGGGTACCTCGGCGCCGCGGATCACGGCTACCGGGCGCGCCACGGATCCGGGCGCCGGGCGCCGGCCTACCGGCCACGGCGCGACCGAAAAATAAACGGGCCCCCTTCTTTCTTCCTCTCTTTCTTCCTTCGCCGCTCGATTGAACCCGGCCGCCCGGCCGAATTAATCGCCGACGCCGCCGCCGTCGCGCCCCCGCCCGGCCCCGACGCCCGACGCTCCATTCCCCGGACCCCGACGGCGCGCCGGGCCCCGGCCCGGACGCCGCGCCGCCCGCTCTTGCCCGCCAGAGCGCAAAGCGCGACCTCCGGCATGGTACGCGCAAAGGGCAGCCGCCCAGCGCCGACCCCTCCTCTTCCGGGCGGCGGTGGTTCTCCACGGGCGACCCGCTCCCCCCGCTTCGGCCCCCTTGATTTCATCGTCAAGGTACATTTGCTTGTCAACCGCTCCTCCAGTTATGCATAGTTTCTATTTTGGTAAACATTTGCTATTTTGGACTAAAGGAACATATTAGTTATGGATAGATTCGCTATTAGTTAAGAACATAGTTATTAGTTAGGAACAACATAGTTAGGAACATATTTAGTAGTAGTTAGTATATTATCATATTATTTAGGAAGAACATAGTTACGAACATATGTTTAGTTATTAGTTAGGAATAACATAGTTCGAACATATTATTAGTTATTAGTTAGGAAGAACATAGTATTAGTTCTGAACATATTATTAGTTGTAGTTAGTGACTTATCGATGATGTGAAGTTTCTATTTTGGACTAAAGGAAGACAGTTTCGATTTGTGTATGAACTAGATGGACAACATAGTTACCATATATCATGGAGGCACAAATGGAAAAGGATCGCTATGGATATGTTGAGTTTGTTGAGATGCAATGTGTGCCTATGCTATTTGACGAAAGACCATCATTTAGTGAGTTAGTTGAAAAGGCTCGAGAGGAGGTGCACTTTGTCTTGGTGGCATTGAAATTGAGGGTGTTCTTCATATTGGTTCCCCTCCCAATATATTCGAAGGTTGATTCCAATTGGTTGTGCTTGGATCGATTGGGAGAAGTATTTGAGGGTAGCTATGAAGAGCCGCTTGCAATGTCCGGATGTGGTCAAACGTCGGGTGATGGAGGCAGAGGCACACTTTGTCCCACCACGTGCAAGGTCATCTTTGTGGATGCAGAGGTTCCTCCTTTGGTCCCCGATGCTCCCCTGCACCTAATGTGATGCACGTTGGAAGTTCGGCAGAGACACTTGTCGAGCGGGGAGATTTGCCGACAAATCTTCCACGGATGATCCTTTCGAAAGTGAAAATAATCCTATTAGTAAGAGCCTAGTCCTCATCTTTCATTTTGTTCATGCTTCTATTCTTACATTTAGTTCTAATTCTTTCCTTATATCTATGCTTGTAGGAGACCACACCGATAATGTAGTTTTGCCTCCCTGTTGGTTCAAAATGCGGCATGTGAAGAGGCATTAGGGCCTCCAATGAAGTTGAGCCCGACGAGCAGCCGTATGAGACTGAGATGGCCCTTGATTCGATGATGATGATCGCCCCGTGGGAGAGTTGACGGAGAGTGATGTAGAGATACTCAGCGTATTTTCCCGTGTCGGGACCCAAGAGTGGGAGAGTTTAGTGATCCGTCACTTTCTCGATATGGCTTTTTTGAAGGGACGGGATGATGAGCTCCTCGAAGCCCCGAGAGGTTGGTCCTAGCATGAGAATTGTAAAGGGACTGTTTTCAAGGACTTAGTTGAATTGAAGACGTGGTTGCGGCATTATCTTTGTTGTCCGCTATAGGCCTTCGTGGTGTTACATTCATATGTAGAGCGGCGTTACACAGTTGTTTTGCGACAAGGAACGTTGTCCATGGAGGGTTTGTGCAAGGAAGCAAAAGGTATTCAGGTCACCGGAAGATTACCAAAGTCGTTGGGCCTCACACTTGTGGTAATCATGACCTCAAAGACAAAGCATCGGCAATTGACATCTACCCTTATTGCAACAACGCTCCTAGACTTATTGAAGTCGAGAACCCAACATGAAGGTGAGCGCAATTATGGAGGGTGTTAAGCTCGCATTCAAAGGTTACAAAATAAAGTATGGGAAAGCTTGGAGGGCTAAGCAAATGGGCGTGGAAGATGATTTATGGCGGTTGGGAGGATGCGTATGAGAAACCGGTAACTTTTCAATGCAATCAAGGCAAGAAATCCAGGCATGCATTATGAGTATATCCCAAAACCGAACGTCACGATGAATGGTCGATGTGTATTTTTCCGTGCGTTTCGGTGTTTTTCCTCGATCGCGTGGAGGCCTTTAGGCATTGCCGCCCTTTGTTTTCCATTGATGGGACATTCTTGGTTGGCAAGTACATGGGCACTCTTCGATTGCCATCTCTTGTGACGCAAACAACAAGCTTGTTCCTTTGGCATTTTGCGTTGGTTGAGAGGGAAAACAATGACAGTTGGGGTTGGTTCTTGCGACTTGTCCGGGATACATGTTGTTGGTCCCGGGCGAGAGGTTGGTGTCATATCCGATAGACACCGGGGCATTCTAAATGCTGTGCGGGAGGAGATAGAGGGTTTTCCCCCGTTGCACCACAGGTGGTGTACTCGGCACCTTGCCGAGAATCTACTTCGTAAGGATGGTGTGAAGGATAACTTTGACCTATTGCGGGAGGCTGCTCACATGCTTGAGGAGGACGTATTTTCGGATCAAATTAGAGCAGCTCAAAATCGCTACAAATGTTGAAGGTAGACAAAGTTGGTTGGCGGGGTTGATGAGAGAATCGAGAAGTGGACAAGAGCACATGATATGGGCGGATGGAGGTGGGAGTTTCAATGTAGTAACATGGCAGAGTCATTCAACAAGTTGCTTAAGGGAATACGTGGTATGCCTGTCAATGCAATAGTTGAGTTCACATTTTATAAACTTGTGGCATGGTTCAATGATAGATATGCTAATGCAATGCATTTGAGGTCACAAGATAGAAGATGGGCAGAAAAAACCAAATATGCACTGGAGAAAGCAAAGGCGAGGGTCGAGACACATGATGTTGTATGCTTTGACCTAGATAGAGGCATTTTGCGAGGTAAAGCACATAGGTGGTACTACGGCCGATGGTGAGACTAGAGAGACTAGGAAACATGTTGTGGATCTCCGGCTTTCACATGTACTTGTGGTAAGCCAAGGCAGTATCACTTTGTATGTTCTCATTACGTGGCAGCAGCTAGATACCGCAACTACGGTTTTGAGAACAGGATACCCGCCGAATACGGTGTGGACAAGCTTGTGCTCACATGGAGTCCACGGGTTCGTGCGTTTTCGAGACCCAACGGAGTGGCCTCCATATCTTTGGGCCTAAATATATTGCGGATGAAACCCGCCGATGGACAAAGCGTGGTTCGAGAAAGAGGATTAGACATAAGATGGTCATGGATCGATTCACGGAAAAACAAGGCGTGGCCGAACAACGCCTTTCCCATCGACCCCGAGCAAGTATGAGTGTGGCAGTGCGGACGCATCGCCGGCCACAACTCACGCACTTGCCGCTGGCAGCCTAGTCGTGGTCCGCTTAAGTAGATTGAGTAAATAATATATTATTTGATTTCGTAAATGTGAAGCGAGATAACTTATGTTTTCTTTTTCTTGCAGGATGGAGCCGAGCACGTACCTCGAGGAGGAGTACTACGAGGAGAACCACCGAGGGACGACGGACCGCGGAGGGGAGGTCTCGTACTAATTGTTTTTACGCAAACAACATATTTTTTGTGCATCTAACAAGTACTAATAAATTTTTTGAAATGTTTGCGTGTTCTACCCCTCCTTCGTCCTCGAATCCATGACAAGTCCGATCTCGATGCGGTATGACGACAGTACACGCCTCTCTTGAAGAAGGCGGGCCTAGATGTCGAAGATCTCGGTTCGTCGTGGGATTCCGGACATAAATCCCGCGGCGATTTCAGCTTTGGTTGATGTGTATATGCACTTCCATCGAGGTTTTTGGGTTTACTCTACATTTGGTGACCTAACAATGTTGTTTGTTTTATGTAGGTGGCGGTAGGAAACTCATAGTTTCCACCTACCTTGTGGTGAGATGACGATTACGCTTTGAGGACGCACGAAGTTCCTTGGCCTCGGTGTTAGTGGCCAAGTCAGAAACCGGCAACCGCAGGTCGGAAGGTTGGAAAGAAAGAGTGGAGTCCTTTCTTGGGAGACCAAGACCGGAGGAGCTTACTAGGCGTCGAAGCTCGGGGTGCCTCTTACTTGGCTAAGGCAAAGCTTTGCCAATTGTCATTTGTTGCTGCGACGCGGCCGTTGTGACCTACTACCGCGGGGGCATGGGTCATGCACTTGTTTGGGTGCGTCTTGTTCCCGTGACGCTACAGAGACTCCGCCTCTTGGATGTTCATCCCCTTGCTCACCGATTGGGAGTTGGCGGGATTTTTACATTTGGGGATCTACTGTGCTTGCATTTCTCTACCGCAACCTCTCGTGAGGCATGTCGTCGCACTTCCAATTCTCCCAACATAGGAGGGTGTGTGTACCTTCTCCATTTGTGGATGTGGAGTCGTCTACCGTTGGTCGGCCCATAGCCGTGGAGAACCCTCGTGAGTGGTTCGCGGGGAGCGACCCTCGACTTCGACCCACCGTTGCACACCTTTGGGACCAAGCACATGTGCCCAATGTGACTCCCGGTCAGGGCATACCTCGAGTACAAAGAACGAGCTTGACAATCTTCGCTTCTATGGTAAGCTAATACCTTCTTTGTGCCCTATTGATTGTTTTATTTGCTATTCATTCGAACTAACGTTTTAAGTCTCTTTTAGGTAACCCGGCAGCCGTATAATTCCCGAGAAAGTCGCAGATGTTCAAATTAGTAGCATTTGTTTCGGGGCGAACATCGCATGCGAGGATGAGGTGCCCGCTGATTTGCTTACGGGCTGTTGAGTTTCACCTCCCCACGAGTTGCACGCCGGTTTGGCTTGCGTCGAGAGTGGTGGCGTTCGACGGATCACGACGTCGCGGGACCTGCACAAGTAAGTGTTCATACGTACATGTCGTTTTTGTACAATAAAATTGTAAGGTTAATGTGGATGTGAGAATTAACAATTAAATTTCAGGATTGATCGTCGAAAAAGAAGAAGATGTAGAGTTCGATGTTACGCATAAAGCTCACATTGAATCGTGGGAACAAGCCGATGACAATGTTAGTGACAACGATGAGCCGCGACTCCGATGCCGAGTTCCGTGCTTACCTTGCTTGGTACCGAGGCGTCACTAGAACGAGGTTGAAGACCCGGTGGACCAATGGCGACTATGCCGACATTGCTTCATCGGGTGACGAAAAACACAACCTACGACTTGGCGGCACAAGAGGGCACAACCGCGGCAGCCGCTTTTGTCTTGCACCGAGTGGTAACAATATGCCTTCCTTTGTAGAGCTTTGTTCATATTGTGTGTAAATTGCATCATAATTGAAAGTTTGTGCCTCATTTGCGGTGGCAACACGCTTTTTAGGCAATCTGCCTTGGAAATTGAAGAGTTTAGAAGGACAAGGGGAGACGAGGCCGGCGTTGACAACTTCCTTGGAGTAGGTTTTCATAAATCGTAGTTGCCATACATTTAGGCGAAAAAGTTTTAGTTCTAACTAACTAATATTATCTATGCTCCATAGAGGCTAGCAAAACGGTTGTTGCGCCGCGGCCAGCCGTTGTGGGTTTGGGGTAGCGGGACAATGGAAGAAGAAGTCCAACGAGGAGGCAACTTCAACACTTCGGGGGCACAAGTTAGAATAGTCCTTTGTCTTGATTGTATACATACAATTATAGTGGCCGTACTCATGTAAAATAGGCACCTGCAGGGCAAGCTCCTCCCATGACGCATCGGTCACTTACTTCTCACCGGGTCAAGATGTGCACAAAGTGGACATGAGGAGATTGGAATGTCGCAGCCTAGAAGATGCCCCTTTGACACGGCCTTTCACGACCACTTGGACCACGCCCGCGTCATGCACTGCACAAGTACACTCCGGCACCCACGCTCTTGGTGGCAAGGGTAAGGTTAAGCCTCTGAGGAGGTAGATGGATGGACTAATGTTGAGCTATATTGACTTACGTAATGGACTCTCTAGTTTATTATTATGGACTTTTGTTGAACTCGTATTGACTTCTATATTTGCATGGACTTGTTTCCGTTTCGATGTTCCTATGGAACAATTATATCTATGGATCATGTTAATATATGTGTTGTGATTGTGGAATGTTGAAAAAAACAGGGAAACTCTGGCGAAATTTGTATGCGAATCTTTTTTTACAATAGATGGTCAAGACAAGTTCTATATTCCAAAATTTATTTATGTAATTACGGATGGTATGATAAATATAGAATTTATTTAGGTAAGCGAGAAAAATAAAACTAGAAGAATTTAAGAGTTTAGGCTATTAGGAAGGAATTTAAATAGTTTTGGTACATATATATCCAAAATTTTAGAGAAGTGTTGTACAAAAAACTATTGCAACATACCAACTCTCTAGTAAAAAATACACATTCACACGACACAAGGTCTCTCACTCTCTAGTAAAAAAAGGGTCTCTCGCTCTCATCTACATACCAACGCGCCGTCGTATGAAGTTTACATCTCACAAATTAAAGTGTTCATATGCCCGCACAAGTTTCTAGTTTCAGTGAGTGATCAAATCCATCGTGTAGGCTTTTCAGTGATGAATCAAATCCATCGTCTAGGCTTTTCAGGGTTGCCATCACTCAAGTACGACAATAGCAAAATGCACCAGATACGAAACCATCGTCTCGACTTTTCATGGTAGGCTTTTCGGTGAAGTGATCGAGTAGGCTTTTCGGTCCCTACATGATGTGATCATGCACTAGCCTTTTCAGAAAACTAGGCTCCTTTTACGGTGAGTCATCAAATCCATCGTCTAGCTTTTGAGGGGCTAGTTTTTTTTTAAAAAAAAAATGGGTCCAAACTACTACAAAGTACCCCAACGGAACAATGCACCGCTAGTGACGCCTCTCGGGTCTATATATACTACCAACTCCGTTCAGTGCATACGAAGAAGCAAACTAGTAGAAATGTCTGGAGGTTCTTCGGGTGGTAGAGGGAAGGGGGTGAAGAAGGGAAATGCAAGCCCGTGGGAAGTAGATCCAGATGTGTGGGGGGGAGGTGTTGGTCCTAAAGAGTTTGATGAACCCGACCCGCATCGTTGGCGTGACCAAAATAGGGGAGATTTCAATCGAGAGAACCCTCTCAAGACCTATGACAAACGTAGGGAAGACTGGCCAAAATGTATGCATGGTATGGATTGTTTGGTGCAAGATGATGACAGATGGGACGGAAGGAGGTCGCCGTTTTCGAAATGCCCAAACGCTTATGTAAGTGCTATTACTTATCATCATTGCATACTGGATCCTCACTTAAGCAATCTCTAACATGCTTACACTTATTTCGAGTTCAAGGGCACCCGACCACTGCGGCTTCACTAGGTGGATCGATCCGGCCACTTCCACCACATCAGGAATACATCCGGTGTTTGCAAGAAAGAATCATTGATCTCGAAATGGAGGCACGCATAGGAAGAACAGGCGACCAAGAGGAGGAAGACTACAATGGTGAGAACTCACAAGATGAACCATGCACCGATTCATCTTTGCTTGTGCCCTTGTCACAAGAACAATGGGCCACCGCCACCACCGCCGCCTCCACCAAAGACCGTCACATGATGCTTACTATGGAGAAGGCGCAACCCGTCGCTATGTGGCCACATTACTAGGCGAGTTCTTTCTATGGTCACCTATGGATGATTGTTGTTTCTTTAAAATTACCTAAGGCGTGTTAGGGTTACCTTGGAACCTGTTGTACCCTAGTTTGGTACGAGTTCGACACGCCATTTCGTCTCCCGCTTGAGTGTTGCTTTAATTACCTAAGGCATGTAGTGTTTAGTCCCGATCCTCTATACCCTTGTTTGGTATAGGTTCTCACATGCCATTTCACATGTTGTGTTGTACCCCTGTTTTCATGCAAATGCCAAAAAAAAAGTCGCGGGCGTACCATTTAGTTTTAGTACTACTTGATTCTTTCTAGTGAGTCCAAAATATTGTCCAATAAAAAGTGGTGGCGTACCATTTCACATCCGCATCGTCGGGAAGTTATTAAAGATTAATATCGAAAGTGAAACAATACATTGTTCAACACATGGTTCAACTACCATAAACATGAACACATTGTTCAACTACCATAAACATGAAAACTCGATCCAACACCAAGGGCGACGTGGGGAGGAGAGGAAACGCGAGAGAGTTCCTTGCAAATGAAAGAACTCGGCCATATGAAGGGGTATATCGTTTTACGTGGTATGGGGGTCGGCGCCGTGGGCTGGTGGCGCCGAGCTCGGGCGCCGTGATCTGTTGGCGCGAGAGGTCGGGCGCCGTGATCCGTGGCGCCGAGGTCGGCGCCGCGGATCCGTGGCGCCGAAGCTACCTGCCGCCGCCGTCCCCGTTTCGTCCGATCGCGCCGTCAAGCTCGGCGCCGTCGACGGTGGCGCCAACACGTTATACCGGGGCGCCGCGATTGATGGGCGCCGAGCAAGGGGTCCATATAACACACGGAAACTAAAAGGATGGATTTGAGAAAATCTTTCAAAAAAAGGGCTAAATTACAAAAAAGACGGTACCTGGGGCCCTCAGCAAGGTGCTAGCTAGCCATAGAGCGCAGAGTCTGGCCGAACAAAACTCCCTGTCCTGATACTGATCGCAACCTAGTGTTAATTTGAACTACAATTTGGGGCTTTCTTTTGCTTTGAAATGAATTAATAGCGATCTTAACAGACGGTCCATTTGGCTTTTAACTAGCAACAAGCCATCAAGCATTTCAGAGCGAGGGAGTCAAAGCAAAATTCTTGCAACTGACAAGTGGAATATTTAGCTTCATTTGATTTCATCAGAGTCTGCACTCTGCAGGCAGCCAGACGAACGAAGAAGGAACAGGCAGGAGAGCTAGAACGAAGGCCAACAGAACTTGCTCCCCGTCTTCTCTCTTCTACAAGCTACTAAAAACTTTCTTCCAGAGTTCCAGTTCCACCTGTGAGTATTGACCACGTATACGCGAAACGTGCCACGACGCCGACCGAGATGTGTTTAGTACACCATACCACCACCTAATGCGCAAGTTTTGTCGGAGAGAAGCGAGCTTTGAAACGGTAAGCATAGGCCGGCGTCGTCGACGTCCCAAAGTCCCGATGACGACGACGTGTAACGACTGCACTAGAAACCCATGCATGCACGTTTCTTCTTCCCTCCTCCGTGTAACCGTGTTCCTTCGGCTTCCTACTCCCCTCTCCGGTTGCTTGCTGTTCCTACCACCGTGGACAACCCAGCATATGAAAGTTTAGCTTTTGGTTTGGTGTGTGTGTGTGTGAACCAAATCACCATGAGGCCGAAAGTTTAACACGTCTGAACTTGTCTTTAACAATGACGGCCATTACTATGGTTCATCAGTTGTTGTTGTTTTTATTTTTGATGGAACACTTGTTCTCTTCTTTATTATGTCTGTCTGAATAATTGTTCATAGTTTTTTTTTTTTTTTTGCGAAACTAATTGTTCATAGTTGTTTGTTCTCACCAAGATTTCTTTTTAAGGTCGAGTCAGATGATAGACAAATTGCTTTACACATTTTTGCATTAAAATTTCGATATAGAAACCACGAATTGAATACTTCGTCCACCTGAGGCATTATATTACACGAGACAGAAACAATGAAGCAAAAGAATAGCATATAACCTGTTCCATCAGCTTATTTGATTGAATTTACATATGTATCAACCGATCGACTAATTTTTAATTAATTAGTTCATATCCTTGCAGATGAATATCTGCAAGGAAGAAGAAAAGAATTCTTTTGTCGCCAAAGAATTCTCAAACAAACAACTAATTAACCAATCATATAACACTAATTAATTAGCTAGCTAGCTAATTCCCCTGAAGCAACCAGTAACTGGCGTAAATGTCGTCAAGGGTGAAACAACATACATAATTTTTATGGCCGGAAAATACTAGTAGTAGTACGCAGTATACCAACTACTACTGGAGTAGCATGTAGTTTTCCTGTCGATCAGAATCATTCTTCAGCTGAGGCTGAGCGCGGAGCTCACGCCGAGCCACGGCGCGCCCTCGTCTTTCACTGCACGAGGCTGCTTGGTCGACGACTCACTCGCCGCCGCCGCCGCCGCCGCCGGGTATGGCTCCGCCGCGGTGAGCCTGTCCTTCCTCTTCTCGAGGAACCTCCTGAGCGACACCTTCCTCGCGAGGGGCATGTCTGCAAGAAACGTGCACGCACGGGACAAATAAATGCTGTCACTCTCAGCTCGCTAGCTCTATGTACGGGGCTTTTGCTTTGCCACCTGCAGGTATCCGTGTGAACATTGGACAGTGCAGGTATACGCGTTCCGTTCCTACCTGTGAGGCTGGGCTGTCCCAGCGCGTTCTGCTGGGCGGCGGCGGTGTTGCCGCCGGAGCCGGCGAGGTGCATGAGCTCCTCGGCCTTCTCAGCGGGGAAGTCGTCGAACACCACCATCTTGCCGCCGTAGAAGATGGTTAGCGGCGCTCTCCCGTCCACAGGCTCCTTCCTCTTATTCCTAAGGGAACGTACGGTAAAAAGGCCACGTCTTCATCAGCGTCAAAACCTCTCGAGATCCGATCAGAAGTGTTCACTCACAGCACGTAGTCTGTCTAGCTATACGCGCGCGCACAGTGAGTGAGGAAGGTCATATGAATTCGATGGAGAATGAACACGCACCTTTGCTGCTCGTCTTTGAGCGTGCCAGCCTGCTGCGGGAAGAGCTCCAGCACGGCGGTCGTCTCCGCCGCCGCCGTAGCGTCAGCGGCTTCCGGCATGAGGCCCATGGCCACGGCCGGCGCGAGGCACCTGGTGGCGCCGGTGCCGCCCTGCTCCTTCATGTACTGCCTCAGCAGGCCGCACGTCACCGCGAACCTGCTGCCGCCGGCGGCGGCCTTGGCAGGCTGTTGTTGTAGCTGGTGCTCGGGAGCCATGATGATAGATAGATGTTCCGGTCCTCGTTCGCCGGCCGGCTTGATCTCAAGCTACTAGCAAAAGCACACGAACTGAAAAGGAACCGGCCGGCAGCTGCTCACGTCAAACTCTTGGCAGCAAAACAAGAGACGGCCGGCCTGAAGTCGTCGGTCGTCGGCTGCCCGGGAACGAGAGAGTTGGTTGGTTGGTTGCTTCCGGGAAACGAATAAACGGGGGTAGACGACGATATGAGGTGTGGTGATGCGGTAGCAGGAGTACTATGTTTAGCCCTGGTTTTATAGCTGCTGCACGCATGGAGCGGTGTTGGTTGACACTCGAGAGGGACAGGACAGACAGGGTAGATAGGCCGGCCAGGCCAGGGCTTGCGCGAGCACCGGGCGGGGAGGGGAAAGCATTGCGGCACGTGAAAGGCGAGCGGGTGACGCGACGGGATCGGGTAGTATGGTTAGCCGGAAAGGTTGCGGTTGCCGGGTCGGAGGCGCGCGCGCGCGCGAGGAGAGATGCCGGCACGGGCCACGGCACCGCGCGGGGCCGGCTGCCGCTGGCTGTGGCTTCCTCTTCATTTCTGGGATCATGCACGGAGGCAAACGCGTGGAACTGGAACTGGCGGTGGGATGGGAATGGGACTAGTCGATCCGAAGCCACAGCCATGGTGTGGACCGAGGCACCACCGAGCCAGCGCACTGGGTGGGCGCGCTGCCGACGAGCGGCCGGCAAAAGAAGTGCGCGCGTGGGGGTTTCTGCTCGGTTTCCGGCTAAATTCCGACGCGCACGGCGCACATGCTGGTTCGGTCGGCAGGCGCTGGGATACTTGGCCGCCCGCTGCTAGTCCAGTCTTTGTCGTAGCAGATATCACAGACCGATTTGTGGTTGTGCGGGTCCGGGTACGAGGCATCATGCATGTGTTCAACACGACAACACATGCGAATTCACGTTAGAAGGTCTCTGTTGCTACTGACCGACTGACGCAAACTGTTCCTTCTAGGACTCCCCAATCTTCTTGCCCGCTTTGAGCGAATTTTCTGACGGCCTAATATTTAGGTTCGGGTCCAGCGCCTAAATAAACATTACTAAGGGAAGAACAATGCACCTCTCACTATGCGAGTTTTGGAGGGCGGTGGAAATAAGTGTATGTGGCTACCTACCATGTCATTTTCTGCTATACTAGCCCCTAATAATCTATATAGTAATCCTTTTCTCTTTACGAACATTTTCTGGCGGCCTAACATTAGCTCGAGTCGTGCAGCCTGTACATTACATTCTTATTACGGAAACAAATCGAGCGTCCACTATGTGATGTTTTTCTTCTTAATATATATTAGGTGGCTGCCGTGATTTGGTTAGAAAGAAAGTGACGTTGTTTGATCGATCATGCATTCAGGACAGGTGATCAAATGAATAGATGTCCAAGGTCGCCGTCGTCGACGCTGGCCGGGAAAAGCAGTGCCCAAATGCCACCGTCCAGTGCCGCCGGAGCTGGTGGGGCGCTGCTTCAACTGCTTCGCACAGGGCCACATCGCCGCCCGGTGTCGTTCTGCTTCACGTTGCCTCCGTTGCCGGGGCTGCGGCCATCGGGCGAGGGACTGCAAGCGCGGCTTCAAGCAGGCACCCCCGTTGCCGAGCATGCCCTCGGAGGAACGGCATCCGGGCTGCGGGGGGGCCAACCCAGGGCGACATGGTGTTGTTATAGGGGGGAGCAGTCCATCGTCACCGAGCAGACGCCTTTGGACCGTTTTGGAGAGCCCATTGCCGCCTCCCTCGTGTCGAGTAAAGTCGGCAACGCTGAGCTGTACCCGAGCCCGACCCGCAGGCTCCGCCGCCCGGGCCGCAGCTTAGGGACTTCGATCCCATGTTGGATGAGATGGTGGCGGCCCCCGCGCCTATGGTGGGTTCTAATCCGCTCGTGGAAGCCCCTCCACCGCCACACTGGGGCCGGTGGACGACCGGTGGGCGACTTGGTTGCCGAAGTTCGCCCGCCGCCGCCGTGGTAGAGGAGCACAATGAGCCAATGCCGGAGCTTGAGGTCGAGGATGCCCTCCTAGTTGGGGATCCGGAAGATGGGGAGATTTACTCGAGTCGGCGCCGTTGGGCGAAAGTTGTTAGGTTTTTGGACCTCCCCGCACCGTGAACGGCGCCCGTGAGTCCGATAGCTGGCCTCCTTGGATCTGGGCGCAGCAGCGGACGCCGAGCTCCCGCACGGGGCGCCATGTTCGCTGATGACTTATTGCCTCGCGGCGCACGGCCGTGGATCCTCCGATCCCGCCCACGCCTTGCCGAGGCGGACGCTCCGCGGAGGGAGCCGACCGATGATGAACTCATTCCCAAGCCAGGCGCGGCTTGCAGCAAGAGCGCCGCGACAGGGAGGCGAGGCCGAGGCTCGTTGAAGAAGATGGGGATCCACGCCGAGGCGGAGCACCGACGCAGGTCTCCTTCGACGAACTTCGTGCCGCCTTGATCGGGCCCGGCGGCCGACGTCAATGGGGGGAGGCGATGGAGGTGTTCTTTTTCCGCGGAAAGAAGCGGGTGCTTCGAGCCGGGCGGACGACGCCCGAAGGCAGGCAGGTCCTAGGTCGCAAATTGGTTATCCATGTAATCGTTAAATTTGGACCTAGTAGTTTAGGGCTTTCTTCGGTTTTTATTCTTTGAAGGTCGGGCAGGTGATGTCCACTCGGCATCACGTTTAGTCTTTGTATTTGGATTTGGTTTTCCTTCCTCTTAATGAAAAACGGGTGAATGGCCCGATCGAGAAAAAAAAAAATCAAATGAATAGAAGTTTCTAGTGCATGACTGCATGCAGTACTACAATCGTACTTGTTCAACGCTTTGGCCATATGTCGCTCGTTAGAAAACCTAATCGCGCTTTGCTTCCGACATCGGCAACTTTTCAAACCCCATTCCATCGTTGGCAGCAACCTTAAGGCACAACCATACAAAACCTTTTTTTTTTTTTTTTTTTGACGAAAGCACAACCATACAGAACTGACAACGAGCCAATGCCATGCTTGCCATGCATGGGACATGCAAAGAGATGGTGGGGCCAACATAGTACAACCACTACTCTACCACTGTACTAGGTAACTAGGCGAAGCACGAGCACGCTGGCAGTCGACGTGTGGGAAGTTACAGGGGAAAAAGGAAATGAATAATGTAGTCCCAAGCTCTCTAATTTATTTGTCTACAAAATGACTTTCTATTTTTTCTATTCTTGTTTCAGAGGCGAGTACTTGTGTTGGTGGCTAGTGGTTAATTAAATTATTTCTCCCTACAATACAAACTCCGGTCGAACATATAGATGCACTAATGTATGTCTTGTATAGATGTAGTTTGATCGACATCAATCCGGCCATCTTTGCTGAGTAGATTTTTTTTCGAGATCGAGCCATTCGCCGGTGTTTACTATGCTGAGTGTTTGGGTGTTAATTAAAATTTCACTCTAACCTAGCCAACATACAATGGATTGATGTCAAACTTAATACATCCAAATGTTCAGCAGTGGAGTTTGTGGGCCCTCGTTTCGTGTCACGGGCCACAATAGTACACGGCAGCAAAGTAAGGATGAACTGCGAGGAAAGTTCCCCGGACGACGACGAACGGGCCCGGCTCTCGGCTCTGGGTGGTTGGAACTTGGAAGGAAGAAAGAAACACTAGAATAATGGTGGACGAGGAAATCAAACATTCCTAGTTTGATTACATCAAACGCCCGCGTGCACGCGTTGCACCGTATTGTATGGTGCATTATTGATACGGTATCTACTATTCAACAACTACTCGATCAGTAGTAGATTAGCTAGCACTTATAAGATTACTCTCGCATAGGGGACCAGGGTACTGAACTGAAAAGCAGCGTTAGTTCTCTTATGTTACGCTAAGCATGCATGTATCAGTTAAACAGAATCACTTTGTTAATCAAAACGCGTCTTGATCGACGTTAATAAAGGATGATGCTACTACATGGTCTCCCCCCTACCATCCGGTGCCGAGAGCCTCTTGTCGTTTGTACGCTTTTGCATGCCGCGTTGTATTGTATACGGCGGCCGGGGAGATCGCACGCGGCCGGATCGCCCACCCAACGGAATCGACGCGGCCGGGCGCGCGGGCAGCGGCATGGTCCCGCCGAGACGGCGAGGCATGCCAGCGGTTGCGCGTCGCCGTCGCCCGCTGGCTTCTGGTACTCCGATCCTCGGCGCCACCGTACATGACAAAAACGAAGGCACCGCCGTGTGATACCGTATATCTTCCGGCTGGGTCCGGTTCGGCAATGGCTACTGGATACACTCAGGAACGGACGGGTGGCATGCGTGGAGCAACTAGTTGCGGCACGCTTCCTGCTTCTTCTTGTCGTCCGCACCAGAAATCAGAAACGGACGGATTGCCCGGAGTAGGACGGTTAGGCCGTGCTGGGCCTGTGGGTTAGGCCTCCCGGGCTCTCTGAGATAGATAGAGAGCGCGCACGTTTCTGTCTGTGTTCTCTGTTCTGGCAAAACTGACTTGCGGTTGCACATCATACATCATGGACGATACGATGGCGATGGACGAATGGATCAGTCAAATTGGCATACAATGGGCGCGATGCGAGGGAGGCGTGCATGCTTTCCACCCCGGTGCGATCCACTTGGCTCATTCCGAATTGACAGTTACCCGGCACGACGCGACCCGCGTCTGGATCGTCCGTCCGTTCAGGCTCGATCTCCATATACGATGGGGATGGAGCTTGAGGTGCCAGGTAGTCACCGAAACAGAAATAGAAAGAGAAGGAAAGAAACGGACGCCTACTAGTGCGTGCGCGTGTGGTTCTTTCCATGAACGGGAAGGCAGTTGCTCGCGCAACCGTAAAGGACCTTTTCAAACGCACCGTTTCCCTCCTCTGCTCAGCACAAGTTGCGGTGGCCAGCCACGTTTTCCCTCAGGGCCAGCCAGGGCCAGCAGGCGGGGGCCTCTCTCCCTCTCGTCTCGCGCGGTGTAGCACTGGCACCTCCAGCTCCATCGCGCGCGGCGCCGCGGGCGTCGAACCTCTCGTGTTGTCTTGTCCCTCCCCTCGTGCTGCACTCGCTATATAGAACCCGTCTCCACAACCACCATGGTCCATTCATCGACGCGAGTCACGGCTCGTGCGTGCGTGCGTGCCTGCGTGCGCAGCCCCAGCCTAGCCCAGCCCAGCCCAGCCCTGCAGGGACAACGAACGATCCGTCCATCTCGACCGCCGCTGCCAGCGGATCGAGCCTTCCTCGATCCGAGCCCGGCCGATCCCTCTCCACCGCGCGCCCCCGCCGTGAGCACGTCGTCGTCAATGGCGGCCATGCCCACGGACAGCAGCATCACCACCGCCCGCAGCTTCGCCGTCGCGTGCGGCGTGCTCAGCCAGTGCGTCAGGAACGGCAGCGGCGCGCCCGCGATCATGACGCCACTGCCGCCGTTCCTCAAGCAGCAGGCCACCCACACCCAGGAGATGATCGGCGCGCCGCAGCAGCTGACCATCTTCTACGGCGGGAGGGTGGTGGTGCTGGACGCCTGCCCGCCCGAGAAGGCAGCCGAGCTGATCCGCCTCGCCGCCGCGGCCGCGCAGGGCCCGCATCAGCTGCCGGAGCAGGCGCTGGTGGACATGCCCATCGCAAGGAAGGCCTCGCTGCGTCGCTTCCTCGCCAAGCGCAAGGACAGGTCCTCCTCCGCCTCCCGGGCCTACGACGACCGTCAGGACGACGAGTCGCCCGCGCCCAAGAAGGGCAAGGTGGCCGCGGCGACGCGCGAGGAGCCTTCCTCTTCTTCTTGGCTCGCGCTTGGCAGCCTCTGCCCCATGCACGGCCGTTGAGATCGTGCAGATCGCCCGCCCGCCGGCCGGCTCGCCGGGCGACCTCCCCTCCACCTGGCTTACGAGTACGTGGTTGGTATCGACCCGGCCATTGGAGGCGTTGTAGCAGCAATTTTATCTACGGTTGTGCTGCTGCCTACTAGTACGTATTATTACTAACAACTGCTAGTATCGATCGATCGATCAATCAAGCCGAGCGTCTATATTGCGTCCGGCACGGCATGCGTGCTCCGTCAGAGAGCGACGACACTATTCGTTGGTTTGGTGGTGTATATCGTCTAATCTAACCAGATATGTGAACCTGAACGTCAAGAGATGTTCAGCAGTGCGTGGATCGTTTGTTGCTTTGTTTATCATTTGATTTGATTGTATTAATTGTTGTGTTTCATATATAACTACTGTTTTTTTTTTTTTTTTTTTTTGAGGGAAACATACTACTGTATGTATGAGAGCTGTTCCACTATTTGTCTTTACCGGATTACAATTAAACATGAGCTATGAGGTATGGATTTGATTAAAGGAATTTTTTGTTGTGTTGTGTACTGTGGTGAACAGTACAGTGGATCGTACGGAGTGGATGGGACACAAAATGAAAAACATGTACATGAGTACTATATGCGCTAAGACCATAAAAAATTCGGCAGTGGAATCCTAAATTCTAGTTTGCATTTTCTTCTTTCAACTCAAACAAATCTACACTATCTCATGAGTTCTCACAATATGCATAATCATGAAAGTGCAAACTTGTAAACATGTCTATATTAGTTTTTTTTATCCATCAATGTAAACTGAATCCATACTAAAGGCTCGCTTAAGTGATCAGACTTCCACTGTAAATCTTGGATCTACACTAGTGGTGATTTTAAGTAAACCGTCAGTATATATATGTTTACACCGACAATTTTCTTTATATGGTGCCGATACAAACAATTCACAATTTTTCAAATAAGTGACATAAGTCTGATGAAGGAAAGTGTTACATCAAAGTTGTAGTAATTGAACAGATTTGTAACTATGTAGTGTTCGGCTTGTATAAGTATGCCGCTACTGTAAATTGGCCTACACTAGCGACAGTGTTAAGCTAATTGTCTGTGTAACGGGCTTTTCACACTAGTTGTTAAAAAAAACGCTAGCGGAAATCGAAAACATGTCGCCATTGAAAATTGTATATGTATCAATGGATATTATCGAAATAAGGACCAAAGTTTATGATTTTTTCCCAGTTAGAATAAATAAAAAAACCGATGATACCAAACAAATCCTTAATCTTAATTTCTTTTATTTAGGTGAAGGTCGTGTAGGCAGCTTTCTTGTCTTCACTGTACAATCGTGAGCCTTCGACTCCCTGGCCCTAGTTCACCAGCAACAAAAAAATACAGTACAATTCGTTAAATAATGTATTATATATTGTAATCGCAGTGTTAAATAATATCGATGCTACCAAGATGTATTACTCTGATCAAATAGACTGATGGACATGTTAATACACAGTGTATGGTATTTTTTTTTTTTTTGAGACCACGCCAAACAACGTGTATTTCATTAAGAGGAAAGAGTTTGGTGATACACCCATCACAAGGTTACCCAGGTTAACGGAGAGCCCTACCTTCTACTGGTTTTGGAGTGAAGACTACATTGGGAAAACAATTTTGCAACCACAAAGCGACAAAGCAACTAACTCAAGGCGCTCGGCCGAAAACCTCCAACTGCCTGAAACCGGCGGCACACCATATGTTGGCTTCCTCCTGAATGTCCGCCGCTAGCCGACTGGTTCCCTGGACACCGCCTCAAAAGTCCTCCTGTGTCGCTCCATCCACAGCACCCAGCACACCAAAAGGAACAAGGAGTCGAAGCCCAGTCGAACATGCTTCGGCACCCGCTTCCTATTGAGCAACCACCACTCCGTAGCCTTGTTTTCAAGACGTCTGATTAATCGCGATTAATCGTCCTGGCCGGTCCCATGGCGTCCATGTCTGGTAGTGTCGACTTGTCGATTAATCGTCCGTCTCATGGTTCGTCCAGGCGTCCAGGCGTCTTGAAAACGTGGCTCCGTAGCGCCTGGGTCTGCATTACCGAACACCACAACCACCTGGTTGAACAAAGCTGCTACACCTCACGACGGTAAGGACAACCGACTAGAATGTGGTCCATGGTCTCCGGCTCCTGATCTCACACACAGTGTATGGTACGTTTTAACCTACAATCATATGTACGACGGTACCTACAGTGCAGCGCCGTACCGCTTGGCGTCGCGGGCCGGTACGTAGTTACGTACAGTAGTTAACAGACATGCCAGATACACTGCCCCTGACCGCTCTTCGTTACGTAGTTACCTGTTCCCTATCCAACTTGAGGAGATCGGCCAAATCAATTGGGACAATACGTGTAACAAACTGTAACTGAGGCAATCAATCATCGACGATACTCGTACAGTAAGGCAACACACAACAGAACGTGTTAAACGTGCATCGCTTTTGGAGTTTCCCATGGAAGCCAGCCAGCCAGCCAACCAGGGTATGTACCTGACTGTGACTCTTGCGTTGGCAAGAGTTAGGGCATGTTTGGTTTGTGACACGGTTCGCCACAAGTAAACTTCGGCCGCCACATCTACTCGGGCGGTTGTTTGGTTTTCAAAGAAACTTTAGTCCGCCACGCGTCTGTCTCCCTTGTCTTTTTTCTTTACCGCTGTCGCTTGTCCTGTAATGTGTGGCGAGTTACCGTGAAGCGTGGCGGAGGATTTCGCCGCCACAAGGTGCGGCAGGCCACACTGCGCCACACCTTGGCGTGGCGATTGATGGCTGCCAACCAAGCAGTCCCTTAGTCATCATCAAGCTAAGGACTACTTGCGGAAAATAATGGTGTACGACCGGCGTCACGGACGCCCGCGTCACGACCCCACGTGGCGTCTTGTGATTGGAATCCACAAATCCACGATCGCGCTCCCGGGCTTCCCCTGATCGGCTCGCGTTTGTTCCGTGGTATGCATCGGCTCGGCGCGTGGACTCCGCTTTGTGCTGCACACGCATAGATCGGCTACCATACAGCTTTACGCGACGCAGCGCGATCTATGGGACTCCGGTGCGCCTCCGAGACCCAAGAGGCCGTCGTACTTGTCCGCGCCCCGCCGCACCCACGAAGAGAAAATCGAATCGTCCGTCGAGGCTGAGCTCCACCATCAGCCGAGCCCGACCGGACCTCGGGCTGCCCGTCCACCTTCGTCACGGCGAAGCCCCGGCGGCGGTGCCGTACGAGGATCTGGCCAGCGCCGTCCTCCGCCACGGGCTTGGCAGCGGTCTCCGAGTGCCAGCACCCTTCCCCGATGTCCACCATGCACGCCCGCCTTTGCGCTGCCCGTCGTGGGTCTTGGCCCTCACGACAGAGAAGAAAAAGCTGCAAACGTGCCGCTTCCTGGGGGCGCGAGCGCACGATGCGCTCTAGGCCACGCGTCAGTCATCGCGGCGGCGGGTCGTACGCGAGCGTTCGTACGCCGGGTCGTACCCCATTATTTTCCCTACTTGCCCGCCAGGCCACACGCAATATACTCCGAATCCGTTACGCCGCCTAACTGTTAGGCGTCCCACGTACTCGCACGCAACGCGTGATGCAGCAGCGGCAGGGATCGGAGCCGGCGGTGGGCCATCAAGAAAAATCCGGCCGGCGCCAGCCGCGTCTCGATCGGCCACCCAAGACACGTCTCGTCGTCGGCCGCCACATCCATCTCGCCACGGCGCACGCGCGCGCGCATAGGCCGCAGCGCGTGATATGATTTTGGACCGGTGTTCCGGGGTGGGCAACGGCGAACGAGAACGGCAAAGGCAAAAAAAAAAAAAAAAAGGATCATTAGCCGCGGGCGGGCGCGGCGCGTTCCGCGTGAACCCGGCCCCGGCCGGCGGGGTCTCGCTCACACCCGCGGTCGCGACGCGGCACGGGGATGGCAGGGCGGAAGCCAATCCGAGGCGCCGGCGCGACGCGACGTGACACGAGTAAATAAAGGATCGGATCGGAGGTGGTAGACTGCGGGTCAGCCGGTGCGGTGGGTGCCCGGGATGAGAAAATCGTCGTGGCCTGACCTGCTTTTGGTTCGCCGGCCTCTTTCCTCTGCTTGCCTTGCCTCCTCGGAGGAAGGAGAAAGGAAAGCGTGTGCACCCTAATGCCGGAGGGCGCCCGGCCGGGGTTAGTTGTCAGGCGAGCTTCGTGTGAGCCCCGGATCGAGGCGCACGCGGCAGCTGGGGAAGTTAGTTGGGCCAGGGGATCGTACGTGTTGCATGCAACTTGGGGCCAAACGGACAGGGGCTAGTGGATGGATGAACTCAACCAAGTCACACGGGATTCACTGTACGCTGTACGTATACAGTACCATCAGAACGTGGTAGCC
The DNA here is from genome assembly GCA_015847255.1 of Hyparrhenia diplandra. Classification (NCBI taxonomy): domain Eukaryota; kingdom Viridiplantae; phylum Streptophyta; class Magnoliopsida; order Poales; family Poaceae; genus Hyparrhenia; species Hyparrhenia diplandra. The sequence continues at coordinate 82,334 of JADLZK010004051.1, forward strand.
TGGTAGATCAGGGGGCAAGAGCTAAGCCAGTCGACATCAACAACTTGAGTCTGAGCTCTGGCCACATGCCGTTTTCCCACCTATATAACCACTATATATTTCAAGTTGCAACAGATAGGCCGAACAAATATGGTCTCTGTTTCGTTAGAAAAAAACAGTGATGTATCTATCATCGCCTCCAGATAGTGGTGAGCTTCTTGTGATTCCAGATCGAGAAGAAACACACATGACACGCCCGGCGAGCTTCTTGTGATTCCGAATAAAGCCATAAAATAGGTGCCGTGCTCCGTGTGAATGTGAACGACCCAGCCAGCTGGTCTCTCCTCCTTCCTCGCCGAGCGTACGTACGTAGTACCGTCGATCACGAGGTGTGAAACCAACCAGCACCAAGTGTGCGCATTATCTGCGCATATCTGCACGTCTCCTCCAGAGAATCAAGATAAGAAACGCGGGACATATATTCTGGCATTAAAATCTCGGTGGCCGCGGCCGCCGGTCGATCGCTCGTGAAGGCGAGGTAAAGCCGGGGCGACGACGGCGACGCTCGCGTGTGTCCGCCAGCACGCAGCGGCAGATCGGCTCACACCCGGCACGCCCGGTGCTGCTGGTTGGTGTGTGTGAGCGGATCGGAGCGGGGTGTGTTTGTGTGTGTGTGAACTCGTGACCCGCGTAGTAGCTGCACTAGTAGCAGGACAGTGGAGCGAGCCCCATGGTTCCCGTGGGCGACGTACACTGTGGACACCCGCGTACGGGTAGACGCGCGTTCCGACCTACTCCTCCAGGCACCTAGTAAGTACTATTGCCGCGATAATGACAGACACGAAACGCGCTCAACTTTTATATATCCAAGTGCATCTTGTGTTTTTCTATATGCAACACGTACGGTGACAATATTCTGGCATATACCTCTTCATCTGATGAATAGTGATGATACAATTCACAATAAACAGGCGTGGGGACAATGGGACATGATATGCTTTTATGAAAGGAGCGGGCCTGTTTGGTTTAAGTGGCTTCTAAACTCTAAAGTTCATATTTAGAAGACGTTTTGGATAAGGTTTTGGCCAAACATTTTGAGAATATAAATCGTGAATAACTTTTAAGTCATTGAGTTTGAAAATATGAAAATTATATATACATATATTTGTCTAGAAAATTACTTTTATAAAATATATATATATATAACTTTTTAATAAAGATTTTTATAAAAAGGAGAAGTTAAAGTTGTCTTTTTAGAGACCGTATCATTTGTCCCTAAACGTTTTACTAGTTATGATACGGAGAGAGTACAACATATAGTACGCGACCAATAAGATGTACAAAATAAACTTTTGAATGAATGTTTCGTCGCCCAGATACAATTTCATATGCATAATAAACCTCAATGTTGTGACACCGTTCTTCATACCCTAAATGTGACCATTGCAATTTCTGATAATTAAGAAAGGAACAGACCTTAGCCCTTAATAAAGCATAGCAAAAGCTAAAAAAGAGTACACAGATACAGGACTAATAAGAATTTAAGATATAGAATTCTCTGACCAAACACACAATGCTAACAGTAATATTGAAACAAGTCCATCCATGCACCGGTCATATTCAATCGGTCTTCAAAATGCAATCCAACCGGCTTGTACATCTGGGCCTACCAAACAAGGGTAATAGTACATCGGTTGAAGTTTCTCTCACCGGCCCATTCGATGGCTTCTGCCTCGTCGCTAGCACTGGTGAATCAGCGGGTGCTCGCGACACTTTCCTGGGTAGCAGAAGAAACCGGCCAAAAGATTGTGATGCCCCTATGGAATATCCCCTTAACATAATATTACAATTTAATATCCCCATTGCTTATTTTCACTGCCCTAGTGATTATTATTATTATTATTATTATTTCCACTTATTTATTGGTAGTGCCCTATGGAGAGGATAATAAATAAAACAAAAGTAAAAAAAAAAAAAAAAAAAAAGGAAACCGCAAAGTTTTTTTTTTTTTTTGGAAAAAGTCTATTTTGGTCCCTCAACTTTTTGCGAAAAGTCCGATTTTGGTCCCTCAACTTTCAAAACAGGACAAAAACAGGTCCCTCAACTTTTCAAACCGTGCAGATTTCGGTCCCTCGACGGGTTTGAGCGGTGGTTTCGCTCTGATAACTCGGTTTTTTACTACGATAGCTGTGGTTTCGTTTTTCTCTTTTTCTTATTTATTTTATTTGAATCTTTCAAAAATCATAGTAAATCACAAAAAAATTCATAAAATAGAAAATCCAATTTTGTTGGACTCCACATGAGTAGACCTACGCAATGAATATATAATATGGTATACTTTAGTACAAAGTTTTTTGCTAGAAGGTTTTGCCTTTTTTTTTTTTATTTATTTCGGACTCAATCTTTAAAAAATTATAGTAAATTACAGAAAAATTATAAAATAAAAAAATCAATTTTGTTGGACTCCACATGAGGCGCGCAATAATAACACAAAGACGTAGTTCTTGTGGCTCTTTAGCTGGGTTAGGTTAGCTAGGTTTCTTTGTGGCCGACCGCAGACGCACGCACGTGATTTTGTGTGAACATGATCGATGGATCCCGCCAATAAATTAAATAGTACACCTATATATCTTTATTGTGTAAATATGCTCATGTGGAGTCTAGCAAAATTGGTTTTTTAATTTTATGATTTTTTATAATTTATTATGATTTTTTAAAAATTGAGCTAAAATAAATAAATAGAAAGAAAAAGGCAAAACCTTCATAGTAAAAAAAAATTTATATTAAAGTATACCATATTATATATTCATTGCGTAGCTCTACTTATGTGGAGTTCAACAAAATTAGATTTTTTATTTTATAAATTTTCTGTGATTTACTATGATTTTTGAAAGATTCAAATTTAAATAAATAAGAAAAGAGAAAAACGAAACCATAGTCACTGTAGCAAAACCGGAGTTATCAGAAGCGAAACCACCGTCCAAACCCGCCGAGGGACGAAATCTGCACGGTTTGAAAAGTTGAGGGACCTATTTTGTCCGGTTTTGGAGTTGGCGACCAAAATCTGACTTTCGCAAAAGTTGAGGGACCGAAAAGAGACTTTTTTTTTTTTTTTTTTTTTTTTTTTTTTGAGGCGAACCGCAAAATTGGTGATAAAGAACAGCCCACGGAAAACGGCCGAAGGCCCAAGGGCCGAACAACCCTGGATTGGGCTACCGCTGCGGCCTACCTTCAACCCGCGTGCGCTCTCTTTCTCTCTGCCTGCGACGAGTGTGCTACGCCGTCGCCGCCGCCACCGCCGCCGCCGGCCTGCGTCAGGAGCCGAGGTCTTTCCTTGGACCCTTCGCCTGCGACGAGCGTCCGCCAGGTTTTCCCTCTCGCACCATTTCGCTTCTCTTCTTGATGTGCGAAACCGAGCACCCAAAACCTAACTTAATCGGCTGTGCCTGTGTACACCCATGTCCTTGACCGGTTCCATGATTCCATTCCTGTCCGTAGGCTGACGGCGACGTGATGGCGGAGGCGACGGAGAGGAGGAAGCGCGCAGCAGTGGTGGTACTGGGAGACATCGGCCGCAGCCCGCGGATGCAGTACCACTCCCTCTCGCTCGCTAACCAGGTTCGCTCCTGCTAAATCCGCCATCTCGTTTTAGCAGTGTTTCGGTTGAATTGGGCAGAACTGCACTGGAGCCATCTCTCCAGCTTGCTGCGCGCAGTTTATTGTCCTTACAGTTTTCTTATCCGATGTTCAGATTCAGAACACCAAAAATGCAAGTTTAGTGTGATAGCGTATGCTTTTCCTTCTATTATTGTTGATCCTTTGTCCATCTTCTTCACAGGCCAATATGGAAGTGGACATTGTTGCAAATGGAGGTATTGGGTTCTTCACAATTTCACTTTCACGAATCTACTCATGCTCTTCAGTGGGAATCAATTTATACCTCAGTTATACACAGCTTAGTTTGTATTGTGCAATATAAAGTTATGTCAGCTTCTGTTGTTCCTTTTTCTTGTGGAGATATGACATTGTATAAATGAACAGGAAGTGATCCTCACTTGTCATTGAGAGAGAATCCATCAATCCACATCCATGAGATGGTATTGATGTTGGAAACTATTCTGTTGTTGTGTATTGTCTTTTTTTTTTGTCACTGTTAACTTGAAAATTCTCTCTTCAGAAAACAGTGCAGTTAGCTGGAATTTCAAAGATATCTGGTGCCCTGTCACTTCTACTTAAAGCTGCTGTCCAGTTCATTTTGCTGGTTTGGTTCCTTTGTTTTAAGATTCCTCGCCCTGATGTCTTTGTTGTTCAGGTTAGTGTGAAGTTCCTTATTATGTGTATTCAGAATTTCATGAATACTACACAGACAACCACTATCAGTTCAGATGTCATGAGTAAACTGGCTAACGTTAGCATTGTATATTTGTGTCTGGATTAAGCTTTAGATCATGCTATGCAGTGGATATGGTGCCTTTTTGACACATTTTCTTTCTAACTAGTCTTTGTATAGCACATTTGTGAAGCTGCCTAATCTGACTTGTATATCCTTAGTTGCAGAATATGCTTCAGTCCCCCTTTTAGTGGATTATAATGTAGTTTTGTACCATGAGTGTTTTGATTACAGTCGCCTAGAGTCCTTTGAACAGCATGCTTTTTGATGTAACAGGAGACCTAATTTCAGTTTTTGTTTATCTTTTTCCAATAGAATCCACCCTCTGTTCCAACACTGGCTGCTGTAAAACTGGCAAGTTGGCTGAGAGGTGCTAAATTTATTGTGTGGATTGGCATAACTTTGGATATACATTGCTGGGCTTGTCCCATGGCAGAAGTCACATTATAGTCAAAATATATTTATGGTAATCCATTTTGCCCTGATCTTTTATCCTCTGTTAAGATTAACATAGCATATATAACTTGGTGTCCCAGACATTTGTTCCTTTACTTGAATATATCTGTTAATATAGTAACATGTTCTGTGTTCTCTAGGTTTGAGAAGCACTTTGGGCAGATGGCTGATGGTGCCTTTTGTGTTACAAAAGCAATGCAGCATGAGCTTGCTCAAAACTGGGGAATCAGGTAGACTGATCAAACTTAAACATAGTTTATGTATGGGGGACTGCTGCTCACATTCTCTAGTCTGCAATTCCAGGGCGACAGTTCTTTATGATCAATCTCCTGATTTTTTCCACCCTGCTTCATTGATGGAGAAACATGGGGTGAGCATCTATTTTTTAGTTTTTATTTCCTCCTTCCAGTACCACATATGACCTTAAGATATGTAATAGTTGTTTAGCAGGCTAGGGATTTCCATCTGTAGTGCTATGGGCAATGCTGATTGCATATCAGTGGGTATGTTTTTTCTTCAGTTAACCAGAGCATTTTGATGTTTTGTGCTTATTTCACTTCAATTTATTTCTTGTTGCCTGATCGTACATTTCAGAGGAAGTAGTGCAAGACATGAACACTACTGTCTTTACCAGTAAGATTGATGGTGAAGTTTACTTGAAGCCTAACAGACCTGCGCTTGTTGTGAGCAGCACAAGTTGGTCAGTTCTCTTGATCCATGCAGTCATTGCTATAGCCTATAGCCTTCTTTATGTTCATTGCATGTGATTATCGAGTGGATAGTTCAAATATGAGAAAGATATAAATCTTTACTGCATATATTTCTAGGACGCCGGATGAAGATTTCAGCATACTTCTGGAAGCAGCACTTATGTATGATAGACGCGTCGCTGCAGCTTTAGGTGAAGATGACTCAATGGATGAGGGGCAACTTTGGATTGATATCAAGAACGGGAAGCAATTTGTCTACCCAAGATTACTGTTCATTATTACAGGTATAATCCATTCTGCTACATTAACTTGGATAACCAAAGTTAAGCATTCTTTGGTTTTTCATCCCTTCCAAATTTTCTAGGTAAAGGACCTGATAGGAAGAAATATGAGGATCAGATAAAAAGGTTGAAGTTGAGACGTGTTGCCTTGCGGACAATGTGGCTTGCATCAGAAGACTATCCTCTATTGCTCGGTATGCCAGCTGATTTTACGCGTGCGCGCACACTTGTAGCACAAAATCTATCCCAACTTGATGGCTTTCTAAGCATGAAGACTGCTTTTTGTTAAAAAAAACATTGCAGGGTCAGCTGATCTAGGAGTGTCGTTGCATACATCTTCATCAGGGCTGGACCTACCAATGAAGGTAACTCATATACTTGTTTTAATTAAAGGTTGAAGGAGTTTTATTAGCTTGACTATAACCTGAATTGTTTTAGGTGGTTGATATGTTTGGATGTGGATTGCCTGTTTGTGCTGCTTCGTTCTCCTGGTAGCCCAGTTTCTTAGTTTTTTTTTTTTTTTTTAATCAGCAATATTTTGCTTCGGCTAGTTTTCACTGAAGCATTAAGCTTGCTGCAGCATTGAGGAGCTTGTACAAGTAAACAGAAATGGTCTTCTTTTCTCAACATCTTCAGAGCTTGCTGATGAACTTATGGTCAGGACCACTTGAGTATATTAGTTTCCATGTCATTTCACTTAACGATTGGTTTGACATATTTGGAATATGCACATATGACAACTTCCTTTTCGTTCTCTAAAATAAAGGAAGAGCACAATTGCATCATGACTTAATATATTTATCATCAAAACCGATGCTAATATTTACAGTTGCTATTTGCTAATCAATGCAGATGCTCTTTAAGGGGTTCCCAGAAGAATGCAATGCCTTGAAATCCCTCAAAGAAGGTGCCATGAAGTCAGCATCATCTTCGAAATGGTCAACAGAATGGGAAACCAATGCACTACCTTTGGTGAATCAGGCAAGTGATCAAACTTTTTTTTTTTTTTTTTTTTTGTCAACCGGGAAAACAGCAGAGGAGCCCCCCACTGTAAATTTTTTTGTATTAAATAAGAAAGGAAAGAGAGCTGTACAAGAAGTTAAAAATTGTACAAAACAACACAGCAGGTCCAGCTAGCCTGCGGAGGGCAAAGTGATCAAACATTGGTTACTAAAATTGTGGTTACACTCATCAGCTTAGGCTTTACCTTTTTTCCATGTTCAAATTTGCAGGTCATTGGATGAGATGTGTGCTAACATATATTGGATAGAATAGAATTGTTCTATTCCTGAGAACCAGAGATAGTGTGTACTAGAGAGACCAGATGTACATTAAAGGGTAGGGATTGCTTTTACCAGCCTGCTGCCAAAATCAGTTGCTAGTTGATGCCATGTGCTGATGGGCACCACTTCAGCAAAACTTGGGGCGATTTTATAGCTACGAAGCTCTTTCCTTTTTAGACTGGGAATTGTTAAACATACTCTGCTGAACACATGTCTAAGTTGTTTCCGGATGTATACTACTGTAGTACTGTAGGCCAGCACTTTGTTTGATGATCTGGTCTACATTGGAATATCTTTAGTCTGTTACATGACAAGGGAAACGTTGTAGAGAACCATATTGTTTTCTCTGGCTTCGAAGGCCATCTGATAAGATCCATACAAAATTGTACAAGGAATCAGTTGTCTCCTTTTTGCGTCCATCCTGGAAGTTCAGATCTCTAACACGATGTCTGGATGATGAAAAGGTTATGTCAGATGCATGGTCATATCGTGTGTTTACTTGCACACACTGCTACAAATATACTCTTGTACCAGAAATGGAGCTTACACTGTGAATCTGTTCTGATCCATTTCCCCCCTTCGTCATCGGCCTCCACCTTGCCTTTCGGAGCCATCTGGACCACCTGATCATCCCTTGTTTCAGTATCAGAGAATGCTGGGTTTTCAGGGTGTGCCTTCTTGAGCAGGAAACCCCAGATAATCTGTCAAACAGGAAAGGCACGCGTGAGTAACCCTGAATTGTGAACCTATTTGGTTCTGAAACCTGTATGCAAGCTGAACTTTATCTATAGCACCTCGTCAAATCTCATCTCGGGTACAGTTTCCCTCAAGCTTGGCCTGGGCCGGAAACCTCCGAAGGCTCTTGTTGCTAGTGCCCTGAACGATCTTGGCCTACCAATGCCTCCATTCCTGGAGGTGGAAGAAGAGCTTAGGAGCCGCTCGAGCTGCAGGTGATTTACCCTGCCCAGCTCACCGGCTCCGGCGAGCGTTTTCAGCTCCTCCTGCAGCTTGCTGAGCTCATCAACACGCCCACATCTCTTCACTGTGTTCCCTTCTTCCTTCATGCCAAACGTCCCGATCGACAGCATCGCCGTGGTCCAGCCGTCGTTGAGCCTGTCTGTCCGAGCAAGTCCACCGGAACCGTCAGCAGCTGCTGCAACACATGAAAGAATGCCGTTTCAGGCTTTTCGTCTAATGAGACGAGGCAAGCTGAAAATCTGGAACATTTTATTTGATCTTGGCTGCCATCACAGCATATAACTTACGCCGAGCCGTGCCTGCGCTGAATTCTGCAGACCTCCTGCTGCGATGCGATCCATGAAGCTTGGTCTGCATCCAGTTGAGAACCTGCATTCGCCGCAGCAGCAAGAATTATTAATCACCTAATCATTCAGCCATAGCCCAATGCAAGTTCAGAAACGCCTGCGTACCCCCATGGTTACTCTCTTCTTTTGCGTAAGAAGCTCGGACAAATGTAGGTGATGAGGTGGGCTTGATATAGCAAGGGCATGGATAATACAAGTGTATATATAGGGGTAGGTAACACAATACAAACTTTGGCCATGTGATCACAAGTTTAGGTGGAAGTTGGATGTCCAATGGATACCCTCTAGCTCAAAAAAATGAACTAGAAAGAAGTGGTCCCCCACCAAAATTTAAATTTCTAAGTCATTTGTCAAAATCCATGGATGTCCAAATTATATTGAGCTTCCACCTAGAATCACAAGTCACAACTGAAGAAACATCAGGTTAAAGACTGCATCCGCGCACACCTCAACAGAAGAAGCTCATGGCCCGTGCTGTGTCCAGCAAACAGGGTGTGCACTTTTACAGGATCATAAATATGCACACGTACATTCCCGACTTTGCCTTCACTTGAAGCAAAAACTTGTTGAATCGAGGTCGAGGAAGATCTATCCCGTTTTATGGGAAACGTGTTGTATAGCCAAAGCACACAAAAAATAAGAAAAAAAATGGAGGGACAGATGCACCGAGAGTCGAGTAAAGAAAGAATGCGTTTCGGAACAATGGCGTGTGACAAACCTGGCCACAGGTTTCTGATGTTTGGTGGTGCAGCCTGTTTTGTGTTACCAATGGTTTACTGGAGGTCTCTGTCCAGATCATCGTAGGCAAGTAAGCAGGGGTGGGGTGAGGCAGCATGGCTCTCACCTCAAGCTGGGAGAAGAGTTGTAGATTGATTCTGTCATTGCACATTGATCGTGGTGGCTGAATTCAAGTATAAAATCGCCAAGTTCTGCTAGTATATAAATACTGATTAAAAACAAACGATGCAGTGCCTGAATATGCACCGATGGACAAATTTCAGTCCACGCAGAAAGTGAAGTGCAAATAGAGTTGGTGCTTCTTTTTTCCGATCACGCCTAAGCGCATTTTTCCACTAAATAGAAAGAAGTTTGTTAATACATGAAAACAAAGAGTTGGTGCTCATTGGCATAACAAAAACAAAAATTCAAATACGAAACTTGTGCATCTATAATTCTATATACTAACATTATATTTATGGGCATGACGTAACTGGAATTTTGAAGGTTCAACGGGATACTCGACGTCGGTCGGCTTCATTTTCTGGGCACCTGGGCTCGCTAGTGCTCCATCGGTTGAGGGGCCCAATTCCGCGTCGAGCGGCCCGTGTGATGGGCCGGCCCCACGCTGTCAAAACCTGGGTCGGGCCCGGGCTCGGGCCCGAACGGGCTATCTTCTCTTCTTCTTGCGGAATAAGAAGAGGAAGCCGCGGCGGCTTTTATTGCCGAGGTTCGTCAAGAGCACAGCACACACGAAGACACCCTCACCTTGCTCGCGCACCACGACGTCCAGCTCCGGGGAGATCTTCCGGCGACCGGCGAGATGAGCCGCGGCACGGGCGCGGGATACGACCGCCACATCACCATCTTCTCCCCGAGGGACGCCTGTACCAAGTCGGTGAGTGCCTCCCCCAAAACCCTAGCTAGCTTTTTTTTTTTCCCCGCTCCTCCACCTCGTCGCTCCTTAGATCTGGGGCGGACTTGCAGTGCATCTGACCTGTGCCGTTCCGTGTGCGCAGAGTACGCGTTCAAGGCGGTCAAGTCGGTGGGCCTCACGTCGATCGGCGTCCGCGGCAAGGACTGCGTCGTCGTCGTCACCCAGAAGAAAGTGCCGGTGAGTTGCTCGGCGACGCTCGCCTCCATCGATCGGGGCGGCGCGACGTGACTTTGCTCTACCCCGATGCGGGGTGATGTAGTGGAAAGATTGTAGCTTTCTGTGTGTTATTGGGTTGGATTGGCTGTTTTGTGTGGCCTGACCTTTAGGTTTTGTGCGTGCAGGATAAGTTGCTGGATCAGACGAGCGTCACACACCTGTTCCCGATCACCAAGTTTGTCGGATTGCTTGCCACTGGCCTTACAGGTATTGTGTTATTTTGCTTTGGTCCACATCGTTATTTAGTCACTAGTGATATTATGGTATGAAGCTTGTTTTAGATGCCGTAGGCTATGGAAAACTGCCCCCCTTTACATTAAATCTCAGGTTCTAGATATCAATTTTGTGATAGATAAGTGGAAATGGACTAGTGATATTGCTGGCACTATGAATAGAATAGGACGACATAAGTTGGGATTTATAGTGCAGTTTTGCCCATCGATGACTTTTGTTTGATTGAATTAAGCTGTATCTCTGGTGGCTGATTGTCAAAATCGCAAGTATTTAGAGCCTCATTCATCATGAATCATCATATGGCTGAACCTTTAACAAAGGAGTTCAAGGCTTTTCAGTTTCATAGGAAACTGGTAGTTTGAGATTTTGGACAAGAGTTTGTGTTATGATGATTTTGTAATATTCAGTCACATGGTAATTGAGGTCAACGGATGTCATGAATGCCACATTTGTTTATTCTTCCTATAGGAGTTTATATGACAAAAAGTAGTGCACTTCCAAAAATCTCAATTGATCTGTCGTTGTATTTCCCCTCGAGGACTATAAATTCATGTTCCGCACTAGTTACACCCTTGCTGTTTTCACATATTGCACTATTTAATTTAATTATGCAATAAGCCAATAAAACATCTTGATCGTTACCAGTAATGGATATGTTGTTATTTTATTCACAGCTGATGCAAGGTCATTGGTTTCCCAAGCAAGGAACGAAGCAGCTGAGTTTCGTTTCAAATGGGGCTACGAGATGCCAGTTGATGTGTTAGCAAAATGGTAGTGAGCATTTTCTTGTGTGGGCTTCGAATTTGATAATGGTGCTTTGTGCATAATTGCATATATCTAAGCAAGTGGCAAGCATATATATACGTTATAATTGTCTGATTTATGTTTCAGGATTGCTGACAAAGCTCAAGTTTACACGCAGCATGCATACATGAGACCCCTTGGAGTAGGTTAGTATCATCGCACAATAGCATTTGCTATTCTATTAAGCTTGTGTCATTCTACTGTGATGTTCTAGTGTTAAGTTAGCTTATGGTTTATTTCCACCATGTTTCATCCTCTTTGCTATATTCTTAGTTGCTATGGTCTTGGGCTATGACGAAGAGAAAAATGCCCAACTATTCAAGTGCGACCCTGCTGGTCACTTTTTTGGACATAAGGTATATGCCTATTTTGTTTTGCTCCAGACACCACCTTTCCCCTTGATAAATTTCTGCTGAGTCTCTAGTTTCTCTGTCTGAATACTCCTTTCTGTTGATAATTAAATAATTTACGGGTATATTTTTCCAGGCAACTAGTGCCGGGCTCAAAGAGCAGGAAGCAATAAATTTTCTGGAGAAGAAAATGAAGGATGACCCTCAATTCACCTATGACGAAACTGTTCAGGTAATGTTGCATGTCTTCTGCTTCAAACAGGCACAAAGCTCTACTTGTTTACAATTTTATACTGCTGCACTAGGCTAGTAATCAAAAAAGTGTATATGTTTTGTCAATATGGTCAGTTCCTTGGCTTTGTATATTGAGCTGTTAATGCAGCCAAGTAATATAGCCGTGCCATAGTAGTTGTTAAAAAAATGCATAGGAGTTGTGGTATTATTTACTAACTTCTGTCCAATGTTTTTCAGATTGCAATATCTGCATTGCAATCAGTTCTCCAGGAAGATTTCAAGGCCACTGAGATCGAAGTTGGTGTTGTGAGAAAAGAAGACCGTGTTTTCAGAGCTCTCACAACAGAGGAGATCGATCAGCACCTGACTGCAATTAGTGAACGGGACTGAGCTATCATATGTTGATATGTCAGCGCTCCACACTGGGCCGTGCCATTGTGCTTCGGCACTGTCATTTAGTTTCATAGTCATCAAAGGAACTGAGTGTACCATTTCATGTGTAGCACTGAAAACAAGGCCCCTCTCGGCACTCGTTTTTCATATCTTTCTGTGGTTGATTGAATTTGATACCTGGTTTTGCGTTGCTAACTATATTTGCATGGCTGAGCGATTGGTAGTTCATATTGCCAATACGTCTAACCGCCTATAATCCTGTCATTTTCCTGTAAATACAGCTCACAAGAATTAGCTCCACCTCCATACTTAAACAATTTGAGAGTGGGAGCAAACTTAACGGCATTACGCACAATTTGAATCCAACAGCAGCACAAGACTGGATTATGCATCCACCAGGCATTACGCACAATTTGAATCCACCAGCAGCAAAGCAACTTTATGCATCCACCAGCACCAAAGATTATGAACTAGAATAATATGATTGTGAAGATGTTATCCCCTTAGGCATCCACCGGCACCAAAGACTGAACGAGAATATTCCCTAACTACGCAAATGTTAACATGTATACATTTGCTGACAAAAAAAACCTGATATACGAATGTTACATGAGCTATCTTAACTTCTATCCTGCTAGCCATCTCTGCCATATACAAAAGTACAAGTCAAGTTTTTTTTTCCTTCTCTTTTCATCTGATCCAGTTGCGAACAACAGCTAGGCCAGTTCCATCACTAGAGCAGGACGCGGAAGAGGCCTGGTTGCGCCTGCGTGTACTGAAGGCCATGTTCCATGAGGTACTGCTCGACGGCAGCAGTCAGCCTTGCTGGGGTGCGGGAGCTTGATATTATCATAGCCTGGAGTCGGCGACCAGTGGATCTCACGATCTTTCTTCGGTTGTTGAGCTCGTAGTTCAGGACGTGTATCGCCTCGCTGATGTGAAGACCACAAAGATCGATTGGGGATTTTGCTCCTGGATGAGGCCTTGCAACTCTGGTATTTGGAATCTGTTTGAAACAGAAAATATATTAGCTTTTCGTGCCGTACTAAACATCTCATGTAGATAAATGAAATCATATTGCAGGGCCTTCCTCCCATGACATATTCAAGTCAACAAACATAAGGTTTTGTCCTAGTAAGAAAAATCTTTGTATACTTATTATGAAAAAAATATAACAAATAAGTTTTTCATTTAAGATAATGCATTTTTATTAACATTTTTAAGTCAAAAGTGTCATATTAGAGACCGTGTCCATGTTCATAACGAACTTGTATTTTTTATCAGGCTAAGTAGCAGTTACCATGGTTGGACCCTCATAGAACATGACAACTGCTGGTCACTATGGTCTACAAAAAAAATCACAATTCAATAGACACAACTGACTTGACCAGTGTGCTAACAACCTCCTAACATGAAAGCTGCAATACCATCCACATGTTCTTGCAAATTTATACTGAATATGAAAACTATATATGACAACCATCATTGTGCTATTGTGTATTATCATTGGAATTAAAAAATAAACAGAACAAAATGGTTTGCAACCAAATAGATACAATTTACTCTACAAAATCTTTGTATCAAACTATCAATCACTGGCTACTGGGACTGAGTTACATGCTTATTTACCACCAATTGAGCCCAATTCAGTATTTGGACGCCCACAGAAAAAAGCATTATAGAGCCATAGTGTTCCAAGCAGAAATAGCACCTAATTGGAAGCCATACTACTTGTCACATACATGGCATCAAGGAAAACTTTATATCTGACCTTTGTCGATATGTTGTTTCTCTAGCCTTCTCCTGAGCCAACCTGCTTTGTATACTGTATAGCTCCTTCAGTGTTAGATCCTTTGCTAAAGGGTTGTTGCCCATCAGAAAAGCCTGTCTATCCTGCTAAAATTTTTGGCATACAGAAAACAGTTCTAAATGATTGGATAAAGAATGCTCATAACTGAAGCATGTAGATTGTGAAAAAATATCATCAAAACCACTGGAATTAATAATATACAAAGCTAGGTGGTATCTGAGAATTATTCTTCCATCACCATAAAAAAAAAGACAAAATTCCTTATCTGTCATCCAGTTTAACTTCAATTCCTTATTTGTCACTTCTGTTGCCTTCTGTCAGTTTACATCAAGATGTGTCCCCCTTTGAGACCTTAAAGATTTGACTGTATGATTTGACCAGAATGCCCCCATGGGACTCCCCGTCCACAAGACCGCAATCTGCAACGTCATAATCTCACACCGCCCGTTTGTCCCCAGCCAGTCTGCGCTGACCATGCCGCCCGTCCCCAGCCTGTCCGCGCTGGCCGCACCGCTCGTCCCCAAGCCAATTCTCATCACTGAAGCAACTCCCCAAGTGATGGAGCTCCCCCTCAGGATGTCGAAGATCTAGTCCAGGCCGACGCTGTCCACATCGGATGCCAACAGCTCCCCACCAAGCTGGCGCAGTCCACACACCGCATCTGGTCCATAGCAGGGACCCCCTCCATGCCGCCGGTGAGGTGAGACCCAGATTGCAGATCTAGTCATTGCCGACGCTGTCCGCAGCCGATGCCGACAGCAGAGCACCCCTCCAGGTGCCGTCCGCATACCGCATCTGGTCCATACCGAGGACCCCCTCCATGCCGCCAGACGGCACGGTGCAGGTGAGACCCAGATTCCCTCTTCCTCTATCTCCCGTTTGGATCTGAACGACCTAGTGAATTTCCTTCTTTGAGAATAGTTTGGGCTCCAGTCAGTTTCTTGTTTTATAATAATAGCTTGGTTGAGAATATAACATCTCGGATATGATCAATTATTCAGACTGAGTTTTTTTAGCATGAAAAACAGTCATTTTCTTAACTGCACGGAACAAATACCATTTACTTATTCAGAAATGTGCTTCGTCTGGACAAATGCTTTTATACCTATATTTGTGAAGCTATCTATTTTTGCACTGAACATTGCTTGTACTAATGTATGCATTTCATTAAAAATGGTTTGAGATACCATTTTCGCTTCTGTGCATGGCATCATACAAAGTCCAAAATAGCCTTATATTTACATTATCAGTGGTAAGGAAGGAAACCAGGACAAATTTTACAAAGTCCAAAATAGCCATATATTTACATTATCAGTGGTAAGGAAGGAAACCAGGACAAATTTTACTAGATGACATAAACAGGGAAGTGGCAAAAATGTCTATTCCAGTACCACTTAACAGCTATTAACTGAGAAATTGATGGAAGTAGCAGATAAGGAATGAAAGTTAGAGTGGATGGCCGATAACCAAAAACTTTTTAGCTACAAATAAGGCACAGGTCATCTTCCAATGACCAATAAGGGATGCTGCCTAAAAAATCAGATATCCATGTGAACCATACCAAATCAGTTCAAAATTATAGCTACAGATCACAATGCCAAGTATGTTTATATTGCCTAACATACAATCGAAGGTGATCACAATTGTAATGAAAAAAAGGTGAGCAACACTGATGGTTGATCTGTTCTATTTACCATGGACCATTAGTCAACTCTAGTTTCCCTGTAATTCATAATGTTATGACGCAACAAATATCACTGTTTTCAGCAGTAGAACCATTTTCTATGACAGAAAAGGGGCTGATCATAATTGAACTGAGAGTGAGAATTTGTGATATCAGAGCAATTAAAGTTTTAATGTTAAACAGAATGTGGATCAACTACCAGCCTCAATTATCTGCAATACCAGCCTCAATTATCTGCAAAATTTAAAATGTCTGCTCCTATTTGACATAGTATGCTTGCATTCACTTATAGTTACAAAGCAGTGATACTAAAAACAGCACATACAATATTTTTGCTTGAATTGTTTGAATAGTTCAGTATCTCACAGTGGTTTATCTACCTGTTCAAGAACTGCATGTCGCAGGCTTGCAAAATCATGAACTTCATCCTTTGATTCCAAATAAGCACTTGCTGTCATCACAAACAAGTTCAAACCATAAAAAAACATGCATGCCACACACATTTACTAGCATATCATAAAAAGTATATTGTAATTCAAGGGCACTACCCGCAGCATCACTGTCAAGCCACGCTGGTCCTGTCTGAATTCCAGCCATGTTTTGTAGGGTATTGGTTGAGATCATATCATGATTTCCATTATATGAGCCACCCAACAGCTGAGAACCTCTGCTTGAACCAAGACCAGAAACAGGCAAACTAGTCGCCTTGTACCTTCCTCTAGGAACATCGAGGGATATGTGTTCACGTCCAGCTGAAGGTGAAACAATATCATCTGCGAGTATAGCTGAATGAGATCTATATGGACTGTTTGGCAGACCAAAAGCTTCATTACTATAGTTTCCAAGACCATTTTGGGCATATGATGCTGGTGATGGGGGACTTGAATTTCCAAATGACAGTGACCTGAGGTTCTGACTGAGTCGTCCATCAACTTTACTCTGTTGTTAGGTATACAACAATACTTAGCAAATATATGTAGAAGAATTCATGCAGTAAACAAATATACAATAGCCATTTCCATGTAGGATGCTCAAAAGTATAACAAAATCTTGTGCAAGCATGGCGCATGCGATTTTGTTAGCAGAAGGAATCAAAGGGTGTCTTGTTTCATTATTGCTCAAAAGTAGAATAAAATCGGAGTATATGGAGTCATAGTGAATAGATTGACCTGAAGAGAGTGAGGAGGATAAGCAATTTCCTACATCTAAGCTACTAAGTACACTACGCCTGAACATAGATCCAACGTATGATACTATGAATGTATGTACAATCAATCTGCAGTGTTCTTCGAAACTTAAAATAAAAAAATGCATAATTAAGCAACGCTTTGAATTTCAGAACCAATCATCCAATATAGAACTGGTTAGTGAGACTGATGCATTAGGTGCACAGTAGCTTCTCTTTAAGCTGTTCTTTCGCAGAGAAAGTCAAGTTGTCAGCGTCATGACAGTTTCAGGACAGTAGGTGTGTAACTTTTGAAAAGAAGAATTTGATAAAAACAGCAAAGTGGATAAACGAGAAACATGGCCACATGGGACAAAACAACTTTAGACAAATAGCATAGTTTATAAATGAGGACACTGAAGACAGACCTCCAGCTGACTCATGATATCCATAGTCGAGCTTAAGCTGCGCCTGCTTGCATGATACACATCAGTAAGGTTGTGCAATGAAGCTCCTGAAATTTTAAGGAAAAGTCTTAGGCCTAAAGTATCACATCCTCAAGAAAAAAAAAAGTACAAACCATCACAATACCAATGCTAGAATCTCCATTGTAGTGACTGGCATCCCTTCTGCTTGTGTTATAATGTCCCCATTCCTCATAGTCTTCACCCATGGAGCAGCATTTGGACTCATCGAACCTGCAGTTGGGCTCAAAATTGTGGCTTGGGACCGTTCATCCATATAAGTTGGGCCAGACAAGTTAATCTTTTGGGCGTGCACTCAGTTTGTCCCTGATAAAAGGCGAAGCACGGTGCTGCATGCTCATTGTCTGGTTTGGTGAAAATATTGATGTGCCAATGCCATCATTTATGGACAGGCCTGTAAGTGATAGACTGTCAGGTCCAGGACTTTCATCTTGTCCCAGGACTTTGAAATCAGGGGTAATGTCATCAGGGAGCTGTTGCTGCCAGTACTGATGTGCTTCTTCATCAGAGTTACTTCGTAAAATGGATTCTGGCTTGTCTGTGCTGGATTCTTTAGATAGCCCTGAGACAACCATAGTTACATCTGATCTCTTGGAGGCATCATTGACAGATCTAAGCGATGAAGGAACAAATTCCTCTGCATTTGGATTTAGCACAGTGCTCTTGCTTATCATACTTAGCTTCCTCTCTTCTATGGACATTCCTGAAGGGAAGATGTACCTCTTCTTAAGAATGATAAGATTGTTACAAAGAGTATGAAACACCAAGGAGTACAAGCCTTCTAGAGTGATTGTTTCTCGTGCCTATTAGACATAACTGGGCATGGTAGTAAAAGTTAGATTTCTGCAAATAGAAACTTAACAGAAGCACAGAACACTCCTAAGCATGAAGCAACTGGCCTTGATCATGATATATTTAAGCAAAATTAACTTAGAAAATTGACAACAAAGAAACTCAAAATCACTGCCCTCCCACAGCCATGCTACCACTGATACTGCATCCTTCAACACAACTATAAACAATCATGTCAAAGGCAATTACAGCGAGATAAATCATTAATCCAAATCACTAAGAAGTTAAGAACAAACTGGGGACAGCTATGGATGGAAAAGGTCTCGTGTCAAATAGAAATAGGCTTTATGCTGAAAGTGGGGGTAAAAGGTAACCGTAAACATTCAGATTTATGAAGAAGAAAATGGACACCAGACACCAAACATGCACAAAGCAGAACTATGGTACTGAGCTGAACATCCCTAATCACTCCTGGATTGGATTTCAAACTAGCGCAGGCACAGTGTCACTGCCATTCATATTTCGCACTTCAACAAAGGTAGAAGATTAAGAACTCCTATTGCTTGGGGGATCCAATTATGAGCAAATGACATTTATTCTAGCATTGGTACATCAGATATCTAGTACACAATCAAAAGGCTGTTGTATTCCAACATAAAGTATTTAAAAATGTAATATTCTGATCGAAAAACAACTTCATGATAGAAGAAAACATGCACCACTAAATTCCTCATTGTTCTTTGTTGACCACACATAAGGATTCTACAATCATCACCTTGCGCGGGATAATAATAATTGAAGTATAATATGCTCGCCACTGCTCTATTCTAAAAGTATTTGACACCAGCTACCGCACCATTAACCATTCATAAAAAAAAAAAAAAAAAAAAAAAAAAAAAGAGGAATTGGAAATTTGAAGAAGACGGAACATTTAAACCAGCATCTTTACTATAATAAGTATATAAAAAGCAAAGCTCAGGTGCGACCCAACAGGAACCCGCCCCTCAGGAAGCAGGGGCGGGTTTCACGTGAGCCCCAAAACTTTGGAAAACAGGCTGCAACAACACCTTGATTAGGTAACAAGAAAGCAAGAACTCGTACACTGTCAACTCATGTCGATCTTGCCCGTTTTCAAGATGAACAAGAATCTAGACAGACCACGGATTGATGTATTGGATTAGCAAGACATCCGGCAGCACACAAATCTAAAACCAACTGAACGAAGCAGAAGAAGTATTTTAGGGTTCGATTGCCTACAAAAGCCCCTTTGGACTAGGGAATCCAAGCATCCAAGCAAGCTCGGATATGATTGCTTACCAAGGCGAAGGCGAGACTAGCGCGCCCGGACGGATCTCTACCCCGCTAGACCGAGAGAGGACTGAGAAGCGGCGGGCTGAGGACAGGCGGAGGGAGGGGCGGGAGGGACCGGCGGCGATGCGCTCGGCGGCGTCGCGTATAGCGGCGTGTGCGTGGAGTGAGTGCGGAGGCGGATTGCAGCCACACGTTGACACTTCACCTGTTGCCCTCCTTCGCCCACATTGATTTTCTGTGGCACCTCTTTCTTTCCTACTCCACCCTTGTTTTTTGTAAATCACGGTGTGGTACCCCAAATGTGGCTACTCCTCCCTTCCAATTTTTACTCGATCGATCGGTAGGTTGAGCTTTTAAAATTGTACCACTACACAAGTTTGTAGACAATATAAAATGCACCAAGATCTTTAACAACTTAACTTTATTATCAAATTAGTCTTAATATTTATATCTTGATAGTAATATTTATTTGGTGTTATAGATGTTATAGATGTTAATACTTAATATATTCTTCGATATAGTTTATTTTTATCAAAATTAGCAAAGCTTTACCTATCAATCAAAAAATAAAAAGACTCAACATTTAGAACAAAGCGTACAACATCTGTTGTTCGTGTTTGTCACTATAATGTTAGACCTAGCGACCGATCTAGCACTGGATCAGGGTGAGCTCAAGCCCACGCTGCTCCTACTTGCAGCACGGCCCCCCTTTAATCTAATCACCTTCTAAAATTTTCTTCTACAATAAAAGCTTAAATTATAAGTCAGTTTATTTTTTTTTGGTTCATCCATTTTGCTTTGTATCTAAGTATTTAATTATAAGTTGCTTGAATGGACAAAAAAGATAATATAACTTATAATTTGGATAGATGAACAAAAGTCAAAGTTGTTTATAATTTAGAATAACAGTAGTATTTTTCAACTAAATTGGCACCACATGTCATCTTATAAAGAAAAATGGCATCACAACAGAATATGATGTTAACATATGTCCTTAAATTTAAATTTTATCAAGATGTATGTGACACGACCTTTTTCTAAATGCGATGTCTTACCCTCCTCAGGTCTGCCAGGATCTCAATGCATATTAGGATTTTGTGGTCTTATGGAGCGGATGCCACATGGATCGATATACACACTTTCGTAAAATCTTAATATGGTGGGATCGTACCCAATAACATTTTGAACACCTAAATCGTGTCAAAGTATTATTAATTTGGATTTCATTGGTCATTATGTTTTTTTTACTCTTTACATGTCCTACCTATCGTTTTAAACAATAATTTTCAGAATTTGTGTAAGAGACCTTTTAAATGGTTGATCATTATTCAATAATGTCAAAATCTTCCTCAAAGGAAAGTTATGCCTATTTGGACGGACTAAGATTAAATTAGCTAGAGACAACACAGGTATTTCCCTCTTTTAGCTCATCCAAATAGGTCTTATGAATTTGTGGCGCTAAGAAAAAAGACAAATGATTCTAACCCTAACAATTTTGCTTCTAGGGGCAGTCTCAACGAGGGTTTTTATAGGGATTTCACCATGGTGAAACCTTAGAGCGTTTTCATTTGAAACCTTTGAGTGTGGTTTCCAATGACTTGGAAACGATTGTGAAATCCCCATTGAGAAAGAGATTGAGTTTTATCCCTCGTTAACTAATAATAGGAAAAGAGATGATAGGACAGATGTGACCCAAAAAATAATAAAATAATCGATGAAACATGTGATGAAGCTTTACATTGTGAGAGAGGTCCAGTTCATATCAAAATTTCATATCTTGAAAAACTAGAAGATGAAACTCTTCATTGAGACTGACCTTATGACCAAGTCTATTTGATTTTAAATTAATTTAATTAATTATGTGTATATATAGTCGAATCTAACCAAAATATTTTGAAATGAAATATCAGTGTGTGTGTTTTGGCACGAGAGAAATGGAGGACGGAGAGAGAGTGTGTGTCTCTTGTTCCTTGCCTTGTTTGTCTCGTGAAGACAGCCGCGGACCCACCTCGTGACCGTGTCCGTGTGGTGTGGGCCGTGTGGCCATGGACCCGGGACCACCTCGAGGGGTTGTTGATGGCTTGAAGCTATAGGAACTGGCAGGTGGGGCCCAACCGGAAGTGGTGCCGGGGCGAGATGCGTTGCACTCGCTCACTTTTTATCTCCTTGTTCCGTGGGCCGAATCATCCACACCCAATCCTGATGCACCTTTGTACCCCGAATCAAAATAATGATTCTTCGTTGCAACCAATTTTATGGTCCTCGGTACAACAGCAGGTGACTGTATATTAAGGACAGTGCAAACAAAAACACAAACAGAGATACTGTATACAAGTGTACTACGGTTTTGTGACTTTGTGCCCTCGATCTGATGGCTTTTTTTTTATTATTATTCCAATATATATTGCTTTGCTTGCATTTATTGGATACACATAATAACATTTTTTTTAAAAAAAAATTGGGACACGTGCATGTTGCTTTCTGCTCAAGAGATGAGCTGGCAGTTCGATCTGTTTAATTGTACAGTGACAGTACCGCTAGCATAATCCTATCACACTCGTCCTTAATAAATAAATCGCACACTCAAAGGTAATTCTTTGTATGTGGACCCATGTGATCAAAACGTCGATGATCACCTCTACTATGTCGAAGCCTTATTTCTTCGTGTTGCTACTATTTTACCACATGGAAAGTGAAATTGTTTGTTTATTCAAAGTTTGTCCTCGCTACTGCTCCCAGTATAAATCATTTTACCCTATATATATATCACGCTCCTCTAAGTTTGACTAAGACCTTTTTTGGATCATATGCAATTAACAATTAGGTGCCAAAAGTTAGCTAAGGTCTTATCTGAATCTATTAATTGATTTTTTACCGATAAAACTGTTGATTTTTGGTTCGGGGTACAGAGGTGCAGCAGGATTGAGTGTGGATGATATGTCTGAGTATACAGGATTGGGTGCAGCAGGATTGGGTGTGGATGATATGTCCGAATACAATTTAGAATAGATCCAGTACTGGTACTCCCTCCGTTTCAGCATGCACTTCTTACATCAAACGTTACAAACTTTGACTAAAATTATATTACAAAATACTAAGACTTAGATTAGTTATGTAATATATTTTCATAATAAATTTATTTTAATACATAAATCATAATACTTTTTTTTTATATAAACTTGGTAAAGTTGATAAACTTTGGACCGACACGCTACCATAGTTGCATGTTTTTTTAGGAACGGAGAGAGTAGCATAATATGTCTGAGTAGTCACTAATCAAACTGGTGCATTGGCTAATCCATGTCAAACACAGTTCAATATCATGTCAATAAAAAAACACAGTTCAATAACCAATTTATGCCACTACAAACTGATACATTTGTTCGAGTCACCAGGCGAGTTCTCATTTGTTACTCCGATGCTATAATCTTCATTTTTTTCACACAGAAAATCACTTGACGGGAACATAAAGGAGGCAAGTGAGGCGTGGCATGGACAGGTAGGTCCGATCGAGTCTGTCAGACAAGCACTGGTACGTGGTACCACAGTGCTGTGGTGGAGCATATATCCGGTCCATGCTTGCATCTAATGCCAGCTTATCCCCTGACGTGGCGGCACCAACTGGTGTTCCCATCATAGGCCCTCTAAACACCGTGGTTACTGGTTACCTAGCGAGTTTGGTTCATGGATTAGCACCGTGTGGAGCCATTGGATTGTTTTGATGCAGGGAGCAACTCGTCCATCATCACACCCTACGCCAGCATAATCATGTCATCTACTTGTTCCTCCATAAATAGTTGGTAGAACCCATATAGGACGTGTTGATGATGTCGGATGGGGACACTCCCCAAGCCAAACAACGTATAAGTATTACCTAGAAGATGTTCATACCAAATGAAACATGCATGTTATGATGTGGTGCCGCCTGACAAGACATCAAGTTCACTGGGTTTTTGAAAGAAACATATAAGTAGTTACAATTTGGTATTGTTTGGCATTATAACGCTAAAAGAGCAAGTAAACCGTTGTACAAGAAGGTAGCTAGATATCTCAGAACATAGTCGAAACTTAAGCTCTGTTTGATAGCTAGAGCTGCTCATCGCGTAGCTCCATGATTACTCACCAAATGGGTCAAGAGTCTCCACTCCTCCTTCGCCTAGGCGTGTAGGCGCTCTTCGAAATGCTCCGGTTTCGTGCGAGCAAGGCGTCGAGCAAACGAAAACGCCCAAGGAGCGGCAAAAGGGCATCAACTCTAGGTGGGCGTGGCACGGGAGGCAAGGTGGGGGCCCCTCCGCGGGTGACTTGGAGGGAGGTAGCATGAGCGGATAAGGAAAGAGAGGGAAGGATGAGGAAAGAAGAAACATGAGAAAAGAAAAGAGTTTTATCAATGATTTTACCAAATAATTTGGGCTATGCCAATGAGGTTGCTCGAGGAGTAAAAAATTTGCTCCACGGGTGAAGAAGAGTCGTACCAAACAAGACGTTGATATCCATGCTTAGTTAACATTTTGTGCACTTGCATCAATTTAACACTAACAACTAAAGCCTTGTTTAGATAGCTAAAGTTTCTAACCTTTTTAAATACCGCCTTTACATCAAGAAAGATCACTTTTTGCATTAAATACGAGGAAAAGAGTATGGAAGAGTATTAAATGTTGGTGAAAAAAAATAACTAATTACCAACTAGTTTAGATATGAAATTGCGAGGCGATTCTTTTGGTAGCATTGAAACTCTCCATGATAGGATGATATTTCACCACTAACAAACGAAACGTGTTACGATTAATGCGATGTGAATCACGGTTCCAAATTTTAACTCATCATCTAAACAAGGCCTAAGTACCAAATGACGGACAACAATAAGCATAGCTGTCGCTGCCAGCTCAGCAGCCGCAGTCTCCCCGAACACCAAGCAATTCCTTCCCACCTCAATCATTTGCGATGCGGGCCCCACTGGAACCCCCTCACCCACACCTTCCTCCGTCCGTCCTCTCCTCCCGCCATTTTAAGCGACGCTCGTCTCGTCTCCTTGAATACAAAAGCCGGCCGCACAAGCACAGAGCGACCAGCTCCACCAATCGCAGCACCGCTGCCCTCCAGCTCCAGGCCTCCACCTCATCATCCTCCATGGACGAACCCCCGCTCCTTCCACCACTCCTCCCCCACGCCCTCACCACCGGCGAGTAGCAGAGCGCCTCGCTGCCGCCCTTGCCTTCACGAATCCAAATTCTCTGAAGACAAGTTTATTTGATCCCCTGCCTTCTGCCGTACCGCGACGGCGGATTCTCTGGGCTTCTCCTCGATGTCCGCGGCGTTGGCGGCGGCGACCGGGCAGGAGGTGGCGCCGGCCATCGTGGCCGTGGCCGAGGCGGAGGAGTGGGAGGTGTGCGCGTGCTGCGGGCTCAGGGGAGGAGTGCACGCCGGCGTACGCGGCCGGCGTGCGCGCGCGGTACGGCGGACACTGGCTGTGCGGCCTCTGCGGCGACGCCGTGGGCGAGGGAGGTCGCCGCCGGGGGCGGGTCGGTGCTGGAGGTCGAGGCGGCGATCGCCGGGCACGCCGCCTTCTGCCGCGCGCTTGGCGGGCGCCCGACGCCGGCCGCGGCCGAGCGGCTCATCGCGGCCGTGCGGCGGCTGCTCCGCAACGCCGACGCGGGTGGCAAGCAGGAGAACAAGCAGGCCGTGGTGGTGGTGGAAATCCAGGAGGCCGCCTCTTGATCGCCTGAAATGGGATGGATCGGATCGGATTTGTTCTTGCAGGCGGCGTTAGCTACTCTGCTAGTCCTCTTCTCTTAATTTACATTTTTATTAGTTCTGAATATTTGTATGCTTCAATTCGGACATGAACGCTGCTGAATTTCTCCAGCCCTAGGAGATGTGGGACATCAGAAATTTTGTAGAAAAGGGTCCGTGGGAAATCTATCCATTAACCTTATTTCTATATACCATTTACTGTACAAGATGGGAGAATCACTGATCTCTCCTGCCCATTCGATTCAAATCCATCCATCACAACATTGATGATCTAACACTCCTACACCCCTCACGGAGATGACAATCATTTCTGGCTGAGGATTGAAGATGTCAATCTTCCTGAATACATTTTTCCTGCTAAATCCGCCGTATTTTCAGATATACTCTACTGAGACTTCGTCAAATATCCGCAGTTGGCCGCTACTAGCACAAGACAAACATTCGCCGCCGGGGTGAATACAAAGTATCTTACCAAGATTAACCTGCCACCTATTCGCCCCGCCTGAGCCTAATGCTATGGATGGCCATCTTTTTCGCCGCGCTCCAGAGCATGGACGGGACAATACAATGCCCCCAGTCATGCGTGTGGAGCAATTTTTCAGTTCACGCCGTGAGTCTGCACCAGCGACGCCCGCTTTGCCGTAAATAATACAGAAATAAATATATAGTTGCATCACGGACATGGGGCCAGCAGGTATGTTCTCCTTGCAGATCCCTCTTTTTATTTCTTCATTTTTAGTCTTCAAATTCCTTCATTTGATATCTAAATTGTATATTGCAATAAATTTAAGTCACTGAATACAAAATCATCCAGATTTTAAGGTAAGTTACTGAGCAATAAAGTGAGAACCATTTTTCTTAATTTGTTAGAGACTATAAAAGCCTTTTCAAGTAAGATTTGTTCTTATCTGCTGGCGTCCTATTTCCATCAAAATTCATCGCTACTATATTACTACAAACTATTTATCCTTCAGGATACTTTAATCAGAACACATACATAGACCGATGAAGTCAACTATGCTGAAAAATAAATAAACCTTGTGAATCATTTGATATAAAAAAATTATTCTAGGCATGATTGCGATTGCTCTCTTCATTCTTGATGTTGAACAAATGGTTGCCCGCGCAAGGAGATGCTAATCTTCAATGATTTTGTTGAATATAGTGAGTACCAATACAAGATGGGAGAATGTGATCTCTCATCTTCATTTAGTTCGGTTCATCCAATCTGTACATTTATCATCTAACACTCCATGATTTCTGGAGATTTTTTTCGTTTCTGAGTCCGATTGAAGATGCCATTCCTGCTGATTTACATGCTTTTTCAGACTAAATCATCCAATGGATTTTTAGATATAGACAACGGTCTTCGTCAAATCACACAGGCTTCTAATTCACAAAACAAACATTCGTGCAAGTAATTTACTACAAAGTATTTACCAAATTAACCGAAATTTTCCAGTTATGGATGGATTTTTGGTTTGACAGAGCATGAACATCAATCCACATTGAGCAATTTTCGTTCACGCGAAGTCATAGGATCGCACAGTAAATCCAATTAGAAATATTCTGCTATCACAGATGTACAACACTGCAACTTGCAGATTATATTGACAAAAAGTGTCAGTCCAAAGCAAGCGCATGATATCTAAATTGTTTGCAATAAACTCTTTTACTGAATACAAAATCATCCAGATTTTTGCCTAATTACTGAGCAATAAAAAAATTGTTTCTTTTTGTTAGTAATATGCTTAGCCTTTTCAATTGAAGATTTGTTGGCGTCTGCTGGCGTCCCAGGTTAATGTTCCATGCGCGACTACTACTACTACTTCGCTTCTGATACTTTAATCAGACCAGTGCACCAATGGCGATGGAGTCAACTATGCTGAAAAATAAATAACCATTGTGAATCATCTGTCTTTAAAAAAATTATTTCGTAGGCAGGTTTTTGTCTTGACCAGGAAATTCTGTATTGGGCTGTTTGAACAAATGGTTGTTGATTGGTTGAATTAGATGCTAATCTTCAACCATTTTGTTGCGTAGCTTTGAGATCCAATCATGCATATACTAATCTTTCTTTCATCTTCATAGTGCGCGGTGGCATATTCGCCAATCAGGATCCATGATTTTTCCCCAATTTTTTTCGTCAGAAAAGTCCAAATGGAATCCATTATGATGATTTTAGATCATTTGTCAGGCTTTGATCCAATGGACATTCAGACATTAGTATATTATTTATCAAAGGCAATTCATAAACGCCGGTCCTGCGCACTAATTTCGTCGGCGTGTTTTTAACATCTTATGATGAATTTTCCAGTTAAATTTGGCTGCCTTTGGTCATGGGCATTATTCTCTTAGTGATTCATATTTACACAGCATCAAGAAAAATTCTGCTATAATGGTACGATATAGTAGTATTTGCGTAAAAGGCATCTCGTTACAAATGACATTGTATGGTTGTCTAAACTCTTCTACTTAATGATATGCAAATCTTTTGCGTATTTGACAAAAAAATAATTCGGCCCTTCTGTTACTGTTCTTTCTTTCTTTCTTTCAGCTCAGAGCGCTGGTGGCCAGAATTGATGATAGCGTTGGCGTCTTGGCGAAGCCGAATCTTCCATGCGCGACGTAATCATCGATCGCTTCTGGATGGAGCACTAGACCAGTGCACCAATGGCGTGGAGATCATGATGTGGCCACCAATTACCATCCTCTTTCACCGAATTTAAAACACGATTTCGTACGAGTTTTTGTCTTGACCATGAATTCTGTATAGGGCTGTTTCCATCAGGAACCTGGAATCTTGATTAAACCAATATACGTAGTTTCAATCAAGCCATTAATTTGAATTTTCTTTCATGCGCATAGTGTTCCAAAATATGCTTTCATGGTTGGTTGCTCATTTATATAAAAAGAACAAATGGGACATATTATGATGACGTTGATCATTTGGCAGGCTTTGATAAAGAAACCGCTGGTAGTATTTAAGATGTCTAATGCGCCGGTCGCACTGGAAATTTTCGAAAACAAGAGCATTTAGCTAATTGTTTAATTTCTTTTTACTGATGAACTTAGACTGCCATTTAAGAAAAGAGCTGCCTTTGGTCATGGGGAACTTTAGTAGTGAGGACATCGGCACCAAAATAATTTTGATTAGGACAAGTTATAGTAGTTTGCTGTATAAGACACTTTCGGGGCTCAGGGTGAATTTACTCTCATTTTATTTAACTTTGCATTTCTGCCCAGGAGAATAAAAACTCAAACCGGACAATACAAACAAAAAAACACAACAATGACGAACTGGCTAACAAGTAACAAATTCTAAGCAAAAGAAAATCACAAACACACGGATTGATTGGATGGGGACCTCAACTCACGCCATGCAACAATATTTCAATATTTCTCTAGTGTTTTTCTAAAGAGAAGTTGGTAGGGAATCTAGCGGTCTATGTATTATAATAGAAGAAGGTGACATATAGAAAAAGAACAACAACCTATGAGATGGAAGAGAGAATTTATGCGAAAGCGGCCAATGGCTGTTTCAATCCTTGAGGAAGGAGCTAAATCATTTCACCTTTGTTTCCCCATGATGCAAAATTGTGTTCGGAACCTTTTCTAGCGTTTTTTGTGAGGAAGTGATCTGATTCTAGCATCCGAACGTGGCGCTTTTGGGTTTATATTTATGGGAGAAACAATACACCCAATCTTTAGAGGTGAATACGGAATATGTATATAGATATAAATTTGATTTTTTTATTTCTTAGACGATGAAACGTGCCACCACCAACGGACCAGCGGGCTTTGGACGCCCTATTTGCAAACAAACTATAAAAATAGCAAAGAACGAAGCGTGAACGAACTGATCTAGAGATCGATAGAACCGATGTAGAGCATGTCCTTGCCGAAGAAGCTTCGAACACCCTCAAAAAGATCCGATCGATGCACATGAAGGATCTCTTAGGACCAGCAAAGCCACTTAAGATTGCCAGTAAACTCGTGGAAAGGATGACCGAACAATAAGTACAAGGATTGAGAGGAGCAAAATTAGGACAAAAAGGGAGATATGTTATGTTTTTGACGATTTATGTTAGATGAAATTAAATCGGCCGTGAACCTCTCAACATAGAGGGGGTGGTCTTATCCCTTTAGGAAACAATCTAGATACGTTTCCAACTCCAAAAAAAAAACCAAAAACATGACTTATTGCGAGATCACGTCGGTTTCCAGTATGAACAGGCTTAGCTGGATTTCACGGTTGCGCGCACGGGCACCAGGACAGCTTTAAGTGAGGGCCGGTTTACCGGCCTAATCGCCCGTCTTCAACCGGCTCGCCGTCTTCTTCCCAAAATTAATTTCAGATATTTTTGTCTCTCGCCACTTTGATTCGTCAAGAGGTGCTATCCCTGAATTTCGATTTGCCTATTCAATTATGTAAAAATGCAAATATATGGTGTGGCAATATTGCCTGTATTAGATTATGGGAATACGACCAAATTATTAGTGTCTTTAATTTACCTGGCTGCCTTTTGATTAATTTGTGCTGGTGATTGCTGCTTGCCGCACTGATTTGCATCATTCACAAAAACAATAAAAATACTGCATTTACCCGTAGGAAAAAAAATGAAAAACAATATGGGCCTTTCATGAATCATCATGAACGATCGATGCATTCATATGGAGATGCTGTTAGGCACGCCGCGGCACGTGACCCCCGGCGGCGAGCTGGGCGCCAGCAGCTCGTACGGCAGCACCCCGGCGCCGCACCGGTTCTTCCTGCGGTGGTCCGCGTTCCGCCTCTCGATGGCCTCCTCGGCGCGGCGGACGTCGGCCTCGAACATGGCGTGCGCCGCCACGGCGGCCGCGTCGCCCGTCCACGGCTCGTCGCGCCCCTCGCCGAGGTACTCCTCGTCGGGGAGTGCGTCGACAGCGTGTCCACCACCGCCATGAACTTGGTGGCCTCCAGCACGCCGGGCATCGCGTTCAGGAAGAACCGGTGCGGGTCCGCCAGGAACGCCGCGTACTCGGCCGCGTCGCGCTCCGGGTCCGGCAGCAGCCGGCGCATCAGCGGCGGGCGGTTCGGCACGTACCCGCCCAGCGGGTACTGCCCGAAGTTGAGCGCCGCGTGCTGCGCCGACGCGAGCCAGATGAGCGTCGTCAGGATGAACGCGAGGTCCGCCGGCGTGGACAGCGAGGGCCACCAGGGCGCGTGCCGGATGTCGGCGTGCCCGACGTGGACCGTCTCGTGGTACCACCCTTGGAGCTCGTCGTCGGACTGAACGGTGCCGGCGTCCGGGTAGTAGAGCTGCACGTACGACTCCACCCAGTTGAGAATGGCCGACCACAGCAGGAGCCCGTCGTTCGCGTAAGGGTAGTCCTCGATGAGGAGCCTGATGCCGTGAGGCTGCGACGCATCCTCCACAGCTACTCCCCTGATGACGAAGCAATGTCAGTGGACGTACATGACGGTGAAGAGAGCTTGCAAAATCAAGCAACTATAGACAGGGACTGGGAGAGAGGGGGGCAACGGCATGCATGCCTGCGGACGAGGTCAGAAGGGAGGCCCTCCCGGTCGAACCGCCAGTGGTTGCGGT
The DNA here is from genome assembly GCA_015847255.1 of Hyparrhenia diplandra. Classification (NCBI taxonomy): domain Eukaryota; kingdom Viridiplantae; phylum Streptophyta; class Magnoliopsida; order Poales; family Poaceae; genus Hyparrhenia; species Hyparrhenia diplandra. The sequence goes on from JADLZK010004051.1 coordinate 113,232, forward strand.
AGTATGCAGCGCTGATCTCGAAGGAGACAGGGCCAGGGGTGAAGCACGACTCGATGACACCGTCCGCACTGATCAGGCTCTGCCGTGCAAGCGCATTGATCTCCAGCGTGTACCGCATGTGGGGATGTAGGAGCTTGAAGACTGGGTGCATAGCACTCATTCGCCGATGCGCTGCCAATATGAACGGCTCCATTATAGCATGTGTCCTCAGCCTGGAAGAGTTTGTCAGAGAGTAGCATTAAGTGTTTCAGGGTTGACATTATTCAGAAATCACTAAACTGACAGCGGTAATGCACTCAGATGCATGTCCACCATATAACCGTTCATTCTGGAATCCATACCAGTGATTAACGAGCTGATGAACGCCAGCGTCATTGGAGCTGACATGAGCTTTGGCAAGCATCCATAGCCAGTTGGAGGTAGCATCACTGGGAGGAGTGAGGACCTTGCTTGGCCGAGGCACGCCTGCCTTGCTTGGAGGAAGGCTAAGTTCAATAGCAATTGGTTTCAATGTGCCAGCTTTGGTAAGAAACAAGATTGTCCGGGTTGCGTAAGCCTTCCGCCCCTCTATTGCATTAATCCGGTCCAAGAATGGCAGATAGACATCATGGTAGTCCAATATGAACAGCTTTGCCTCGTCCACTGCCTGCACTCATGATGCATGGTCAGAATCAGAAGAGGAAATTTCATTCGTACATAATGACATTACTTTCAACTTGATCATATCGACGGTACCTGTTGTACTGTGAGTCCATTGAGCTGACCAGCAATGTGCGCTTCTGTGATCGATGATTCTGGCGAGCCATAGATTGCAGGATCCAACTTGCTTACTGGTGGGAAAACCTATTTCCAAATAACCACTCAGTAAAGTAGTACTGTGTATAAGAAGGCTATGTATTACTGGGGTTGATCGATATTAGCAATATATTTACTTATGTACACAATAATCATGCCTAGATTCATTACCGTGAGCCTGGTGATGCTAACTGGGTTAATTCCTGCCACAGTCTGCCGGGCAAACTCATCATCACGGAGCCACGCAAATTTGTCCTCTGTATGATCAAAGTATGAGCATTAAAGCAGCAGTTCTCTGGACATGAAGGCACTTGAACCTGAAGAACATCTGGCATTGGCACGCCAGTTTAAAGCGAAAAAGGTACTAGATTTTACTTACTGGAAAGAATTCTAGGTGTATCATAGCGAAGCATCCCCTCACTTGATTCCTGAATCTTCTGAACAAGGGGTATTTTCTGGAACAGGTGCTCCTGGAGACCCAACTTCAGCCTGAGGCCCTCCTTGTAGAGATTATCAACGTGGTGGAAGCCTTGGAAGCTGTGGGTCTCAGCTGAGATGGTTGCAATCATCGATGGGATAAGGGTATGAAGTACTGCCCGCAGCCTCCCCGATGAGAAGGAACCTTGCTTCAGCTCTTCAAACGCCTCATCCCGAGGTACATATATCCGGTGCGGTTTCTCTACTCTACTCTCAGCCAGCATGTCTGCACCACAGGTAAATGCACAAATTAGATACTGTTTCTATGAGTTTTAAAACAGGGACGCTTAGTCTTCCAAATTTAAAGCAACCATTTTGTTGTAGACAGCTTGATTTACAATCTTAAATGCCATAATTTACCATAAGAGTTGATTGATAAAATTTAGTAAAACCCTCCAGTGATAAATCATTACAGGCTGGAAACTTAGTGTCATTCAATGGATAGAAGAAAATTAATGGAGAGAAACAATGACAAATACTTTTTTTCTGTACATTATTCTAGGCTTTGTTGTAGTCAACATCATGAAAACATCCAAGAGACTATGTCTAAGAATGGAAAATGGAAAATACAGGGAATAAAACTCGGTGTGGATACAGCCTGCTGGTGTTCCTGGTTGCTACTAAGTTTTGGTCATGTACAGACTCTTGACCCAGGACATTTCCGTGGTCCTGATCTGAATTCGTTGAATTGTTCTGCTGAAACGTGATAACTCAAATTTTATTTTTCTCCAAGAAGCGTGTGGAATAGATTCAGCAATCATATGGTCCAATCCAATTTCTGTCTTCCTCAAGTTAGGTGCAAAGCAAAATTCAAAAGTCATATGTTATCTTGTTCAAAATTTGGACATCATCAACCCATGTGGTGAAGGTGGCTGATGGGTGAAGCTGTCAAGTCTGAAAGTGACAAGGCATTTGATCAAAGTAGAATTGGACAAGCACATATGTCATTGTGGCTATACTTGGAAAGTAACAAGCATCATTTTGTGCTTGGCCAAATTCTAATTGCAATTATATGCAGACATTTTTTCATAAAGGTAACAGTGCTAACTTTTTTTTTTTTTGAAAGAACAACAGAACTTACTTGTATCAGTTGGTGGACGACCAGTTCGGCATCGCCGTGGGTAAGGGATCTTGTCACCTCCAAGGATTGGCCTGATGAACTCTTTTCCCCGATCTGGATTCCCCAAATCATTGTATGTTGCATAATCATATATTCTGTCAGATAACTTACGTACTCCTGTGCCATCTCCTCTAAGGTCCTTCAGCTCCTTATCCCTTAGTTCTCTAAGCCCGGGTGGTGTTTCAGATGGTAAATACGGCTGCATGAGATTATCTAGGTCTTATCAGAAATATGATGCCACAAATTCCTAATGGATAAAATCTTAATATTAGTTAAGCTCTCATAAAGAGGAAAGGTAACCAGTTTGATGCTTTAAAGCAACATATGGGATTACACCCTAAATAAGTCTACATGCTGTTATGGAGTTTCAATTATTCTTGTTCTATTATCTACTAAACTGTTAGAGATTGCAGAGTATGTTTGACAGGCCGGGCTCGAAAAAAAAATAGAAATTTTCTAAAAATACACATGAACATACAGTGCAAGGGATTAATGTCCCACTAAACTCAGGTGGTACAGATATGTGTTTTTTTTTTAAAAAAAAAAGGTACTACAGATATGTTCTACTGAGGCCTACTCAAAAGATAGTCATTTGAGCAGTGCATAGACAACAACGTGTCAATTAATCATGCCTTTAGACTGGGCTCCACGTTCTATAGTGAATGGCCTCCTTTCGCTATCAACATCGAAGAAAAGGATGCATGATCAGCTTGCCAACAGAAATGCGATCATTTAGCACAGGACTGATGTAGCAGGCACATGCTAATGACGATTGATGACAATCTAGTACCAGAAAGTCCAGGTCCAGGCATATGTCGACAGCACGTTTTTCTTGAACTAGTAAGGAAATAAAATGTTTACTAGTACTACCTTTTCCTTTAGCAGAAAATGCTTATTACCTTGTTACTGAAGAACACCCTCTTTCCCGGCAGTTCCCTGGTGGACTGCACCCAAGAGTTGCAGGCAAAATGCACTGGACCACACGGCAACCCACCCTCGACGACGATGCTCTCCAGAAAGAACTCCCGGTGGTGCCGGTTGGCCACGGTGATGGCGCCAGGCTCGCCAAAGTCTGAATCCACCATGAACTCAGCCGTGTACACGACGTGCTCTCCCTTGACACCCCTCTTCTGGCACCAGTCTTTGATCGACGCCTGACCGCTCTCCAAAGGTTTCTTGGTCCCTGGCAATGATTCACGTGGCACGACCCAGGAACGGGAAGGTTAGCAGTAGCACGACCTTCACCTTGAGAAGAGAAGTCAAATATGTAGACATGGAAAGCGACTGTGACCACATGGTGATAGTGGAGAGACGGGGAAAACATGTTTGAATTATTCTGCAGTGATCAGGACGGGGACTACTGCTAAAAGTAAAGGGGGAGGATATAATGTTTTGCAGTGCTCTGAGGACTGGGATTAGGAAGTCCTGTAAAAAAATCTGGTCTATTTGTTCTCTTCTTGCAGGAATGGATCATGGTCAAGCGAAAGATGCCAGCGGTTAAAAAGTTGAACTGCTGCAGCCTTGTTTGTTGTGATGATTAAACAATTTGTTGGAAAATGCAGAGCGAATATACTAATGCCGCGAATCGCACACACGGACGCGCCTTGGTTATCATGCCTCCATTATTGAAATTCCGTAGAAAGATCTGACGATCATGTGCATCTAGTTAGCATCATCTTCCTGATTGCCGGTGCCACCTACTGATCGATCAGGGCCGTCAGTCAAGAACAGACGGAGATGCCTAAAAAGGCAAAAGCTTTGCACGCCAAGGCTCCCCGATAGCTCTAACGACTACCGAAAGGATTCAGAGGCAGGTCGAAAGTTTGCGGAGACTTGTCAAGAGCAGGCAAGCAGGTCAACTCGGAAAAGGGGAGGACGGACAGGACAGGGCGCGGTGGTGGTGGATTGGAGGAGGACGAGGGGGGAAGGGCGGTGTGAGGGAGGAGTGCTTACTGGCGTGGATCTTGGTGCTGATGAGCTGGAGCGCGACGCTCCGGCCAACCATGTCCCAGAGCGCGTCGAGGTGGCCGGCCAGGGCCTCCTTGAGGTCCTCCTTGTGCTTGCGGCGCACCGTGAGGGCGGCCCGCACCAGCACCTTCTCTGGCCGCGTGCCCTCGCCCGGCGCGCCCTTCGCCGCGAGCCTCGGCAGGTCCTCGCTGATGGCCGCCACCACCTTGAGCCCGTGCCCCGCCGCTGCCCCCTCCTCCCCTGCGGCGGAGCCGGAGCGCGGTGGTGGAACGGCGCGAGGCAGAGCTCGTTCGCGCCCCGGCGACCCGGCAACGGCGGCCTCGCTGCCCCCGGCGGAGAGCTGTGAGCTCCCTGCATGGCGCGGCCATGCTTGGTAGCCGCTGCGCTCGCGCGCTCAGGCGGGACGACGAGACGGGAGCTAGCTAGTGAGGTGAGGTGGTTGGCGTCGTGGTGATGGAGCAGCAGTAGCAGAGATGGAGGCGTGTCGACCGACTTGACTGCCTCGGCCTCGTGCGTGCCTGCTCTTTTTTATATTTGCAAACGGAACGGAACGGTGTCTTGGTGGCATTACAGGGACCAGGTCACCAGGGAAGCTTGGCTTGCTCCCTGTTCCTGTTTGACCTACCATTCTACTACTCGTACGATAGCACATTGAACAGCTAGCTTGTTGTGCTGTATGAAAACCGTTAGGATAGAATCATCAGAAGTTGAGAAACAGCAACCAATGTTCATCTGAAACCGCGTTTGTTCGATCTGGAACATGACGGCCACATTCAGATCACGACCATCAATCAGCAGCCGTTTGAATTCTGAGTTGAACAGCATGAGTCAGAGATATTGGCTTTCTCTTGCAAATGGCAGCGATAGGTCCAAGCTTCCTCGCTACTCGCCCTTGTATACTACGACTAGTATGTATACTACTGCGGGGCCGTGAAAGCCGCCCACGGTTTCCATCCGGTCCATTCGCCCGAAATTTCACACCGTGTTGGATATTGCAAAAACATTAAAAAAAAAAAAAAAGGGAATCTGGGTCTCAGAATTTCCTCTGCAGCAAAAAATCATGTAAAAAGCTTGGCTCATTTCGGCACGTTCCCCTTTTATTATGTGCTTTTGCGATCTTATTTAAAAGAAGTTGGTTGGCGCATGGAGTGTGCTTATCTTGCTGCTCACGTTTTGTGAATTATGCATTAAAATATACAATATTGTAATTATAGTTGTAGTTTTTAATAAATTTACAAGACGAAGGCTTGTATTTTTACAAACCTTTGACGTTGCAAGACGCACCCCCAAAAGTGACCTAAATAGAGCCCATGTGTTGTCCGTCCGTTCTCACAAGATGATCATCCTTTTCCTCCTATGACGTTGCAGACCTAAATCAGCCCATGTGGCATCATCCTCCTCCGCATGCGGATAAAGAAATGCGGATAAAGAAGGAACATCACATCTGTTTTTTTTTTTCACGAGATGGACACAAAAAATGGCGCGTGTACCCAGTTTAGGATTCAGGAACGATGCTCTGCAAAATACAGTACATGGAATGCTTAAAAGCAAATGCAAGTATCCGTGTTAAGTTTAAAAAACTCAAATAAACATGTCTCGTCACAAAGAATCTAACCACATCTAGGATGCGCAAAAGTTGCATATAGTGGCATGCTTGATGCTTCAATGGTCCAATCCAGCTAGCAAAGCATCCATCGAGGCTCCAGCGTCGTGCAGTGCAGGTGCAGGTCGATGCGGCCGCCGGCCGTTGCCCGTCGGGCTTCGTCGGATGGTCATGCACTCACCGGGCGACATGGACAGTCTTGTGAACATCTTGTGGGCTGATAGGCACCGGTGAAAGAAAAAGGAGGCTGCTGGGCTGGGGGAGAGAGAGGGACATGTGCTTGCCTGCTCGTCTTTAAGCCGGTGCCATCCCAAATCCAACCCGTTTCTTCCACCTCCTTTTGCCTTGCCTTGTGCTGGATTGGATCGATCATGGCCACCACCGAGGCTTTGCTTCAGTGCGTTGACTGCATTTGGAACTACTCAAGAACGCACTGGCCTTTTTCGAGTACTAGTGTTAGTAATAGTGATGTTCTTTTTTTCCCCCCACGAACGCACTGGCCTTTTTGACGTTCCTAGGATTTTGATGGTCTCCCACCGGGGAATTGGGGATGTTTTCAGGTACTATAGTGGTGTGTGCGCGTGTTCCACGCTTGTAGGCAGGGATATTGCGAATCTCTTGTTCTCGTATTGCTGCGACCGCCGACCGACCAGACTTTTAAATTTTAACTAGGTTTTTTTTGAAAAGGTTTATTTTTGAAAGCATACTATGACTATGAGGGACGTATTTGAGACAAACTTTGTAAAAAGGGCTAAAAAGCAAAAAAAAAAAAAAAAAGATGGTGCCTCCCAATCCCCATTCAAATATTTTATACAAAATGTTGTTTTAATGATTACATCTTGATTCAGTCATTTGAAAGGATGCGCATATATGGTTTGTATTCTCCAAGGATGCACTTTGTGCTAGTGGATTAGGGTAAAATTAAACTAATCTTCGTCTTAATCCACTAACACACATGATGGTTTTACGTGATTTACGTGAACACATGTCTACTAACACACATTAATTTAGATGAATACGAGTGCATCCGAAACGAAAGATGAATGTTTGTTTGGCCTAGCTAGCTGTTCAACTCCTATTTTCACGCATGAAAATTCAAGGATTAACGACTTATAAAAATAGAATTCTATCGGCAGTGTCGTACCTAGGATTTTTACAAGTATGCTCAAAAGCCTGAATATCATATATATATATATATATATATATATATATATATATATATATATATATATATATATATATATATATATAATATATATATATATATATATATATATATATAATTCGGTAGACCATTTCCAAATCGTTAAAATTATTATATTCTGCTAGTTCGGTAAAAACCCCACACTTTAAATAACATGGAATTGGAATCTACGTAGTGAATTAAGCTATAAGTTAATCCAAAAGCCAACCACAAATTAATCCAGAATGATCAATTCAGAACCATGATGAACACCCTGATCAGCTTCACCTTATCAAGCATAGCCTTGTCGTCATTGAACTTCAAATCCAGATTAGGAACACTTCAAAGTTTTTCAACATAAGTAGGACATGAGATTAACAAAAGCCTGAAATCAGTAATTACTTTTGAGGAGCCTGACTCGTTTTTGCAGCCAGCATCTGAACATAGTACTCCCATAACTCTGTAGGGCTAGGATACTTCTCACAAATTCAGTCATCTCCTCTCTATCTCGCTGGGACTAAACACAGTAGGAAAAGTCATTAGCAAGAGTTCATCAATACAACTGCAGCATCAAAGTAATTTTAGGCAGAAGTAAGGCTTAAATAAAAAAACTTGCACTTCAACAGCATGCACCTAGTGCACAAATCGTTGCTTAATATTTACAGCATCCATCTAGTACCCAAATTACCTATGACTGATTTCATACCAAAAATAAGTTTGTGACCCAGCACAAGCAAACTTGCAGGCTAGAGACGATAGCTCAGCTATTGAATCCCTTGGTACTTCCACATTGGCTCCTCTGCAAAACCAACACACCACAATAACTCCAAATTGAATCTTTTGGTCCTTTTCCACCTGCCTTGTCCTTTCTGCAACAAGGAAACACGATCTGTGTAACTTACTCCCATTTTCAAGGATCGAATCAAAGTGCAAACAGAGATCTCAATGAAAATCACCAAAGGAGTAGTGGCAAGTGTACATGAGTCGTACGACGTGTGAAGCTGAGCTGGTAGTGATGCATCGGGCATGACACCTAGCAGGCACGCACGGCGCGGTTGGTGCTTGGAGCCAGGGCTCACACGCACGGTGGTCGGGGGTCGGCACCAGGGAACGCACACAAGGAGGTCAGGGTTGGGGAGGGCGTTGGCGGCTTAAGACACTAGTGTGTGGGGCAGAGTTGCGGACAGTCGGTACCAGTGGACTCGGGTAGTGCGGTGGCGGCGGCCTGCGAGGAAGAGGGTGAGGGCAAGGCAGCGGCTGCTGCTGCGAGGCCACAAAGGCAGCAAAACTCCTCGCGCAGGGTGACTGGAGTGGGACAGCTATGCAATGAACAATTTACCCTGGACGAATAAAATCAACTAAAATGATCAATTTTGCTTAGGCATCTAAAGTCATTCAGAAGCATCGACTCTATTTGCTATTATTGACCTTTTTATTCAGATAGTTGTGACCAGTAATCTTTATAAGTATTGTTGACTTGTTGAGGTAACTTCGGCGGTACATTAACAAATTGATTTCTTTTGCCACCAAATAGTTGTATTGTATTATCTGTTGCATCAAAAATATGAAAACCAATTAGGGAGCACCAGTCGGTAGCACAAAGAGCCAGCCGCACCCTTCTATCGAAAATGTTCTTTGGAACACAACCAAATACTCCATATTAGGAATAGGCACCACTATATGCTTTTTTGACAACAATCAGTATTGCTTAGCAGTTGTACAACAAACAACTTGGCCGTTAATGCTACTGAACCTTATTGATAAGGAACTATAAACTTCCCTTGTTAGTGTTATTTAATATTCCCGTTTTGTACAAATAGCCACCAACAGATGCTAGTGATTTAAAAAAAATACAACAGTTTTTCAAAGCTAGGCAGTCATATTAATGTCATGTTGTTTTTACATCAATTGCATAATATAAACAATAAGATAATTCGTCTACAAAGACACTATCAAATTCCTTGACAAAAAAAAAAAAAAAGATTGAACCAACCTGCTGAACTATTCGATGTTTGATGACACCATAACTATGTCTATGTTACAGGAAAGGCATGACTAAAATAATTCTGTAAAAGGGTATAAAGAGCTAGATAGTAAAGCAGAATAAACATTACCTTCCTTGTTATCATAACTGATCTTTGGGTCAACCTTTGCATCTATTTCATTTCTTCTTGCTGGGGTGTGGGGAATGAGTAGTCTCATGTTCAACATGAACCTCACTGTAATAAGAAGAACAAAACTTGTAGGTTGAGTAGGTGAGAAACAAAAAAAAATGACAGGTGATTATTTTGATATCCGAAAGTCAAGATAAATTTTGATAGTTATTAGCCAAGTATTGTGATGAAACAATATCCTCATTGCAACACTACCAAATGTCCCAATATTAGGAATACGTGCCACTGTGCTTTAGACACCACATTTCTATACTAGAAAACCCATAAATAATTTCATGATGTTCATTCATCATGTGTGTATAATCACAAACAGTAAGACAGAAAAAAAATAGAGGCAGTACTCCACACTTGAAAATAACAAACCTAATGCAGTTTATTATGTCAAAAGATGATTGATGGAACTGGAGGGGTTGCCCCCTACTAGAATTTATTAAAAGCTAAAAAGGGAAAAGAGTACAAAAGAAAACAAAGTAAATAAACAAGATTACACGGTTGTCTAGCCACAGATTTAATAGAGGCGGTACATGCTTTTAGCTCTAAGCTTAACTGTAGCTATCTCTTAGTCTGTCTTTGAGGGTTAGCCAGAAGAAAACCTTTCATTTGGGTTGACAATAGGAGTCCCACAACCAAGAGTATGCCAAAGGCACCTGCCGAGTGCCATCAGATGCAAATAAGCTTTGTTTAACGCAAACACATTGGAGCCCCAGATGTAAGACCAGACATCCTTTCCTTGAAGAAGACGAGTGCTCTCTAGAAGAAATTCTAGCTGCTGAAACTGGTCATAGGATAGAGAGAGGAAGATGGAAGAGTTCAGACATTTCCCTTGCAGATAAAAACTTTTGAACAGAAATTTGCCTATCCTTGGCAAAATAGAAGAGCTCTGGGAATTGAGTACCTATGCAGCCTGTCATTCCAAATATCTGTCCAGACACAACAGGAGGACCGATCACTGATTTTGGCTGAAGCAATGCCCTTAAAAGAGTCTAGAAGTTTGAGAGCATCCTTCCACCAGAAGGATCCCTTTTTATTGTTGATTGGCAGATTGCCATTTGGGTAATGACAACTCCAAAACCAGTTGAACCCAGGGGATATCTTGTTTATTCAAAAACTTATGAAGGTGTTTGAGTAATAAACTTTCATTCTGCGAGTAGAGATTCAGAACACCAAGACCACCATTCTCTTTAAATACACACACTAGCTTCCAGGCAGCTTTTTAGGTACATTCACTAGGAATCTAGGATTAATTTAACAATTTGCTGGCAAACATACAAGTTCCTCCAACAAAAAGATAGAAGCATGCTATCGAACTGCTAGATATTTGGTAGCAGTAATCAAAACTAAGGTGCAGGACAGCAAGTATCATTACCTTTCTTGATTATTCTCACTGACCTTTGGGTCAATCTCCAACTTTTCCAATTTTGAAGCTTGGTCAGCCTAGCTTTCTGCCACACTGATTGCCAGAACTGACAATTCTGTTTTCTTTGTGCTCTCAGAAGTCTCCCCTTCGTTTCAAACATTACTGCAACAGTAATTAATCTTGTGAGCTGAAAAGGTGAGAAAACAAAAGGAAATTCAGTGGAAGGGGATTATTTGGAGACAAACAACTCTTGAGAAATTTCTAAGAAGGACACCAGTGGCAATTCTAGTGGTCAGAGTTTTGATGAAACAATACCCGTCCTTGCATCCAAATGGTAAACTGCACTATCTGCTTTGCAAAAATATGATTAGGCACAAATACAATTGTAGAAAAGATAAGTGAATAATTCTTTTGGTTTCTGTGTTTGGAAGTGTTTTCAAAAGTTCTGTGCAACACTAACAAATGTTCCAATATTATGCATAGGCACTACTGGACAGTATGCTTTGTTGGTCAATAAATTTGTGAGAATCAACACCAGATCTAATATAGATAACCCCTCACAATGTTATGTTGCTCATCCCATTGAGTCAGTTTGTCAAACTACTACACAATTTAGAACAGTTGAATAGAAATTACCTCACAATTTAGAAATTCCCTGTGTTAGTACTTGTATTTTTCATGAATCATCTGATGAAACAATAATAAAAAGGACTGCAAGGAACTCCATTGTGTCGCAATTTACTTCGATTTTTAGTTGTAGCAACAAATGAAACAATAAAACAGCTTAACAGTGGCAACAAATCGATAGCCATATAGTATTATCATTTGGGAAATACAAAAATAGCAGAAACAAGCTTTATCTAGATCTTTACCTTTATGTCCCCTGTTTCTTGATCTCCTCTGCATCAGATGACTTTGAACCATGTTCCTCAACAATATTGCTGGCAGGATTAACAACTTCAATATCAGCAGCACTGATCCAATTAGCAGATAATCCTGGATCTTCAGCCATGCATTTCTTTAATTCTCTCTGCAAACATGATTACCGTATGCAATATGAGCAAACAGCTGTATAACTTGACCTAAACTGCATAGTCTCTTACTAATATATAAGCTACAGTGCAAGAATTCAGCTAAGAAATGCCAAATCAAAGTCATGTGGTGTAACATAAAATTGACAAACCTCTGTATTAGATATATCTGCAGCTAGAGTCTTCATCTTATTTTTAATTTTTAATGCTTTCAAGAACCTTATGTCCTTCCTCAGGAAATGGCTTTGAAATGGCATAGAAGTATAGAACAAGACCTTTTGTTCCAATCGTGTCTTTCTGTTCTGAATCTTCACAAAATTTCACCCAGCCATCACCCTCTAATTTTTCATCAGAGTTTCTGATCCAATACTGATTGAAGCTGCGGTGGCAGGCAGGATTGCCCTTGGGTGCCTGGTGCACATGTGTGGTAATAACAAAACAGTGTCAACAACCTTCTTACAATCACAAAGGGGACATAGCCCAGGACCTCCAGGACTTGAGTTCCTTGGCAAAGCTCCCCACATCAGACATGGTGAGCACATATGACCGATCAACTTGTATTCATCCTGCAGCACATCGAACCTGACCTGTAGGAAGCTGTAATGCTGCCCCTCACTGTCATGGATTCCCACTAATCACTGGCCAGCATAATAATCTTGTTGATCAGCTTGTGGAACTCAATGGACAGCGGAACTATCCTGGTGCCACGTTGATCCCCTCTTATGGACCCAGGCAGGATGCAGTCTTGCTGTGGGCCATTCAGGCTCCTTCAAACAAGCAACCATCTGCCTTCAAATATTTGCCTTAACAAATGATACAATAAAACTAGGAGTGGCAAAATAAATCGATTTATTAATTTACAATCGAAGTTACCTAGAAAATACATATAATTAATGGTCACAACTATGTGAACATAAAAGCCAATAATAGCAATTATTCAGATAAAAAAAGTACAGCAGTTTTTGCAAGCATCCTACACTATAGCTAGAAAAGGGATGGTTGAATCCAGATAGGAGATGGCCAATTCAACCAAGGATAAGTAGTTGGTGAGACATCAACAAGCTTCGACATACTTTGTTCTGCCATACTCCAAATACCAATTTCTCTGCGGTTAAACTTATAGAAATTCAAAAACTCTGCAGAGTCATCAGTAATGTAAGCACAATTCGGCTTCAATCCAGGGAAATCCTTGACAGGCAGGCACATAGAACCATTGAAGCCAAGAAACAATGCATACTCTGGCAGGCTCTTGATCAGCTCCGCTCTCTGTCGATGCAGGTCAACCTTGTACAGCTGCATCTCAATGGTGTTGAGCTCTAGACACGGGTTCATACCAATTTCACAGTCGTCCACATAGTCTGGCGGAATGTGCACTGGCGTCGACGAGTCGACATAGTTCTTGCGCCTCCAAACTTGCAGGATGTCACCGGCCGGTGTCTTGACAAGGTATTTTGTCTGGTTGAATGGCTTCGGCAAGGAGTTGAGGACCTTACGTTCCACCGGTGTAGGCCCGTTAAGGTCCAAACTGTACATGGAGGCATCTAACCGGAGCAGGTAAAACAAGCCACCGGCGGCACTGTACATGGCGTCAATGTAGCCGACAGATGATGGGAGCGGGTAGTCGTCGTTTTTTGGTCCGCCGACCCAAGTCCACCTGTCGTCGCCGAGCCTGGCGAAGGAGACCTCGCCATTAGGCATGTGCATGAGCAGCACGACGCAGGCATGCCCGGCGGACGGACTGGCTGAGAGCACGACGCGGTAGTACATGAACTCGTGCGCCTTGTCCACCTCCAGGATGGTCAGCTCCCGTGTTCACCTCGAACTGGCGCTTGCTGCGATTGTACTTACGAAATTTCAAATTTCTCGTAGACGAGGTAAGCCGGGTTGCCATCCTCGCCGAGTGCCGCGCTCGACGTGGTGGAGCGTGGTGATGGGCGGGAGCGCGACCTGGGCGCCGGTGACGGGGTTGAGGAGGTGCAGGTCGGAGGCCTCGTCGGCGGTGACAAGCCACCCATGGCCCGAGCCTAGCAGGGGCCGACGGGCGAGCGGGGCAAGCGGAAAGGGGATCCGCAGCGTGGCGGCGGTGGACGGGCAATGGACCGCGGCGTCGCCGGGGCCGATGGCATCGGAAGCGTAGAGCAGGCAGGGGGCTGCCTCGGCGACGGGACGCGGAGCCGGCGGAACGCGGCGTACGCCGCATTCCAGGAGGTGCAAACGGCGCCGGAGCGGATGGCGTCGGCGACGTGCACTGCTCGCAGGACGCTGATCAGCAGGTCCTCCGGCAAGCGGGACCAATCACGTCGGTCGCCGGAGATAGGTCCCGTGCCGGAGCCGTAGCAGGATCCAGATCCGTTGTTTGTCGCCGGTTCCATATCGACGCACCCGGCCCTAGCTAGCCTGGAGTCTCGCTCTCGCCGCAAGATTGGCGATGGTGGGGAAACTTTGCAACCCTAGCTGGAGTCTCGCTCGCCACGAGGTGCTCTGTTCTACACTCTGTTTCGCCTAGCTTGGAAAGGCACACGCGACACCGTCGGTTTTGCTCTTGAAAGGAAGGCGCACCGTCGGTTTTTGAGAAAAGGCGCACCGTCGGTTATGGCGGCCACGCTGCCAGAGCCCAGAGTCGAAACGGAAGGTCAAGTTCCTGCCGTTTGTTGCGCCATGGCCCATGGGCCGCCTAGGCGCCACGATGATGGGCTGCCCGCGACGTCCAACCAGGTTTCCTTCCTTTCCCGGACCTCGCCGCCCACATAATAGTAGATCCGTCATTGAACCTGAAAACCCTCGACCTCCCATCGCATAGATCTTGCCTTCTCCTTCCCCCCCCTTCGATGGCTTCCGCCTCACCGGCCCCTTCGATGCCTTCCGCCTTAGTGCTTGGCGACGTGCGCCTCGTCGCAAAGACCGGCGAATCAGCGGGTGCCGCGGCGCTTCTTTCCCCGAGTTACGGGTAGCGAGAAGAAACCGGCCACAAGAGCGCGGAGCCGTCCGATGATGACGAGGAACCGTGGTGGGCGGGTGAAGGCCTCGAGGAGGAGGAGGAGGAGGGAGGTGAAGCCCAAGGGCTGGTGGACTGGATACGGGAGGGCTGGTCAAGATGAGCACCGAAAAGCTCGTCGACCATCCGGAAATCTACACCCTGTCGCTCCATGCCGGCGGTTCCCGTGAAATTGTTGCTCAGCTGCAAAATGCCTCTATTTTGAGCGCGGACAAGAATCTCCTCGCCCTCTACACCGGGCAAGAGTGGTATACTGGCGCTTCGTCGGGGAGGTCTGGTTCCGCGACGTCGCCACCAACGCCGCCTCTTCGCGGCGCCTCCCTATCGACCTTCCGTACGGCTTTAGGTCCGTGTACTGCCCCGTCGTCATGCGCCACGGTGAAGGTGGTTTCATCCTGGCCCTTCTGGTAAGTTCCTGGATCACCAGGCAGCACTCCATGTTACTGTGGTCCCCTTCCCCTTGGAGCCCAAAGGGCAGCAGCAATGGCTACTCAAGGATGCAATCCCCAAGGACCTGGTTGAGTTTGGTTTCAAGGTGGACGTAACATTCGCCTACCAAGGCCGGTGGGCTTGCTGGGTCGATCTCCACCAGGGCATCCTGACCTGCGACCTGCAGTTGCCAGCTGAGCCACATTTCCATGTGAAGCCCTTCCCGATGAAAGGGCAGTTAGCTGTGGCAACCCAAATGCATACAGCACCGTGGCCTGTGTTGACGGAAAGGTCAGGTTCGTCTACATGCGTGGCTTCGATGTCTGGCGTGATGGTGAGGTCCCTCATGATGGCATCACAATAATGAATTGGACCCTGGAGGGGAGCTTCCCTGACGATTGTGAATGGGTGAAAGATGACAGCAAGACTCTCACTGTTGGAGAACTCTGGGGTGATGAGGCGTTCTGTGCAGGTCCTGGGATGCCAAAGGTTGTACCCACCGTCCCCGTTCTTAGCCCCAAGGAGCCAGATGTGATCTACTTCATCTTGAACGACGAAGACTTTGTGAGCCAGTATGCGCTCAGTCTGAATGTGCAAAGTAAAAAGGTGCAGTCTTGGAGCAAGTGCTCCCATAAAAGCCTTAAGACGTGGCCATCCTTAGTTACTGCTGACCTCGGTGCTTACAAGGAATCATCCAATCCGGATGACGAGGTCACAAACTATGATTCCTAAAACTAGTTTTTGTATGAGCTGCAATGCTTTTTAGGCCTGAGACCATATATTATTGATTGATTGAATTGCACACTATCACTGCACCGAAATAGCCCAAGAGCCCAGTGCCACGCATAGGTGGGCTTTTCCATGGCCTACCCAAGCCCACACCAACTCCGTTCCATCCTGTCCCTTCGTCAAATCAAATCAATATCTATATTTTTATTTTAAAAAATATATTTTATAATTCAAAATAATAAAATATTTAATAAAACTCCGTTCAAAAAAATAAGGTGAGTGGGCAGCCTCGATTTCTATGTAGATATTCTTGCCGCGACCGAATCATCCGGTGCCTTATTTGGGCTCGTTTAGCCTGGCAAGCTTTGATTAAAAACGTTTTTTTTAAAAAATATTTCATTTTGATTATGCACCAAAAACAAGGAGTGACAATACACTTGTCCATGTTGGTGACGATCCCGGATGCTCCTGGAACAGCTGTAGTATTCTGATGAACATATTTGCTTCTTCGTGTTCCTCAAAGCCATCCAAATTCCCAACGAGCTGGCAGGTTTGACTCTCGATAAACTGGAGAAAACGTTTAATTAATTAAGAAAGAGATCATATTCCGTAGCATGATTAGGAAACAAATTAATTAGCACTGAGTTTAATCTCCTCAACCTTGTGTGCGCATCACAATTCACAAGGCACGCACTTAGCACTGACGTACAGCATTCAGCGAACAAACTACATACAATCTGTATGATTAGGCACGTAATTAGGCAATCATCCGTCTTCATCTAGTCCTAGACAGTTCAAAAAGGTAAAGATAAAGTAGTTTGGTAGCCTAAAGCAAGCTAGCATGTTCAAAGATTCTTCGTGTGGGATTCAGCAGCCCTGCATACTCGCCAAAGCGTTATTGCCATGCATATGTCTCATCATTGGCTTGCTTCAGATGTCATACTTCATCCAGATCGATTGCTTGGTTCACAATGATCAACGAGTTCACAGCCTCTACGGGCAACCCCTGTGTTACCTGTTAGGCAGGTACACAGATGAGTCATGAGACACATCCACACTCAAATGACTCTATTTATTCCTTGCTTTCATTGCCAAGCCAATGACTGTGTGCATTCAGATTTCCGAAAGGACTATATATCTATCTTGTTCCTCAACTGTTAGAAAGATCGAGCTACATACATACTACCATGGGCGCATACACAAACACAACCTTAGCTCCAGTTGTCAGCAAGATCTTCTGCAGCTCGTCGCACGCCGTGCTGATGGTGCGCAGGCGTCCTCCGACCGTGAACGGTGGCGGCCTTGTTGTCACAAACCAGGATCAGAGGGCCGCTTTCAGCGTCGATGGTTGTGGAATCATCGGTGCTAGCGGGCAGTTGATCGTCAGGAATGGTGATGGCAGTGCGATCCTCTTCATTCACAAGAAGGTGAAAATTCAGGAGCTCATAAGCTGAAAGCCTCTGCTTTCAATTCTTTTCTGAATGTTTCCCCCTCAAACTTTCAGATGTTTCATTTCTCAGTGCAACAAAATTTCCAGGCCAGTTACTTCAAGCTGGTAGTTGAAAAACTAACGAAGCTTCATCTCGCAGGGAGGTGTGGTTCAAGCGTTGAGTGTCAACAACTGGTGGAGAGGATATCTGTCAGACTATGGTGAGCCAAGCAAGCTGGTTTTCAGCTTGCAGGATCCTAAGCCTGTCCTTTGCACGAGCATGAAGGGTGACGTTCGGGTCACCGTGGAAGTGGAACCCAACGGGAGAAAGAGGCACTGGGACTACGAGGTGACTGGATCCTTTGTTCAGAGGTCTTGTGCCATCAAAAACCGAGCAGGCCAGGTTGTAGCGCAGGTAAAAAAAAAGATTAAAAATTAAAAAATCCACGGCCAGGACTATGAAGTTTGGAGGAATTTAATTAGAAGTAGAATTGCGTTATTATAATTATGATGCAACGGGTGATGCTATTTTTTGCTCCACAGATTGGTGCGAAGGGGATGATGGCAGGCAGGGACTTCTACCAAGTGGTGGTGCAACCGGGCTATGACCAGGCCTTTGTGGTTGGCGTTGTTGCCATTCTTGACAACATTCATGGAGAGTCCACAAGTTGTTAGTGTTACTCATATAGTGATATATCGTCCCTCTGTCGAAAAGATTCATTCCATTAGCAATTTGTTAGAATACAGCTGTGTAGCTTCATTATTTTATTGGGCTGTACATTACATATTCTATCTTTTCATTGATAGGTTACCATGTACATGATAATATGATACATATATGTTAAATAAAGTGTATTGTATTTAAAATTACATGCAAATGATTTAAGTTCTTGATAATAGCTTGTCGTCAATACCTTTTCTCCAGGTTGCTTGTTAATGCACAAAGTTACAAATTAGAGGCCCACCAACTTGATCTCCATGTTAATTTTCACGAGATGCGCCGCAAAAAAACAAAAAGATAGTGCTATCATAATAATCGAAAACCACTATAGCAGGTTCTAATAAATCTACAGAATTGTTATATGTCACTTTGTGTTTTTCCTCTCAGCACACAAATTTGTGCGTCGTTCATCGCTCGATATGTGGCCGCGAGCGTTGCTCTTTCCTGCCCGCGATGCTTCCTCTCAGATGTGCGACTGACGTGCGGGGACCACCACTTTTTGTTGTATACGGCACTTTGAAAACAAATCCCCGCTTGTTTTTTCTGTTCCCAAAATTCCCCGTGTGGCTTGGCCTGATCTTCATTTTTTTACGCTATCGCGGTCGTCGATGGCCACATCCCCTATCTTTGAGCCCGGCTGGCGGTCGAGCCCTCTCCCCATCGGTTGTCCGGCGTCCTCATGCAGGTGAGTTCTTCTCTCCTTTCCTTCTCCTCTATTGAATCTAATTTCCTCAATCCTTTCCCTCATCCCGTGAATTCTCACCATTTGAGTGTTGCCGACCAAATCCCGGTCCTATGACCGCTGTGTGTGTTACGTGTCGCACCCTCGCTCGCCGCCCCTCTTCCGCCCGCAGGTGAGGCTTCTTCTCCGGGCTGTTTTGGTTCGTCGCCGCGGATTCCACCCGCGTCCTTTGTCCCCCGAAAGTGTGCCTAGCCATCCTCCGTCGTTGATTTGATTTCATTCTATGGCCACGGGTGTCGTGCAGAGCACCCAAATCACATCCACATACAGAGTCAATGCAGGCGTGATAACAGAAATTAAGAAGGAAACGAGATGCAATTTCGGTTGGACTAATCACATGATATATTGTGTTTCGACGAAGTTAAGGCAAATCTTTATATCAATGTGGGAGATATGGCTACACAGGGGACTCGTAATCCACCTTTACTCTCCGTGATCTACCTGCATAAGAGATCGAATAGAGTTCCAACCGATTTTAGATATACTACTGCCAAATAGTCTCTTCATCATGTTGTAATCTGAACAACAGACATACTACTTCCAGTTCAAATAAGCCAAATAACAACGGTTGAAACAAACGTGATGCAAAGCATTTCAATAAGAACTTCAAAGAAATAGAAATAACAGGAACAAGCACGGCTAACATAAGTAAAACAAATAAGTCCAACAAATACAACGGATCCATGGGTGGAAGCCAATGAACCAAACATGTATGGAACCGATTTGGACTCAAACAAAGCTAGTGCCAGAATGGCAACGGCAACTCTATGAGCTATATAAAGAACTATAATATAATTTATAGTTGCCCAACTGAAATCGCATCTCATTTTCTTGCACTAGTTACCCCTTTACTTTCAGAACTCGCTAGAATCTACTCACCCACGAAATAGATCACGGCGTTCTGTCGTGTGTTTTCTTCTTGGTGAAGAAGATGTCCTTTATATATTGTTGTAGTTGGGCTATTGAGCTGTATGCCCTAGGCTAACATGGCCCTAGGTACCGGGCCTTTATATATTGCTTTAGGTTCTGGGTAGATTTTGTTTCATTGCTTTCTAGTCTCAGATTTTTTTGGTACAAACAAATTAGACAATTGGAAGAAGCCCACCAAAAACACAGAAGACAGCTCACTTGCGGCCTAGTGTTTTCATGTGTTCCATGGGCTAAAAACACATGTTTTTGTGCCAAGTAGGACTGTGTTTAGTTGGTGAAATATTTTGGGTTCGGCTATTATAGCACTTTTCGTTTATATTTAATAATTATTGTCCTATCATAAACTAGCGGGCTCAAAAAGATTCGTCTCTTACTTTTCAACCAAACTATACAATTTGTTTTTTTTTATTTACCTATATTTAATGCCCCATGCATCTCATTCGATGTGACAGACATCGTAGCACTTTTTGGGATGACTTTTCCGAACTAAACATGACCTAGGATTTCATGTGAACTTTTTGGGTTTCCATGGATGTGTAAAGTTGCTTTACTTGTTGGGGAATTTGTGTGAAAAACAACCAAGGAAACACACGATTTTTTTCTGTTTGGTCCATTCGTGTGTTTTTTCCCAAAAAAAATCACGTGTGTTTTTGGATTATAAACACATGTGTACAAGTGAAAGGTCCCTTGTGGTTTTGGTAATTGAGTGTCAACATTAGGTGAACTAATATGTGTTATTGAGATTATACAAGAGGAGATTAGTTCACATATGATTGCAATGATGGAGCTTATTGCATATGAGACATGACATGGAGTCATGTGACCAAGGTGGGAAGATCAAGACAAGGCTTGGCTTGATTTCAAGTGTGAAGGGCAAGTCGAGGGACTTGGGCCGATACGGTGAAGAGCAAGTGAGGTCAAGATTGATTCATGTGATGATATGAAATGGATCATATCATTCTTGATCGTGTTGGTGCATGTGTTGCAATTGGAGATGGAGCGGAATGGAAATGCGCAAGGCAAAGGTATAACCTATAGGGCATTTCATTTTAGTCATTGGAGCTTAGAAGTTTATGACGGTTAGGATAGATGGCCGTACTATTTTTTTGTACAAATCTAACATGTGTTAGGACAATTGGTGGCGTGGAGAGCTAACCCGTCCTTTGACTTGATTGTGAAAATGCTAAACACATGCACATAGTGATGTACACTTGGTGGTGTTGGCACATTTTCAAAGCGGTTGTATGGAGGGGTTGAGTTGGGTTTGGGAACGCATATTTTCTATTGCGCCGGATGCATCGTGGTGGAGAAAACATGCTACTCAAGTTGGTATTTGGGTAGCATGTTGAAGCAAAGGCGACGGAGAAACCACGGAGGCGGACCATAAGCGTCGGCCGGACGCTTCGGCCGGAAGCGGTCCTTTTGGTGGAATGCGGTTGGTGAGTCCGGTCGGACTTTCGAGAAGCATGTTTTTGGTTCGCTCTTGGATCGGCCGGACGCCACGGACGGATTTCGTGGTGTTTGTATTTAATAATTATTATCCTATCATGGAACCAACGGCTCTAGGGGGTTAAAAAGCCATTGCTAGCACCTTGGGGACTTTTTCCATGCTTGAGAGTGCTTGAAACTCACATATGCTTGATATCGTTTGATTTTTTTATGCGTTGAGACGCATCCGTGGCACTAGGTGATTTGCAAGCCGGTGTGTTTGTTTCTCTTGGAGGTTGCCACCTCCTAACGGCTTGGTGGCAAGAGACTTCGTGAAGCACGCAAGGAAGCTTGTGCGGTGCTCGAAGAAGAAGAGATTGTGAGAGGTCGTGCTCACCTCGGGGATCGTGAAGAGCCTTTCTAGTGGGCGTGTCATTGAGCTGACTTGTTTCACGGTACCCACGAGGGATTGGCTAGAGGAACGTGTGTGAGGGAACGTCGAGCTCTCATGTGGGACCATTAAGCGAGGATCATCATTTGGGTGATTCATGGTGTGTTTTTTAGGGGAAGTTGGCAAAAGTAAAAAATCACCGGTGTCATCTTGTGTCCACACTTGGCGGTGGTTTGCATTCTCTTCATCACAAGCTTTGTTCTTACATTCATATATATATTGTGCTTGTGGTTGATGGTGTAGTTGTAACTAAGCTTGTGTGCTTGTTTAGTTACTTTGCTTAGCTTGTGTAGCTAGGTAACTTGAGCCTTTGGGTTAGGCGTGTGTTCTTGTCCATTGTGCATCTAGTGAGCTTAGGGGCTTTGTGCTTTGCGCTTACTAGAATTGTGTAAACTTGAAGTACTAGTGCTTAGGTTTGTGTTTGCATTAGAATTGATTAGAGCTCAAGCTAGGCTTGTCACCTCACTCTTCTTGTGTAGGATCTTTTATGAGGTGATTTAGAGTCTTAGTTAGAGGGGTGAAGTCCCGAAAAATCACGTAGTGTTTTTTGGAGTTTTTACGGGAAACCCATGTAGTCCCCCATCTCGACCCTTCAACAAGGTAGACAAGCCCTAAATTTATCTATAGAAATACCTAAAGTAGCTCCTAAATCTACATCTAAATTATAAACAAGTTGTCGCTATGAAAAATAATTTAAAACAACACACTAAACTTGGATATAAATTACCCATGTCTGCCATTACTATTAATGTCGAGCAATTACCATATAGCTGGTTTCAAATGTGGTTTTATTTCTTTTCTAAAAAAAAATAAAATTTAGCTTTTAAAAATCATGAATAATCATTTAAATAAAAATATATGAAACCACTATAAAAGATGTTTCTAAAAATATTGTCTGTCTATATTGGTGCTACATTTGGATTTGTTTTGACCTTAACTGTAGACAATTCTAGTGTTATGTTTCTCGCAGTCGTGCCTGTTTTATATCATAGTTTTGTGCTAGATCAACCTAGTGATTCACCAAGTGAATGTGAATCCAACTCTAAATGGAGTACCAAATTATACTAGACTTAAATTAACCAAAATATTTTTAGAGGGCCAACAATACCGTACTAGTTGCAACCTATATGTGGTGGAGCTTGGCACTTGACTACCTGAGAGGCTGGTTGTCGTATTAAATATTTTTTTACTGTCAGTTTACTATGGATTGTATTGGTCAATTTTGGGTATAATATAGTACAAAATGGTGATTTAAATAAATGCTAACCATAGTTACTAATAATAACACACCAAGAATAGGGCAAACATAATACCAATAACTCCCAACAGAAAATATGGTATCAGTTTTGTACTTTTTTAAAAAAAAAATATTTCTTATGTTTTTTAAAGTAGACTATTTCTTTTATTTTTTATAAAATACAAGACATCCTTTGAAGGTAACTAGATGAATAGATTTGTCCATATTGATATTTCAGTTATCATAGTTTTTGTTTAAAAGTTATATGAGCAAAAGTAAAGTCGATGAATCGTTGGATGGTTATAAAAATGTAAGTTTTGTTTAAGAGGACTGTGATTAGTAGGTTTAGACTTATCACTTATGCCTCCCATTGCCTCTGGATTCTTTCAATTGTCCCGCATTTGAGTCGGATAGGCCTCAACTCACACGTTCCGGCTTACGATTCGAGTCCCACGTGAGAGCCATGGCACTCCTTGTTCACACAATTCCGACACAGTATTTGTAAGGATGACAACAGATCGGGCTTGGGTTGGATATCAGTGGGTTTTGGATCCTACTGGTTCGGGTTTGGGGGTGATTTTTCACCCACAGTTGGTTGGTCAACCTCTAGGATGGCTTTCTAGAGCCTATTTGAGCCTGTTGGGTTGTGTTTAAATGGGCTAGAGCGTGACTAGGGGCTAGCCATTTATACCCCTTTAGCCTAGCCACAATTGAATGCCACAACCGGTCGTTAACCTAGAGCCAAGCCCTGTCCGTCGTTCTCGTCACCGCCCCGCCCCTCACTGCAAAACGCCTCGCCGTCGCACCCAAGAAGCCACCTCCTCATGGTCCGAAGTAGACCCTGTTGGAACTAGACGATGCCCTAAGTTCCCCAGCCCAAGCTTCGGCGATGGTGTTCACCATCATGGTGACCATGACGACCGAATAACAGATGGAAACTAGAATATGGAAAGACATGCGCTACAAATATCGCAACTTTGTTTAGCCCTTCTATTCTTTACTTATAATGGGAGATGGGATCACGGAACATGCCCGCGTATCCGGCGCCACGCCGCACACCGTGTGCTACGTCGTTTCTCTGCAACGCACACTATGTGCAGCAGCATACGTCGTGACGCTGATTGACCGACCCAACCAGATCGTGTCGTAGCCAAGCACGCTTCTGGCCACGCACCTCCTGCAACTCGACTAGACTCATACGACTCATGAACAAGATTCTAACTGAATGATGCAACAGTTTAGCTAACAGACCCTCACCCTCCTCCCCTACTCCTCATAGCAAAGCAGTCGTGGTCATTGTCTGCTCATCCCTGTGGCCTCACAAGAACGGTAAGAGTTTGCGCCGCTCTTCATCCCCATGGCCGCCGGCGAAGCACAAGCAGATCCCCTTCTAAATCCTCTTCTACATCGACCTCCTCCTTAGGCTTACTCCTCACCTTCCCCTTTGGCATCGGTGGCCCCCTATGGCGTGGTTTCCTTGGTCGGGTTAGGAAGGACCTCGGTGCCGTTTGGGCCGGGGCGGAGCGGAGGATGATGACGGGGGGGGGGGTGTTTGTAAATATAGGAAATTTAGTGAAAATCAAGGGCTTTGGTGAATTATTGAGTAAACTACCATAACTATAAGGAGAATTAACCTCACCGCCCAGGCTCGGCAGGAGCACGAGTCAGCCTCACCGTGAGGGTTCTCCACGAGCTCCTTGTGTCCTCGCTGAGGTGCTGCTGCTGCGGGGGCGACCTCCGCGAGTGCTCGCAGAGAAGCTGATGTGTTGCGTGCATGCGAGCTGGTCAGCGTGCTACGTGCAAAATAAACTAGGCAACCAAACACATTATTCCTTTTTTTTTTTTTGCATTTATGTGTGCAAAGTAAACTAGGCAACCAAACACATTATTCCCTACCTAGGGTTTTTCTTTTTTGCATTTCGCTACCTAGGCTTAGATAACGTAAAGGAACAAACAACTTGTGATTAGCTTGGTGGAAACAGGATAAGGCTGTCCAGACTAGAATTCTAGCCAAGCTAAGCCAAGTAACCAAACACACTCATATTATAGGTAATAGGTTGCAAACTTGAAATTGCCCATACATTTTCATATCTATTGTGTATTTCGCTATTTTTTCAAACTCCAATATCCTTTACCATAGCGATATGCCTTACCATGAAGAAGAGACTAAAAATGTCCATGCTCATGTAAGTGTGACGAGATGCTAAATCCTATTTGTACACTACACACGCTTCAAAACCTCATGTACTTTGTAGTACCTAGCTATACCTATATACTACGTGCTCGATCGCGAAGCCAAGCGCAACCAGCGCGCCGCTTTCAATCACACAAATGTTAAATTCCACCGATCGTCTTGCTGCTCGATCGATGGATAGCTCAGCCAAGCTGCCATGCACATGCGACAGGCAACAACAATAGCAAGTCCACCATATCATCATCATCATCATCATCATCATATAGCAGATAGCACGACGGAAGACGGATCACTCCTCCGGCCGCACGACGGCCGCCGCGGCACCGCCTTCGCCTGACGACCTCCTCCTCCTCCGGCCTCCTGCTCGTCTGCCGGACCCTCCCTTCCTGACCGCCGCCGCTTCGTCGTCCCCATTGGTGGGCGTGACCGTCTCCGGCGGCGCGACGTAGACGAATGGCGTGACGACGCAGTCGTCGAGCGCGAGGAGCGGCTCGAGCGCGTCGACGACGGCGGACATGTGCGGGCGTGACTTTGGGTTGAGCGCGACGCACTGGTGCGCGACGGCGGCGGCCTTGTGCGCGGCGCGGCTGGAGTACTGTCCCGCCAGCGCCGGGTCCATGACGCGGTCCAGGCGGCGCGCGTCCGCCGTCAGGTACGGGCGCGCCCACTCCACGAGGCTCTGCTCCCGCGGCGGCCGGCTCTTGTCCACCGCCTTCCGCCCCGACAGCAGCTCCAGCAGCACCACGCCGAAGCCGTACACGTCGCTCTTCGCCGTCAGGTGGCCCGTCATGATGTACTCCGGCGCCGCGTACCCCTGCGTCCCCATGACGCGCGTCGACACGTGCGTCTCGTCGTCTTCAGGACCGTCCTTGGCTAGACCGAAATCCGACAGCTTCGCCTTGTAATCCTAGAAGATATTAAAGAGGATTTCAATCAATTCCAAAAGTAAGCAGGTGGATGGATGACACTGTAGCGAATGCACGCAGACGTCAGCTACTAGCTTCCTTCCTCGTGCACGAAGAGCAGTTAACACCCAACAACTCCGTTACTAATTCTAATTGGCGACAGAAACTTTAGAAGAATGAATGAATCGTATTTTATTCATCATCTCTAGCTAGTAAAAAATTTTTTTGTTTTTCCCGTGGCATTATTCATGCATGAGCAGTGAGCACGACCGTCCGATGATACGGCCGGGAGCTAGCGTTGCAATGGTTGACACGTGACCCGTTCTGGTTCACAGGTCCCTGATGGAGCTCCAGAAGCTGACGGCATGGTGGTGGTCAGGTCAAGATTTTGTTGTTCAGCAGTTGGCATTTGGTTTATTGGCGACTGCCGACCTGACCTGACGATTTCAGTTTATTTCAGCGCTGGTTTACTCGCCGCGACCTGCCTGCAAAACTGCAAGTCAGCAACTAACCAACCCCAACCATAGCTGAGTTAAGCTATGGTTCCATCGATCGCTAGCTCTAGGCTCTAAGTTTCTGGGCAGATATTTCACTAGCTACTGGCTCCATCAAACCAAACCCAACCATAGCTGAGCGAGCCTGATCTATCGTATGAAACAACAGTGAGACCGAGAGCGAGAGGTAGTAGATGGATATGTGGATGCCGTGTGTGTTGTTACGGATGCACTAGCTGTCGAGCTCACCGAGTCCAGCAGGATGTTGGAGGTCTTGAAGTCCCGGTAGATGACCGGCTTCTCGGCTTCATGGAGGAAGGCCAACCCTTTGGCAGCACCAATGGCGATCTTCAGCCGTGTTGACCAGGGCAGTGACGCAGCGTACTCTGCAAACATATACAATTGGTTGAGTGATCAGCTATCAAATTAATTAGGTTCCAGCTGAATGAATGAATGAATGATGCCCAAACATTTGAAGAAACTAAAGCTGTCAAAAATATAGTTCAGAGTAAAATGCCGACAGCTGGCTGTCAAATGTTCGGAAAATGTTCGGAAAATGTCTGTTTCCAATGCATCATGCATCCTCTTATTTAGAATGAGGGAAATGAGCTAGTACACCTAATTTCTGGTTTATGGTACTACGAGTTTGTTCTAGTTCAGAACAGTGCAGTCATTCAGATCTACAAGATATTACGATGTGACATACACATACTACACAACAAGATTTCCCTAATAGTGAGTACGATGGCCAAACTGTTTACAGTGACTAACTTTTTAAAAAAAAAAAAAAAAAAAAAATCCAGCAGGCACTGTTTGGAAGCAAAAATAGCAACGGGGAAAAACTCCAAATTAGCAGAAGAGTTCTTACTTAGTCCTGTTAGCTACTAATAAACTAGTAATATAGCCGAACCCTAGTGATGGAATGATAGTGACCATGCATGGAGAGACCACTGGAACTTCAATTCCACTCTGTTTTGTTGAAGTTAACTGTTAAAAAAGCACACTGAGCATCTTGCTAATTACTGGCCCTTTTCAGTGCCTACAATGATCGAGATGAATCGTGTATATGTAGTAGCACAATTAGTTCATCATCACATCCCTTTTGACTTATAATCCTGCAGAATGACAGCTGTATATGCTACTGACTGATTTCAATCACGTACAGTAAAATATGTTTTTTTAAAACTTTGCAGATAAAGATTACTGAAGAAGCAGTACTAGACACGCAACAAGAAGGTGGTGCAGGTCTCCGTCCGTCCTACAGCAGCAGTAGAATCAGTTCAATCTAGCATGAAATTTGAGAGCATAATAACCATTAACCACGGACGATCGATGATGCTGGTGTGAACAAATATCGAAGTGGTTAAGATAAAATGACCCAGGAGAGGATCAGAATAAGGTAGAGATCGAGATGATGTAACAAGACTGCATCAATTGACGCCGCAACGACACGCCCGAAAGGCAGTTTGAACCATCACTGAAGAAATCGTGCCGGCAGAAAAATGGAAGAGACAAAAACCAAGGGTGTAGAGCACGGAAAGTGCTGCTAGTTGCTCGCGATCCGGCGGCCACAAAAATAAATTCGCAGATCGATAAAGCTGTTTTATGCGAGAAATAATTAAAATCAGGTTGGTGATGGAGATATGGACCGATCGAGTCGTCCAGTTCGACTGATGTGTGTCTCGAGATCCGAATCTTTCACTAGCTTAGCGATGCAGCGAGGGGAAAAGGAGGCTGATAACTACGTGCAAGGGATATCCCTTTCTTGTCGCCAGCACCATCGATGCCTGCTGGCTGCTTGCCGCCACAGTGTTTAAATTTCTAGGCTCTAGAGTATGTTTTATTCTTGCAGGATTTTTACTAGTAGCCATATGAAAAAAGAAAAGACATGGCATGATGAAAATGAGAAGTTTGTGTAGGAAATGAAAATGATTTTTTAAAAAAATGGAAAGAGAGAGGCAGGCTACGTGTGCTTACTTTTGAAGAGATGCTTCTCCAGGCTGCCCCTGGTCATGAACTCGTAGACGAGCAGCCTGTGCTCGTCCTCGTAGCAGTAGCCGATCAGCTTCACCAGGTGAGGGTGCCTCAGTTGCCCCAGGAAGAACACTTCCGTCTGCATGATCGCTATGTCAGTTTATTTAGCTGCAAAATGTACACTGTAATTGTCTCTCTGCTGCTTAATTTGCTTGAGCAGAGGAAGGGAGAAGCAAGCCTAATTTATTACTTGAACTAAAGTAAACACTGTTCCATTGAATCCTCGATCTCATGCTAGCAGCAGCTGGCAAGGATGATACTGGAAAGCTTTCGAAGACAAGTTCAGTACGTGGAATACTTCAAGAGAAGGAACTTTCTACTTGTAATAAGAAAAGACAAAACCAAAATAGTTATAAAAAAAAAAAACTAAATGGAAGTACGCACGAAACCAAAAATACTTGAAAACAAATAAAGAAATGTGCAGATGGAGATGATTTCCTTTTATTTTGGGTCAAAGCACAGGTGCACTTTTTTACTTGGACCTAGTTTTATTTTTTAACAAATCTCTTAACAAGACATGGAACTTTTTACTACCAACAATTTGCAATGATACTTAATATCACTGCCAATCAAAACATGAACGGTATATGTACGTGTTTGGTTGGGAATACTGGCTTTATTTTTTCAGAAACTGTAATAATAAGCAGCATCTTGTATATTTGGATTGGAGAGAGCACTAGACCTTGCCGACCAGGCGCACACACTGTGAAAATTCCGAGCTAACTGACTGACTCGATCAACATGTGACCATCAGAGTTGAGACTTGAGGGCAGCTCAACTAACTTGGAACAAGCAAAGTCTATGGAGCTAATTAAAAGCGGTGTAGAAAAGAAATTGCTCTCTGATAGACGCTAATATAATAAACCCCATGCGTGCACAACATCGATCGCTGACACGTACTGTTCCATTACACATCAGTAATGAAATCGTTTTAATTAGTACTGCATCAGTTGCGTTGATTAAAACACCATATATGCATCAACCAGGTCGATCGATGGATCGATCGTATAAGCAAGAAGCAAGTGATTATTGTATAAACGTACCAGCCATTCGGTGTGACCCTGTCCACCCTCGAGGTCGAGCAGCTTGACGGCGACGGTCTGCGCGGCGAGCCCCGGCTTGGTCTTGTCATCGACGAAGCCCTTGTAGACGGGTCCGAACCCTCCTTCCCCGATGAAGTTGGTCATGGAGAAGTCGCGTGTGACGGCGCGGAGCTCGGCGATGGTGAAGACGTGGAGGTTGGAGCCGACGAGCGATAGCGAGAGGTCCTCGGGCGACACCATCCCGCTCAGGCTCAGCTCCGTGAACGACATCCGGCTCTGCAGCGACCGTGGCCGGCCACTGCCGCTGCTCCCCGCCGCCGCGGCAGCCACTTTCTGCTGCTGCTTGCTCTTCTTCTTCTTCTTCCCGCCGCCGCCGCGGCGCCCTTGGCTTTGTTCTTCTTCCTCCTGCTGCTGCTGCTGCTGCCGAAGCAGCCGAACAGCGAGGCCCACCCCGGCCTCGCCATGCCGGGTTGGGGGGTCGGTCTGTGGATGGATGGACTCGAACGCGATCGATGTGCTGCGTCGTCCGTCGGTTTTACTACCTGATCGACCTCCCACCGGCGGCTTTGGCTGGACGCACCGGGGTATATATACTTGACCACGGCGGTGGCTGTTGCTTGAGGGGGTGGGTTAATTATGCTTAATCCTCCAGGGGGGAGGAGTGGTTGCGGGCGCGATTAAGCGGATGGCGTGTGCCCGGGGGTGTGGTTTGGTAGGGAAGAGAGACTGAACTGGGGGCGGACGGACCGACCGACGGACAGCCTCTGACTTGTTTTGCCGGGTTGCATTGCACCTGACACGACACGGATTTCGGTGTCCGGCCGGATCGGAGGCGCCGCGCGGTCGCGCGCGCGCCGCCGGCAGTTTGGCGCAGCGGCGGGGGCCGCGGGAGGACGCCGTTGTCACCGGCAGCCAGGGGCGACGTGCACGAGCGAGGGCCGTCGGATGCAGCCAGAGGCGCTGCGGAGGGAGACGTATGTATGTGGATGCAAATGGCCACTTTTTTGTGGAGGGCAGTTTGGAGAGGACGACGTACCTTTTGCCTTTCATTTCAGACGACGTTGGGATTAAGATGGAGCAAGCGCGGCACGTGTGGGATCGATGCTTGCACCAAGTTGGCACGACATATCGTTTTCCTTTTTCTCTCTCTTTTCTTTCGTGGAAAAGTTAATTTACAGGATCGTTTAATAATAATTTGCTGATTGCTCGTCTATAGTGCACTGTTGCACGACTTAATTGTACTGGCAATTAGCCATCACACCACACAACTCGTGTTCTCGACAACTCGTACAGTTGTACTACATAGCACGGGGAGCTAGTGTGCTTCAGAATACTCTTCGACGATGCAAGCTGCCTACCGGCTACCGCGTACCGGCCAGACACGGCGGCCACACACCAGGGACACGTACGTATCTGTGCAGCATAAGGTGACACTTCAACAGCAAATTCTGTCGTACCATGCATATACTATTACATGCACGCGCAGACGACGCTATCTTGCTATTTGGTGCCATCTGGGCCACGTATATCACATGCTTCTGTTATATTAGCCTCCACCTCCATTGTCTGACCATGGGATTTGGGGTGGATCCGATCGGCAAACCGGTTCATGTGTTGCTTCTCTTCGTAGAACAGAGTAGACTGAACCTTGGACGTACTATTTGGTGGATCTCATTTTAAACATTATTTTAACTGGGTAAGCATCCGCGTGTAGTATCTATTTTGATTCAACAGACACATGCACGCAACGTCTACCCTTAACAAAAAAACCCTCAGCAGGTCCAAAGATTGGACCAATGAGAGGTGATGTTCTAAGTAACAGTGCAAAGTCAAACAGAGTCTCATGTGTAAATAATGTAAGTATGGGAGTAAGTATATATCTTGAGAGGATCGTGAAACAAATAATCTAATATTATATATGTCATTTAGCATTTTTTATTATTTTATTACGACAGGTCATTTTAATTAGCAGTTCACATCCTATTCAAATTTTTTTTACAACACACATCCTATTCTATTAACAACACCAATTAAAAAAACAACACCAAATAAATAACTCCATGATGCTTATTTTGTCCTTTAAGGTGTACACATACGCATGCAGTCCTGTACGCATGTCCTACGTGTTATAAACATTCCATCACATCACGTACGTTAATATAGAAGAAATAACGTTTCATGCTTTAGTTTGTCCAACTCATCCAGAAGAGGACGTACAGAGCGCCAAATTTCAGAAACCTCCTCCAATGCACACGCACACAGAGATCAGGCTGCTTGGAAACGAAAGCAACGCCTCATCAGATAATAATATAAAGTCAGATGCATGGTTTCCAAGGGCCTGTGGTTAGGTAGGCACACTCAACTCCATGATGAATATTAAACAAGTGATAAACTAGTATATATCCAGATTATCTTGTACGGTGTTAGTTGCACTTGACATATGGATGTGGCTTCTAGAAACTTGATGACCTTATGCTTAAATGGGGGGTGTGTGTGGATGTAGCGAGCCAGCTGAAACTGTACTACGTAGTACGGTCAATGCGTTGCAGGTAGGGACGATGGCCAGATGAAGCTCGGACGACGTACGTCCACGCGTGAGGTGGGTAAATGGCACGCATGAATAAGCAGGTTTCTTGCCTCCTTTTTCTAGCTAACTGCATGGGTGTGTAATAGAGTGTAGACAGAGGCATGTACAGATTGGCATGCATCTTTTTTCTGTACGGAGATGGATTTTGTTTACAAGGTAAGTTGAACCGTTGAAGGAACGCACAATGACACAATACACCCCTGCTTTGATTCAGCGAATAGCAGATGATACACTGCCGTTCGAATTCGTCGTCGTCATAGTGGTTTTTGGTATTGATAAAAAATGTAGTACTCTCTGCGCATGCGTGTGCAGAGTCAGCTCGGAGGAGTTGTCCGGCGACGCTGCCATGCCAGCTAACGAGTTGTGACGTCCAAATTAACCGCAGAGGCACGCATGCCACGTGTGCTAGTAGCGTCGACGTCGATATAACCAGTTACCATATAGTACTACGTACCAAGGGATTTCAATTTTCAAGACTATCCGTCCGGCTACGGGACTAAACGGTTAAATAAGGGGGTTGGTGAGCTGACGACGTGCGTGAAAACGTTTTTTCCCACGTCCTTTTGAACGTGATGTGTGAAAAATAATGTTGGTTGGCCTGCCCGCCTGCCAAGCAACTCGCGGTCATGCACATGCATGACATGGAGTACTCCAATTTGTCCCTAGTTTCGCCTAACAACAACGTATATAGGTATGCCAATCACCTGTAGGTTCCATGTGTCACAAACGTACGATCCACAATTGCCTAAACCAAACAAACTAGCACGTCCAAGTTCAGACTCTATACGTACGTGTCCGACTCATCCCGGCCAGATGCATGTTCATACATATATACGTCAATAAAATGTCCCATCGTAAGTAGAGCTCTCAATTTAACACGTCCAGTCTGTTATCTCAACGTGGGATGGGCACGGGCCGTGTAAACCTTTCTTTACCTCTTCATGAAGTACGAGCAAAGCTTGATTTCGAAAAATTTAACACGTACAATGAATTTTTACACGACGATATACCTGTCATCACGATCCACAAATTTTTTTCATGGAGTCATCGTCGCTACCTTAAAACTTGTACTCTAGTGGCCTTTGACATGAATGCAAAGGTTACAACACATCCTTTTTTCAAAAGTGATGCATGCAAAGAGACAAGGGCGTACGTCTTAATCAAATATATATCAACATCTCAATGCATGATTCCAACACCCAACCTTTTCTTTAAAAAAAATGATTTCGATCCATCACCCAATAAGCACACTATGATGTTTAGCCTGATATACACACACCAAAGTTCAGTTTTCGAAAACTTTTCCGGGGAAAAATAAAGATGGATGACGAGGAAGAGGAGACTATTTGAAGACAGCAGCTAGCAGGGTACAGAGTATTGTGCACATATTACGAGTGCACTGCATATACATCAGCAAGTTGAGATGAACAAATTACACACTACTAGTCAAGAAGCGACGATAGCAACAACTTGATCAAGATGGACAAGAGCACGTATAGAGTGTCACAGTGAGATTCCGGGCGGCCTATTAACTCGGAGTTGGGTGCAACCACAGCTTATACTTGAGGTTTACTTTATCTTTGAGAGATGACTGAGTGATTAGCGTGATTGATCAACACTGTAAACACGTCGACTAATTGATAGATTTTTTTTAAAGAAAAGATCAGGATAGTAATTATTAACATTGGCTGCCGACTGATAGTCTTTCTAGAAAGAAATATACGGTTAATTTGAAGATAGAAATAGAAATGCATCAATCTGACTTAAGCTCCAGATTTGATCATCTCAATCATGATGAGTACACCATTTTCTTCAGAGCACAATTCAAAGGAAATGCTCATCTTGAATTCTTCATCTACCTGAGCTAAATCCTTTGAATAATTTCAACGGTACATGATCTCACCGTATTGAAATTCGAAACACTTTTGAGTTAGTTCCTCCAAATATTTGTCAACAACAGTCGACAGCGTTAACTAGGCACTTTCAACTAAGTTAATAATGATGCTGACCTTGCTGAGTTAACCTAGCTCGCCCTTTGATTTAACCTGCCTAGTGCCGACTGTCAACGGCGGAAGAAGCAAGCAAGCTAAGCCATTGCACATTGCACAGCTGCCTTTAGAATTGCTGATGTACAGGACGGTGAAGTCTACTGTCTTTCTAATTTTCTCCAGGGAAAGAATTTTCAGTTGAGAGGCAGCCACAACTTTTTTTTCAAAAGTTCTCTGTCAGACGATGACGACGACCTATCAATGTCGTATGGCATGTCCATGTCAGGGATTAGGTGCAGAATTGAACACTTCAATTGTATCAGCAAACTGGATTGCGGCCATTCGCAGAGATGAACATCATATCTGAACATCACCAGGAAATTAATTTACCGCATTTCAGTTTCCCCCCACAGGACTTGAGACGAAGACATGCTCGCTGGGATATTGACGAATGGGTCCTTACCCAGAACAGGCGGAAACGACGATGGGGTCCCTTTGGAAATTATGAATGCATTGTGTATAGCTCTGTACCACGCAGCTGCAGCTTGTGTGGCACATTTTTGAAGTTTACATAGAAGAAGGGTGTGTTTAACAAGGATGAGGATTATTTTAGCTCGAGGCTAAGCATTGATTGAACGATCGATTGATTGAAGTCGCAATGTCTCATTACACTTGTATATGTTACTATCAAGTAGTACAATCTCCCTTTTTAATTTTGACAGTACGTAG
Organism: Hyparrhenia diplandra; assembly: GCA_015847255.1. NCBI lineage: Eukaryota > Viridiplantae > Streptophyta > Magnoliopsida > Poales > Poaceae > Hyparrhenia > Hyparrhenia diplandra. Next base: position 148,005 of record JADLZK010004051.1, read on the forward strand.
TAGTTGAACACAACTCGTGCTTTCTGATTTGAGAACTTTTGGTGGTTTCTGACACAGAGCCTTTCAGAAATCAAATCATACGGCCATCCAGCGAATCCAAGGCTTTCCTTGTTGCTGCAGATCGATCAGAATACCGTGCCGTTTGAACTTGGAACACCAGCTAGCTCTGTCATGTTATGCTAATAGGCATCCTGTCAGATTTTATTGGCGTCGACCTGGATCTTGTTCTGTCAGGTTTGACAGAGATTGGTAATCCGGCAGCTTATGAAGCAAACAAAACTGATAAAAAAACACACACGCGCTGATGACCTCACACAGCTTCTAAGAAGATCACGTAAGCCGCCTGTTGATCCGATGTGGTTTCGCCTGCGCTGAGAGTCGTTTAGATTGCCTTGTTTGACGGTTCATTCATGATTCATATACTGACAGCCACATTCAAGAAAGCAAATGAGCCCTAGTCGTCTTCCGAACACAGACGTACGCGATCGATGTCAATTCAGCCGCAAGAAATGAAACGAGCAAAACATCTGGGAGGAAAAACATGTCCCCTGGCTCTCCCTTGGCTTGGATCGCAAGCATCCTTCGTTCGCCTTTAACGATCCATCGATGCTCCCCAAAAGACAGGATCGGAAAAACTGAAAAGGCCCCGGCCGGGGGCGTAGAAAGCAGAGACGCTTTGCGTCCGGTTCCACATCACGTCGCTGTAGCCGTCCGGATCGAGCTCTTCGGCGACGGAAGTGAGGACGAATTGGCGTTGGCGCCAACCACCACCGGGTCGCGTAGACCAGAGACGCAGAAGAGTACATTGCTGCGTCTCTGCACCAACAATGGCCACACGAAACGAGTGAGAAAGAGCGCGAGGTCTTCCTGCTTGGCTTGCGTCGTCAATGGAAGATTCGCGTACAAGGAGAAGACGAGCAAGATAAAGATATCCATCCATGGTCCATGCCATGGGAATTCAGCGGTGTCCCCTAAAAGGAGAGTACAAGTTCAGATAAATTGAAAAGAGGCGGCCGATCTCTTTCTCGCCAAAGCAGAACGCTTTTAGATTTCAGCTGCGATTAGACCGTGCGTTCTGGCTAGTTCTTCCCTGCTGCCTGGGCCTCGCCGGCACCCCCCGCCACGTGCAGCAGGTGTCGCCGGTTTTTCCAACGGCATCAAACGCACGCAAATTAACTAACCGCCCGGGAAACTTGCGCCGGAATACTCTCTCCAGAAAATCTTCACAAGTCGACGCAGAGATTGTCACCCTTTGTGTGCATCAGCATGACATGCACATGATGCGTGTAGCGTGTGTGACTTGGACCGTATTCGTACGTGTGTATATGTACGGCCATGTTCTGTGTTACTCACTCCGTCTCTAGATATACGTGGTTTACCTATTTGCAAAAAAAAAAAAAAACATATGTGGTTTACACATTCTAAGAAACAAATTCAATTAATTATATATTAAAACTATTACTAAATCTGTTTCAAATTGTAGTTCATTTGACTTTTTCAACCACAACTTTGACCACTCATCTTATTCAAAATTTTGTGTAAAATATCACTTCTTTTGTTGTGGATTGATTTATTAACAAATGCTCTTTAAGAATGACTTAAATTTGACTAGTTTTGTACAAAATTTTTGAATAAGACAAGCGGTCAAACTTAGAGTCAAAAAATTCAAACGAACTATAGTTTGAAACGGAGAGAGTAATATTTATAATACATAATTTTTTAATAAATTTAATTGGAGAAAAAAGTATTGCACATGTATTTTACTTAAAAAAAATCGAGTCAAATTCATGACACGTACACCAATGGCGACGGATAAAAAAGGCAAAGGAAGTACCTATCAACATCCAAGGGCTGACTGGACATATCGGCCCTCCAGAAGCCGACAAGTCCTATCTCACAATTTTATATAGTTGTCTCTAGACTTGTAATTAATTATTAATAAATGTTTTTTTTTAGATTTTGAGTGTCTGCATTAATAAATGTTTTTAAAAAATTCTCTCCACGGTCCACACGTACCGGGCCTTGGTCGTGCAACAGAGAGTTGTTGTTGGGCCCAAAATATTTGTTTTGGAACTTTTCTAGTCTCATTTCCATTTTCCTTTTTCCTCGAGGGCCATTATCATTTGGGGCTAGTAGTTGCATGTTCAAGTTTTATATAAAAAGAAAAGAAAATACTGTGATTCAAAAAAAAAAAAAATACTGTACTGCTGTCTATGAGGATCCGGCGAGGTTTCTTTGGATCCTGTGCACGTCCTGGCCGTTGATCTTGAACGCTATCTTGAGGACCTCGTCCGGCACCGGCGGCTCCGTCCGGAACGCCGAGAAGGGCACGAGCTGCGCGCCGGGGCTCTGGCTATTGAGCCCCGACAGCACCACGGCGGGCTCCGCCACGTCCATGTTGTAGAGGAAGTGCACCATCCCGCGCGGGAACACGAACGCCTCCCCGGCGCGCAGCAGCTGCGTGTACAGCCGGTACGACGTGTCCGCGAACCCCACCAGCACGCTTCCGGCCAGCACCAGCGCCACCTCCGACGCGCGCGGGTGGGTGTGCGGCGGCGCCAGCCCGCCCGGGGCCAGGTCGATGCGCGCCATGGCGAGACCCTGCGCGTTCGCGCCGGGGAGGGAGGACGCCGGGTTCGTCACCGTCACGTTGAACCCGAACTGCGCCGTGGCGGCGGCGGACGGGTGCGCACGCGACGACAGCGCTGAGGTGGCGAAGTGCTCCGCCCGCGCCGACGACGGGTCGATGCAGGCCAGGCCGTTGAGGTGGAACTGGGACGACGTGTCGGCGACGCAGTAATCCAGGAGGAGGTCGGGGTCGGACCTGCAGACGGCGGCGAAGAGGAAGAAGCAGAGGAGGATTCGGTGGCTGATGCCGATGCTGCCACCATCAGCTGTATCTCTCATGATCATGACTACCATTTCGATTTGTTTGCTCTGAATTTTGGCGGGAGAACGAACTAGATGCGTATGCCTCTGCCGGTTCAGTGAGCAGTGTTGCCGTGTATAAATAATAGTAGTAGTAGTAGTAACTAGTAGCAGCAAAACTGAAGTGTAGTTTATGACACGCGAGCATACAAGCTCATGCTTTGAAGTTACTATTTGTATGAGTAACAGAGGGGTAAGGTCTACCTTGCCTTCAAGAATGAACCTGTAGGTGTAGCACTCTACGACTGAAGCGCTATTTAACAACAGCATCATAGAAAAAATTTTCCTATACCCGGCAAAGACTGGGCAAACCACGGTTCATGTCGTTGAGAATAAACTGGCAAAAACGAACGAGCAACAGCCCCCAAGTCCTATTTCATATGGCAACTGACAAGCAGGTTATACATGACATGTTGTGATAGATCTGATATTACAGCAGGCTCTCGGGCGATGCCTTACAAGGGCGATACATTTGTTTGCTCGTCAAGAAAGAGGCAGCCAAACACCGTGTTGAAAAAATCACGGCCTCTGATGGTATCCTGGTTTCCTACCAAAGCTTGCGTGTCATATTTGCACGCCCTCCCGCAGTCTGGACAGTATGTCACCTGCATCCCATTTCAGGACAGGTTGGTTAGAATACATGTTTAGGTAGCTATAGGCAGCACCGCAGCGAGTTTTTAGATGTCCAAACACATTACGTTTACACACAAAATGAAAATCCAAAATGAAAACTGGAAGATTGCAGTTATTCATGGGACAGAACGGCTGAAATGTTACTGCCTTCTCGTGACTTGTATTTTCTATCTGATTTGATTCACCTCCAGCAAGCTAATGAATCCAACTAGTGCAGTAGGAATTACTACAAGTATAGGAATTACTACAAGTAGTAAATTCTTAATGTCAGCATGTTATGGCTGCAAGCTGCGTCCACACATTTGTACGTAGATTCATACCGAGTAGAGCACAAAATGAGAATATACCTAAAAGTTTTTTTCTGCTCCAGCGAGCAAACACTCTTAAAACTTATGTGCGTAAAGATATGAGCTCAAGCCATACGGGAAAGATAACAAAGCTAAAATTACAAGATAGTAAGTCCTTGAGACATACCTCTAGAATCTTTTGGTTTGAATCTGTTATCAAGCATAACATCTACACCATACATGGCCCTGGAGAATGGGTTCTGCATCTCAGGATGAACAGCTGCGGCCGACTCAAAGATACAACGTATCATAGACCGTATGCTTTCATGGATGTCCAGCCATTTAACTAAAAGTTCAAGTAAAAAATTAGTAATGCAACAACTAACAAGTCACATAAAAGAGAATGAATAAGATGTTAAAACCTTGGTGCTCCTTCTCAAACTCCTTGACAAACTCTGGTGTATTCATATGATTCATCCTTCCAATATAATTCTGGATCAGCGGAAACAGTTAGGTAACTAGCTAAATGCAACATGACAACTGATCACAATACAAGCATAAGCTAGGAGATGTGGGCAGACTTAGCAGAACCGCAAAGCATACAAGAGAATGTGCCATTAATAAATCTTCAGTGTCAACTAATAATGATGTCCCATAGAAGCGAGAATGAGTTGGATCTTACCATCACAGTGAAATGGGTCTCATACTCAAAAAAACTGGTCTTCTCCAAAGTGTACTGATTGTTTGCTAACCTAACCTAGAGTAATAATAAAAAAAAAAACAAGAGTAGTCAAACAAAAATTGATAATGGACAAAGGATTTTATCAAGCGGCATCAGAATTTCAGGCCATACCCAGAAAACATCAGATAGAAATATTTCCAAAGGGCGGATACTACGGACCAAAACAATATACCGAATATCAAACTTCCTTCCTTGGAAAAGTGCAGGGTGTTCAATATATTTTTGGCATATCTTGGGGCCTGTTTCCATAAGTCTGATGATAGCAGATAAATCACCAGTAACTGTGGTATCGATTGTTCTTGCCATGTTCCAAGGCTTTATGATCCATAAGTTGCCCATGCCATCTCGTTTTCTCACAATGTAATCACCAATGAGTGGAGACAAATGGGTCTCTAGGTTATATGTAGGTTGAAGCCATTCAGGTGTGCCCCAAGCCTGCATGAGTTGATCTTAGTTTCAAATGCCACCAATGTTGATGTTCTAGATTTATACAGTAAGCCACACAAGGTCCCCTAACCACACAAAAAAGAGAAACTAACCTTGTGGATGGTCTCCGCAAGGTGGTGCTTCATGACCAAGCAAGCTTCAAAAGGAAACTGATTTGTGTATTGTTGGTCTGTGAGCCCTACAGCATTCTTTACTTCCGAATCCACTTGCATGCTTACCCAGATAATGTCAGCCTCCTTTGGATCAGTTGCTGCAGGTATACAGAACAGGTGTGAAAGAGTTGCCTCTGATGCATACATTTGCAGAAATAATGGAAGATACCCAACTAAATTCCATTAATTGTCAAGTTTATAGGAATGTATTAAAGGAAGCAAACTGATCAGATGACATCACAAAAGTTTCATACTAAACAGAATACTACAAAAACTATATATCACATTAATTTTGATTTGGTTTGCTTGCAAGCATTACAAGATGGGTTGACAATACTGCAAGTCATAAATTACATGGTGCATTAATAGACCCCAGGTACTATCACAAGGGTGCACAAGAGAAATAACAGAATACTTATTAGTCGTTGGATAAAATAATAATACCAAATATGCAAAGAATTTTGAAGGTTCAGATGATCCAGATAAATGAATATTCTTTGTTGCAGACAAGCTAACCATTGCTTTTCAAGTAACAAGTACAAATGTTAAGGAGAGAAGGCGAAAAAAGAAGAGGAAAAGGACTGCAAGCATGGGTTGAAAACTTGTGTGAACAATAGCTAGAATTCTTCAAGCAAAAGGATGACAAATCATAAGACAGGATTGAATGTTGCTTACTGAGAACAAACTCTGGCCGTGTTAAAAACTCCTCTACATGAGGTATGTCAGTATATACTCGAAGTGCACGACCATCATTTGGGACGTATACTTTTGGTAGAAGGTGTCTCTTCTATTTTTGTCGAAGAACAAATGCTATTTGATTGAAGTTGTTCTTGGTACCTCCTGAATTCCTATAAAGTAGAAGAAAGATATATATGGAGTTATGATAAGGTTATTCGTGCAGCCTCCAGTACCAAAAAAAGCATCTTTGTGTACAAAATAGGCTCAGAAGCAAAATTGCCTGAATAAAGTAGTTCTCAGGTGTGCGGAACCAAGCTGTAAGCCTAGCCGAACGCTGTTTGTCCTCGCCAATACCAAACAAGAAATCCCGGGTACACTCTTCTCCAGTATGAACATCATGAGTGGGCCACAGAATTGTGTAACTGAAAATATTGGATATTAGCAAACTATATAGTGTTAATAAGTTATAGGAAATCCATATCAAGGGTCAATACCTTATAGCAGTGTCTAGTTTCCCTTCTGGCATGAACAAGAATGGAGCTACTCTGAAGTTTGCATTATCACTGTGGCGCATGGCTGAGCCCAACTCGTCCATGACATACCTGCATAAATAACCAAGCATCAAATGAAAACAGTATGGACTGACAAAATATCCTCTGCTCACAGTCCAGGCATTCTTTTTACAGTAAGGCAAAGGTAAATCGAGATAATCTGATAATCAGACTCTAAGTAATGAGTCATAATGGTGTGCAATGATCATTTGACCAAACCTTTGCAGAGATCTACCAAGTTACTAGCGAACCAGTTCATGCTTTCAAAAATTGATAAGAAAAGAATGGAAATCAAGGCATACCAAATAGGTGTTTCATCAATCTTTTCCTCATCAGCAAGACGGTATGTCATAAGATACAACCACATTGCACCAATAATTCTTTCAGCAAGGGGTTCTTCAGGCGACCATTCTGGAAGCCGCGGTTCAAGTGCAGAGTCAACTATATGCTTCCCACTCTCTATTATACTTGAGGAATCCACACCATTTATCAAAAGTAAATTAGGGAGAGACTCAAGAATGGAGATTGCGCTGTTTCCCAGAGGGCCAGGAATGTCAACCTGTGAAATGAGTTTGCTAGGTAAAATTTGACTATGGTGATCCTTGTCAAGAATCTAGACAAAACAAACTGAAAAAACACCATAGGCCACTGAATAAGTGCATGTTCCACAATACACAACTTGTCGTGAAGCCAACATGTTTCTTGGGCATGTCAGTGAGACATCAAAGCTGTATTGTAGGCATATGAACCTATTCAGTGGAATACAGGGGATTTCTTGAAAAGAACACATGAAGATGTGTCAAAAGAAGATATGTAAGCTGTAGCATAGTACCTCCAATTCTTGTAACTGAGTGAATCCACCAAATAGCTTCAAGAGATCATCGCCAGAAATTTGATCCAGAGGATTACCACGGATGTTCAATTTTGACAGAGATGGCAAATTACTGGGAGAGAATACCTAGGGGGTTTAAACACCACAGAGAGGGAAATTGTCAGTACAAACGTTGAGAATTGCATCATGTCATTAGTAAACAATCAGTTGGGGTCATTAGATACCTCTGGTAGCTTATGAATGCATCTATCAGAAAGGTCAATAGTCTCAATACTCCCTAACATTGTGCTTTCCGCATAAGAACAGGGATTATCTGCTCCAACAATGTCTGCACAAAAACCCAATGCCCACACTCCAGCTTTACTCGTAAAATGCGAGTTATATATTTCCAATCCAGAGAGACCATCTAGAAGAGCTTTGTCAATACTAGCAAGACCAACAGGACAACCAAAATGTCAGATCATGATAACATAGGCTATTAAAAGACTATACTACCTGAAAATACACATGACAGTAAAATTCTAGAAGCCTTCAATTATCCATGAAGTACTGACTCCTTGCTCCTTAAGCCTGTTCGGCAGGGCTCCAGCTCAAGAAATCTTGGATCTCGAGCTAGAGGTGCATCAAGAGCATATGGATGAATCATTTTATTTGCAGATTGGACTAAATGCAAATATTTAAACCACTTTAATTCCATCTACAGACTACAGATCACACCTAGACCTTGGAGCTGAAGCTGTGCCAAACAGGCCTTAATCAGGGAATTGCTGTTCCCTTTCATGGCATTATTGTTACCAGACATGTATTGTAACCAAATGTAGCATTAGACGCTGTTATTTAGACAAATTAAGTTTCCGAGACCCAAACTTCATGCATGCATAACCACTCTTCTGTTGTAGTTAGGATTGTTGATACTATAAAGGCTCAAAATGCATGGATGGCAAAAGAGCAGGCAAGTGTTTTACTACTTTTCTGTCCCAAATCCGCCTTTGGCACCTCAAATTCATCCATATATTAAATCAATTGATTGCACGGCCATAAAAACACAACATTTCAGGCCGAGAATTTGCATGAATGAATGCTAAGATTAATGCGCCTTTGAAGTATTTCATGAAGATACATTACTTTCCAGTTCCCATCAATGTAATGTTAGGTTTTTCAACTTGAGTTCTCTTTGGCCTCAAATTGCCATTGAAGTATGCACGGAAGACAAGTTGCTTACTAACTTCCATCAATGTGATAGTTTATCTTAAATTGAGTTATATTTGACCTTTGAATTGCCATGGAAGTACGCACTGAAGTATTTGTTAAACAATGTAAGAAAAAAAACTCTCACCTTTTGCCAAGAACAGGATTCTCGTTCAACCAAAGTGCCTTTAGCTTTGCACACTTCCTGATTTCTTGCATAACTTTCTCTGGATCCTGCAGCTTGTTTCCCCATAGGTTGAGAGCTACCAGATTCTAGTCAGATACAGAAGGGAATAGTTAAGATAAATTGAACACCAAGGACGTGTCGAAAACAGTTCTCCCGAGTTCTGACAACTAGCATAAAACATTATAAAAAATACTTTATTGAAGTCACCACTAGTAACATTACGTATTAGACAAAACGCTAAAATTCACAGGTTAAACCTTTTATTTTCATGGGGAACGTTAGAACAAGCACGTAACCATTTTTCCCAACAGTATATTGCAAATGAGCAAAACTGAGAACCTGTACATTGGAAAGAATCAGACCGAAATTTTGCAGATAGATCCAAGGCTACTAGCATGTCATCATCAATTCCAAGTTCTTCAAGTTCCAGCCATGCTGCAGAATCACTTCCCCTCTCCTGAACTCTAGCCCTTTCTTTCTCGACTACTTGCAATACATGCTCCAAGCTCCCACTGTCTTGACCATCCTTCTCATCTGCCTCCTCAGTTTCGGTCCTGCGGTCCAAATCCACACACATCAATGCTGCCATCCTTTCAGCCAATCCTGGCACTTCCCGCAACTGTAAAATCATCAAAACACATGCATAAGATCACCCGTAAGTGAACGCTACTACAATTCTTCCTTGCTGACCGCTGAGGATGCATATATATAATAACAGAGGAGTTCAAGAAGGCGTTGATTGTTGTATTGTTAAACAAGTAGTGTGGTGACAATTAGGACCCTATTAGCTAGAAGCCTAGAACAGTTTAAGGCGAGGTGACTGAAATTCCACCACTTGACGAATTGAACTAATTATACAATATAGAATGACCAACTATCCACACCTTCAACACATAACTTATAATCGTTCCAATTTGTCAAAAATGAAATGGGACGTGCTAAATGACTATTGACTACACTGGAATAAGCAGATGATTAAACTGAGCGGATTCATGGCAATCTTCAAATTCAGAGTAGTAATTATCCAGCCATGCATCACAAACACTTCCAAGCCATACCGACCCCAAACACTTTGCTCCTCGACAGACTAGCTGAAGTCATTCCAAGCACCACGCGCACATGCCACTCACCTGCTTGAGCGCATCAGGGAGGCGGAAGGACCACGCGTGGTCGACGAGGAAGACATCCGACTCCTTTCCCAGAGACTCATCGGCGGAGAGCACGAGGCGCCGCTGCCTCCCTCCCCTCGCACGGCTCGACGGCAAAGACCTCCCCACCGTCGAACACCTCGTCCGCGAGCTTGCGGTACAGCTTCTGGTGCAGCGACGGCGGGATGCCGGCCGCGGCCAGCAGGTACGCGTGCACCCGCTCGAAGTCTTCGTAGGTTCGGATGCGGTCTTCAGGTGAGGCAGAGGCAGCCGCGGGTGACATGGCTAGAGACACCCCCGGAAGCGGCGGCGGCGGCGGGTGAGGGCGTGCGTGGGGAGAAGAAGGGTTTAGAGGCCTCCAGAAAAACAGAGTGGAGTGGAAAGGAGGCGAGAAGAAGCGAACCTGCTTTGCCGCTTTAGGATTCGCGCTGAAGCACTATGCTTCAGACGATTCGTTTTTGAAAAGCTTCAGAGCTGAGACGATTGGCAAATATTTGAAACCAAATGCCGCATCGCCGTTGTCTGGTCGGTTTTGTTTGTTAGTGGTAAATATCATCCTACTTAATTTTTTTTCACTCAAAAGAATCTTTTCCATGAATCTACAAAAAAAAAAAAACCATGAAAAGTTTTTTTTACCTACATTTAATACTTCAAACATTTTTTTGTTTTTGGTGTATTTAATGTGATGTGATGAGAGAAAGTGAGAAAAAAGTTAGAATTTCTAGCAATCTAAACAAGGCCTGAGACGATTCTCGCTCAAGGCAGGAGATGTGGCCGCCTTGGCCGTTGTCTGGTCGGTGGTCGTCAACTCCGTCATCGTGTTTCTGATTCTTACCTTTTTTTTTTTTTACTTGACTTTCTTTTTGTTTCTCATCTCAAAAAAAAAAATACCATGAAAACACGTTTCTTATATTTAAAGCTAGGATCACATTTTTTTGTTTTTTGAAACCTCTCATCTCAGTATAAGCACAGAACCGAGCGCATGGCTCACACACTCACGCTACACATTTTACACAACACTTGTGCACTAGTAGACCTACAACAACCAAATTATAGCGTTTGCGGTGTCCTTTTTGAGATGATCACTCCTCTTATTCAAAAATTCGTGAGACGAAACACGTCGTAATCCCATTGTGGCTTCATGCGAAAGAGAGGTGTAAAAAATCACTTAAATTTAACAAGGCTCAAACACGCGAAATATTTTTGAATAAAAAAGCACACCAACCGAGCTATGGCTCATTCCCTAGGATTACATTTTTTAGGATGATGGAAGTACCTAGTAACAACCCTATGCCCCACAAATGTTCAAGATGTATTTGCAAAGAGTGACAAGCAAGTGGTTTACTTGTTCGGTTGGTTATTTCTATGGCGGATAAAAAAATAATTTATTATGGGAGTAAAACATTGTATCATGCTGATAAGAACGTGTTTGGTAAGTTCAAACGAACATGCTAACGTATGAATACTGCCACAACATTCTAAGCATAGTTTGCAAAGGACCGAATGTCGGCACAATCACGAGACAGATCCCGGTCGTTGATATACAATGGCATTGTCGTTGTGTCTAGTCACCTATTTTTGCTGACTTTTCACCACTTCAGATGCACATCGGTTCCAATTCAGTTTGTTAAACCATGGATCGTTGTTTTTCTACTTGCAATGCCTTAGATAGCAACGTTCGATTCACCATCTTCCTTGCTCCATCCTGTCTTAATGTTAGGGTTATTGCTTCACTTTTTATCATGAATCTCGTTTTGTTGAGACATTACCGGAGGGGCAAGAGGTGCATATCAGAATAGTTTCCCAGTTATATCGGTAAGACCAAAAACGAAGAGAGCAAAGCACATATTGGGCATGTTTGGATACTTTAACTTAGTGTTAGAGTTAGTTTCTAGATCTAACTCTAGATCTAAACTAACACTAGCCCTAGAGCTGTTTGGATTGAGGGTTAGATTGACACTAAATATTCTTTTTTTCCAATCATTTGGTGTGGTGGGAGAGAGAAAATTTTTTTTAGTGGACTCAATCTGAACTAGCTCCCATTAGTACCTCTTGGGTGGGCTTTTTTTTTTTGTGTGTGGGTTTAGATACAACTAGCGTCACTCTAACCCTCATGTTTAAATTTTTTTTGGGTTAGTTGAGCACAAACTAGCTCAAACTAACTCTAGAAACCTAGATCCATACCCTCATTATAAGAACGAATAAGTTATAGTTATATTGTTTTTGTTTTTGTTGGTGCTATATTCCACCAATCTCGTTTATTGAATGCCATCCCTTGTAAGTTGGTGGCAAACACGCACTCAGACTAATATTTATACATATTTGTGTTTTCATATTTGAAATAAAAATATTATTTTGTTATTAAATTAATATTGATTATGAATTCAAATTTTGTATTGAATGAATTCAAATTTAAATTAAATGGCTTGGAAAAAGAGTACACTCTGGAGGGAGTAGGCCAGATCATGCGCAACCGGTCGGTTCTAGCAATGTTGTGTGTCTGTTCCTCCACTGTTGTTTTTTTCTTTTATAAACTCCGCTAATTCATCTTTATTTCCCCTTTCTCCCATCATCTTTATCTTTCATCCGTATCTTCCAATACACAGGTCCCTTTATAACCCAAGTTCTTGATTGTACTGCACTGATACATACTAGAAGTAATCGCTTTCATTTTTCTTGAAATAAATTAAAGTCAGTAGAGTTTCTATTTTCAAGCTTCGGCTTCTCAGCAGCAGTAACAAAGAGACAGTCCATGAAGCTGTGAACGAGGCTCCACTGATGTCCCCTTGCACTTTCAGTCGGTGCACTCGGTGCGCATTGTCACTGTATCGTACTCCCTCCGTCTAAAAAAATAACTCAACTTTTTAAGACATCATATTTGGCCATTGTTTTATTCAAATTATTTATACAATTTAAGAAATAAATAAATCATTATTAAAGTATCTCTAATAATAAAATAAGTCACATTAAAATGGATGATGTTTATATAAAAAATTTAAATAAAACGAGAGGTCAAACATGATATTTTAAAGTCAACATGATGAGTTATTTTGAGAGAAGGGAGTAGTTGTTTTTTCAATTGATATGGAAACCCGTAAAACCGAGAAAAACGTTGCTCTCATCACAATGGTCAAAATGCACAAGATGTGTGCACAAGGAGTGAGAAGCGACTGGTTTAGAGTGAAGCGCGCGCGCACGCCTACGCGCCTGCACGCCACCTCCTTGCCAATGGCCGTGCACTCGTGCACGGTTTGTTCCCGGCGGTACAGCCGCCTGTGTTCAGTGGATGCCGATGCTTTCCGTCCCAGATGAGCTGCGCATCGGATCTTTCCTAAATAGACTGCCCCATGCGCCCGCCCATGCCCTGCCGCCCTGCCGCCGTGGCCGTCCCACATGCTGCGTTGCCTGCTGTCCAACCCCACCGATCTGGGAAGGCAAAGGCATTCTTGTCCCGTCCGTCAGTGCCCTCGACCTCGATGCGCATCTCCGTCCCGTCGTCCATGCGCGCGACCGCTACGGCGGGCAGTGCCAGTGCCACCGCGCTGGCGCTGGCATCGGCCATGAACATGAAGCAGCAGCCGCACGGCAGCGTGTCCACGCTCTTGGCGCTGCTCTCCCTCTCGCTGCTCCTCCTCCGCCTGCTCCTCCGCCTCCGCCTGGCCGCGTTCCGCGACGCCGCGCTGTCGCTCCACCTCCTGGCGCGCCTCCGCCTCCGCCCCGTCCTCCTCCGTCTCCACGACGTCGACGGCTGCGCCGGCGCCACCACGCTCCGCGTCTGGTGCCCAGCCACCCCGTCCTCCAAGCCGCCGCTCCTCCTCCTCCACGGCTTCGGCGGGGACGCCAAGTGGACGTGGGCGCGCAACCTCCCGCTCCTGTCCCGCCACTTCCACGTGTACGCGCCGGACCTCGTCTTCTTCGGCGCGCAGTCCCGGTCCACGTCGCCGCTCCGCTCCGTGGCGTTCCAGGCCCGCTGCGCCGCCGAGGCCATGCGCCTCCTCGGCGTTCCCCGCTACGACGTCGCCGGGATCAGCTACGGCGGCTTCGTCGCCTACCGGATGGCCGCCGCCGAGGCCAGAGACGCCGTGGGCAGACTCGTCATCATGACCACCGGCGTCGCGGCCACGCCCCAGGAGATGCAGGCTATGGCGGCAAGGGAGGACCGCACCGTCGAGGAGGCGCTGCTGCCGAACACCGCCGAGGGCCTGCGCTTCCTCGTGCGACGCTCCATGCATCGCCCCCGCCGTGGATGCCGGACTTCGTGCTTGACGACTTCATCCAGGTTAGCGCTCCATCTCGTTCGGTGTTTTTTTTCTTTTCCGTTATTATTTTCTATATCCACACAAAACCTACCATTTTGTCACTACTCTTCTTTAGTTTTAATGTCACATCATTATTTTACTTGTACTAATTATAATAAATATACAAGTTAGTTATTCTAGTTATTGTACTTATTTAGACTGCACTAATTAAAGGGAAGTAATGCATAACTCGATGACAAAAGACTCGCAAACCAATCAAACATGGGAACTACTTCCTCCGCCCCCAAATTTTTCACCTTAAATTTGACCACTTATCTAATTGTAAAAATTTGTGTAAACTTAGTTAAATGTTTAAATTATTTTTGAAGAACTTTTATTATTAACAAATCAAGCCACAATTTTTTTTTTTTGAATAAAACGACTGGTCAAAATTTGGCGTCAAGAAAAGTTAAAATCAGGACGGACTAAGTACCAAATTGGTGCATTTGCTAGGAGACATGCTATCGTTTTGAGAAAATGCTATTGCGCGTGTACGCATTTCGTTGTATATACGTGCTTGCGTCTGGTACAGTGGTACTCTTGGTAGGGGTCATCCTTCGGCCGGGTACATTGGCTTTCTTTCTTCTCCTTCCTCCCGACTCTCGAGAGGTCGTGTGTGCACAGTGCACTGAGGCTGAGGTAGAGACATGCACACACGGCGCACCACAGCTGCATTGAACTTTTGATCCATGTCATGTCGTCATGTAAACCGCGCATTTTTTTTTTTTTTTTTTTTTTGCTGCTTCTCATTTTCTAAGAAGTTGATTAAGTTGAGTTTAACCGACTTTATAAAGAGGATAATATTAAGCTCTAATTAGAAAGTGTATATTTTCATAATTATTTAGTATGACTACATATATGCTCACGGGTTGCACGGGTCATAATGTTTTAGGGTCTGGTTGATTGGAGGGATTAGAGACTATAGGACTAAAAATTAGTCTCTAGCTCCTCACAAGAGTATATTAGACTTGAGACTAATGATACTAAAAATTAGTATCTAATTCCTCTCGTTTAGTAATTTATAGACTAAATATGACTAAAATTTAGCCTTTAGTGCCTAGTCCCATTGCAACTAAACAGGGCCTTTCGATCTTTGTATGGGAACCGATTAGAACGTGGACGCGTCAACTCTGAGCAGATGACGATCTGTATAGGACGCAAAATCGGAGCAGGGGTCGAGATTAGTATCATCGGGTAGATGATGATGTAACCATTTTTCATCTTTAGTGTATAGATAGAGATAGAAGAGATAATAATAATAATGCTAAGTACTATAAACGTTAGTATCTTTGTATCATTAATCTGTTAATTTTGAAATTGATGTATTAGAAATGATAAACTCGCAATCGATTGAACGAGGGAAGTACAATAAAAAAACACGTGTACTGTATTCCAGAGAGAGTGGGGGTGATAGACACGCGGGTCCAGTAGATCTGGTGCGGCGTGTCACGGTCCACGGATGCCGGCGATCTCGTCGATTCCTCTGGTCGCTGGCTCCTTACGTGGTCCCACCCTCGGCAAAGATTCCCTGATCCAGAACACTTGGATGACTCGACTGCCACGTTGAGAGATGCAGAAGCCGGCCGCCAGTACACGAAAGAAGTCGGCAGTCCGGCATGCCGCAGTGCAAGCGGGAGGCCAGGGCCACACGGCAGCCGCGTACTGTACGCGACACTTCGAACGCGTCTTGCGTACAGATCCAGCAGCGGACACGGACAGCTGGACAGGACGGAAGATACTACGATAGGGGTGGCGCTGGGATGGTCGTCGTCATGGTGAATCCGTTGATAGATGCACAGTGCGATCAGTTCCAAGCGCCGGACGGACGATCCCGAGCCAATGCGGCAATGCCAACCACAACCAGGCCCAAGGGCGGAGACATCAAGGCTAGCTGCAGTAGCAGGTCCGCAATCATGTCCGTACGCGAGCGCGGGTGGGCGACATGGCCGGCGATAGCTTTTGCGGCGCCTGCCGTTCCGTTCGCCCTGGTAATCGCAGCAAGGATCTGGATGGATGCGGGCCTTGGCCCTGCACCCAGTGGCCCCTCTGTGCACGTGGAACGTGTGATACCCGAAAAATCTTCCTGAAGGACGGGATTAACGATGACATGTCCCCTGCCATGCATGATGCTGTGCCGTGAAACAAGTCCATCTCCATCCGTGTGATACTCCTTTTTTTTTTCTACTACAACAAACTCATTTTCCCACTCTTTTGCAGCTCATGTACGTGGATCAAAGAAGCCAGAGGGCAGAGTTGCTGCACGAATTGCTCAAGAACGGATCTGGCTTCGACCCCTCCCGGTTCTTACCCAGGTATGATATCGCAGTAGTTACCACATGAACTCGCACAAAACACTTCATCAAAATAAAAATTCCTGACAATCTTCAGCTTTCGCTCTTCCAGGAAACACTGATCATCTGGGGAGACAAAGACCGAGTGTTCCCCGTCGATCTTGGCCACAGGCTGCACAAGTAAGTGTAAATCGCACAGCACTGCACTGCCCAAAACCCTCTCTTCAACCCCAATCCCACTTTGCTTCAGATTGTTCAGAGCACTGGCATGCATGCAGGCTTCTGGGCGAGAGATCGAGGCTAGAGATTGTCAGGGACGCAGGGCACGCGCTGCAGCAGGAGGGTGCCGACCACGTCAACCGCTTCATCAAGTCGTTCCTCCTGGACGAGCGAACTGGGCCGGGCGCTGGCCGGAAGTAAGACGAGGCCTTTTGTCTGTCCAGGCCCAGGACCAGGCCCAGAAGCAAACAACGGCCTGCTCGCAGATGGTTGCATTGCACACGCTGCGACGCACCGACGCCAACTGTAATTAAAGCAGTGGAGCGGCAATGATCTACATGCAGACGCCCCGCAGCCACAATCATGAAGCGTTTGGAGTATTATTAGTAGAAAAGCGTAGCTCCGAACTTGTTTGTTTGTACAATGAATGTTTTGTAGGAGTACAATAATACTCGGAGTGAATTTGTGAGCTGAAATTCGGAGACCTGTCTCTGTCTGGTGCCATGGCCCGTGATGCGCACAGTCTGTCCCTGTTCTTTCTTCTGGCCCATGACATATTTCCTAAACTGACTGTCCTTTCACAAGGTTCTATTCACATATAGAAACCTAATGCTCAAGCTCAATCCAGTTGTGCAAGCATATAGAGAAGCCTAATGCTCAAGCTCAAAACAATTGTGGCTGCCGTATCCGTATCTTGTTGTCCTCCCTTTTACATAACATCTCCTTTTGGTGAACACGCCTCTCTTTTAGCAAAGAAAAGAAAACAAGTTTAAACCAAGGGAGTACAGAAATCTTCCCTTGGCCGCCACTCACATCTGTAATACTGTGTTGGACATATCTGATGTGCACAGTATGTCCCTGTTTGTTCTTTATTCTCGCCAGTACGTATTACACTATTACCAAACGGACTGCCCTTTTCACAAGGTTCTATTCACATTCCAGAGTTCTTTGTGATGCTGTGCACAACTGCTGATGGACTGATCCACCGCTAGTCGCTGACAGCCACTCGTGCAAAATATAGAAACATGGAGTAATGCTTAATCCAATTCTGGTCCTTGTCCTCTCTTTACATAACATCGTCCCTTTTGGTGAGCAGGCATCTCTCCAAGAAAAAAAAAAAAAGTTTAAACAAAGGGGAGGTGCAGAAATCTTCCCGTAGCCGCCACTTACATCTGTAAAATATACTGTGTCTTCCACATATCGGGGGTGGCCACGTTTTGAATTTATCTTAGCATGGTTTTGAACTTTGAAGTTCCAAATTTGAAGTGAACCTAGGATACTTGCTTTCATTCCCTTTATATCAAAAAAAGCAAAGAAACAGTTCCACTGTTTACGATTTCATTTTCAATCTCATCAAAAATTGGACCACTCAACCACCTTTCCCTTGCAAATCTGCAATGCCATAGGCCATTGCGTTGCACCAACTTGTGAACCCTTCCTCCACCACCAACCCGTTCTCTTAAAGCTAACCATCGCCTTCCATTCTCTTGCCATTTGTACACTTGTAAACTGTGGCTGCCAGTTGAAGGTAGCGGACCAGTGGTGTGGTGTAGCTCCGCTTTAGTGCGTGCCAACAACCAGAGCCAGAGCCATCAGCCATGGGTGCCAGCCTGAGCCT
The DNA here is from genome assembly GCA_015847255.1 of Hyparrhenia diplandra. NCBI lineage: Eukaryota > Viridiplantae > Streptophyta > Magnoliopsida > Poales > Poaceae > Hyparrhenia > Hyparrhenia diplandra. Next base: position 166,204 of record JADLZK010004051.1, read on the forward strand.
CGTGCCCGTGCTCGACTACTTGGCCCGCCGCGAGTGCCTCGGCGCCGGCCTCCACCAAAACGCCGTCACGCTCCCGTACCCCGACGGCGGCGCCGGGGCGACTTGCACCGTCCAGTACTGGGCTCCGCAGGGGGGCCGGAGCTCCCGCCGCTCCTGCTGGTCCACGGCTTCGGTCCACGGGCCTCCTGGCAGTGGCGCTGCCAGGTGGGCCCGCTTTCGCGCCACTTCCACGTCATCGTCCCGGACCTCCTGGGCTTCGGCGGCACCTCGTGCCCGTCCGAGACGGCGCCGCCGCCGACGGAGGCGACTCAGGCCGCGGTCCTCGCGGCGCTGCTGGACGCGCTGCCCGGGATGAAGGGCCGGCGCGTGGCCGTGGCGGGAACCAGCTACGGCGGGTTCGTGGCGTACTGGCTGGCGCGCGCGGCAGGGGCCGAGAGGGTGGGTCCCGTGGTGATCGCGAGCTCCGACCTGCTCAAGACGGCCGCCGACGACAGGGCGTTCCTGAAGCGCGCCGGCGAAGGGTGGAGCGGCGTGGACGAGATCCTCCTCCCCGCCCAGCCCGCCGCGCTGCGGAAGCTCCTGGAGCTGGCCTCCTACCGCCCGCCGCCGCGGCTCATGACGCCGGACTTCCTGCTCCGTGACTTCATCAAGGTGCGCCTGCGGTGCTTGTGCTCACCGGAATCTTTCTCTTTGACCGTTTCTTTGCTACCGGGAGTCATTGTCAACGTAACTCTAGTTTTCGATCGATCCTATAGTCTAGAATTCCTCGTGTTTTCAGTGGCATTACAAAAACAATTAAACAAAAGTAAACGCCACTTCGAGTCTTCGATCCTACTGTAATCTGGAATTGTTGGTCTTTTCAATAGCATTACAAAAGCAAACCCACAGTCAGAAGTAACAGGGACAGGCCGGCGAGATACCTAAACTGCCGGCCATTAATTAATCTAGTGCCAAAGTTTAGATGTCCTAGACCAATTGGGTGTGATGTAACATTGCATTATTCTGCAGACAAAAGTCAAAGTAGCATGGACAGGCCGCCGAGAACTTAACCCGCCATTAATCCAGTGCCCAGGTTAGAAGTTCCGGACAAATCGGGTGCGATGCAACACTGCATTCTGCAAACAAACAACTCGTTTGGTAACTCTGCAACCGCAGCAGCTTCCTTTTTCGGTAGATTCAGAAGCAAAACTGCTAGTGCAGGATGCAGCTTTTTAGGGAGCGATATGACACACTTTATTGATTTGAAAAAAAAAAGTTGCATCGCTCACTAGGGCTTCAATAATGAAGCATTGAAGCTTCAATAATGAAGCATTGAAGATAGAGGGTTCATCGACCTAAATATGAGAGTTCTTTGACTGAATAGCTAAACTTGGTAAATTATGCACGGTCTATTAGCTAGCAGGCTCAGCAGCGTAGCACGTAAATCTTGCATTAAACTTCCTGGGTTCTAAAATAATAACATGTAAGTCTTGCTTTCTACTTCCTAAGTTCCAAAATATCTGGACCTTGCGCTTCTATTCCGGACTCAATTTATTGCTTAAAAAAATAATTTACACAGCATACATATATACAGGAAATACTATCGATATTTATATCTCTAAATAAATTTATTATAAATATATTTAATAAATAATCTAATGATACTTGTTATATAGTATTATAAATATTTGTATACTCCTTCCGTATCACTATTAGAATCCGTTTAAGACAGCGACACGTTCTCCAAAGCATTGTCAACGTACTCCTTCCATGTCATTGTCAACGTCACTATAGTTTTCGATCGATCATATATATAGTCTAGAATTCCTCGTGTTTTCTGTGGCATTACAAAAACAAAAGTAAACGACACTTCGAGTCTTCGATCCTACTGTAATCTGGAATTGTTGGTCTTTTCAATAGCATTACAAAAACAAACCCACAGTCAAAAGTAACATGGACAGGCCAGCCGACGAGATACCTAAACTGCCGGCCATTAATTAATCTAGTGCCCAAGTTTAGATGTCCTAGAGTAGACCAATTGGGTGCGATGCAACACTGCATTCTGCAGTAGTAACAAACAAACAACTCGTTTGGTAACTCTGCAACCGCAGGAGCTGCCTTTTTTGGTAGATTCAGATTGACAGGAAACTCAGCAAAACTGCTACTGCAGGATGCAGGTTTGGGAGCGACACACTTTATCGTTCAGTAGGGCTTCAATACTGAAGCTAGAGGGTTCATCCACCCAAATACGAGAATTTATGTTGACTCAAGCCATTTACAAAACGAGTTTTTTTTATACACTTCGAGAAACCAGACGAGTGATTACCTTTTTTGTACTATGGAGTACTCCCTCCATATTGTATTTAGAAGTCGTTCTTACTAGAGCAGAAAAGAGGTCGTTCCTCGCTGCATGCCGTGCTCTAGACATTTTTACCCCTGCCTAAATTGCGTTGCCTTGATGACGGCAAAAAGCCATTTACAGGAAAACCGGCAGATGGTCCCTTTTCTGGACTAGCCAATCAACCTTTGTTTTGTTTGTGATATGAAGCATACCGCAAAAGACGGTAGATATGGAAAAATTACCTCAAATTTTTGCAGATGACAATACTTAAACGACTTCTATGGAGTACTACGTAGTTTCGACAGTGTAACTCGTCGGTCGTCAATAATGCCCAATCACTGGCTTGACTCGACAAAATCGTGAATCGTCTTTCTGATATGGTTGGAGTCTGTCTGTTCTCTTCCGTGAGTGGTCCTTGATGGCGCCTCCGCCTGTCCACTGATTTTCTTTTTTACATGTAATCTATCAGAAACTTTTCACGGAGAACAGGGAGCGGCTTGTTCATATCCTGAAGGGGATTACGGTCGGCACCGACAAGTTCCAAGTGACACCAATATCTCAGGTACCGTTAAATTAATTACTTAAAACACATGTTGTCTCGCGCTAACAGATGACGCTCCGGCGAGCTTCTGTCTGTGCGCTTGTGACTCAAATGTCGCCATGGTCGTGCATGCGTTGTGCAGGAAGTGCTGGTTATATGGGGAGACCACGACCAGCTGTTCCCGCTGGAGAAGGCGTTTGCAATTCAGAGGTAACTCCTAGTGGGTTTCTTCCCACAGACACTTTGGCATGCACTCTGTAAAAGCCTTTTTTCCCTCTCCCCAAACTGATGGCTGACGGTCAGTCCGTGCTAAGTACTACAGTAACACTGACTGGATTGTAACATTCCTGTGTCTCCAGGGCTCTGAACGGGACCGCTAGAGTGGAGGTCATAGAGAAGACGGGCCACGCTCCTCAGCTGGAGGATCCTGCTCGCTTCAACAAGGTCATGCTGGACTTCTTGCTGGCTTCTCAGAAGCCTGATCCATCGGTTAATCCTAGCTCGCAGTAAAGGTGCATTGGTGATGTGTTTATGGTAGCCGACTCGATTGTTTTGTAATAAGATCTCTGGACAATTCAGTTTCAGTCCATTCATGGTACAGATTTGTATGTGCTCCTATGTACAGTAGCTACTCCTCACTTTGCCCTATATATATAGATTTTATTGTATTTTATTTAGATCTAGAAGAAGCTGCGAGAGTTCTGTATGCAGCCACGGCTGACTGACGTGGCACATGCATGCGAACAAATCTTTCTTGCTTTGATTGACGTCAGTGCACACCGCTTCTCCTCGCTTCGCCTGCATTGCACCGGTTAAGGAAGCCGCCATGGGCTTCGGCGTCCTCCAGCTGATCGACTTCATCGCGCGGCGCGCGTTCCTCGGCGCCGGCCTCCAACCCCACACCATCTCTCTCCCCGCCGCCACCTCGTCCGATACGGGCAGCGCATCAGAGTCAGGGCAGCGCGACATCCACGTCCACTACTGGGCGCCGCCGGGGAGCCACGGCTGCCCCCGCTGCTGCTCATCCACGGCTTCGGGCCCATGGCCACCTGGCAGTGGCGCCGCCAGGTGGGTCCGCTGTCCCGCCACTTCCACGTCGTCGTGCCGGACCTCCTCTGCTTCGGCGCCTCCTCCTCGTGCCCTGGCTCCACGGCGCCGTCCGAGTCCGCGCAGGCCGCCGCGCTGCTAGACGCGCTCCCGGGCCTCGCGGCGGGCGCCCGCGTGGCCGTCGTCGGCACTAGCTACGGCGGGTTCGTGGCCTACGCCCTGGCCCGCGCGGCGGGCCCGACAGGGTCGGCCCCGTGGTGATATCCAACTCCGACCTGCTCAAGACGGTCGACGACGACAGGGCGCTCCTCCAGCGGGCCGGCGCCGGGTTCGGGCGCACGGCTGACCTGCTCATGCCGCTGGATGCGCGCGGCGCGCGGCGGCTCATGGAGCTGTCCTTCTACCGGAGGCAGGCCATCACCTTGCTGCCGGACTTCGTGATCGCGCAGGCCGTGCAGGTAACAGACAGCAAGCGGATTCCTACTTGAGCTCGGCCTGTGAATTTTTCAGTTCTTTTGTTTAGTTTGAACAGTTCGAGATGAAATGGTAGGTAGTGATCGTGTCGATTCAACGATTTTACAGCAACTTTTCAGGGATAAAAGGGAGGAGAAGATTGAACTGATGAAAGCAATCACTGTCGGCACAGATGAGTTCCAACTGACACCCTTGCCTCAGGTACCTGTCGCAGCCTCTTTCCATGAACAGAAAAGATCGAGCTAGTTGCACAAAGATTGGATTCTAAACAATTGTGTCTGACTTGTCTGCACCGAGTTGAATTCCAATCGCTACTGTTTACCTGTGTGTAATCGAATTGATGTCGTCAATGGCAGGACGTTTTGCTCATCTGGGGAGACCACGATCAGATATTTCCCTTGGAAAAGGCATTTGCCGTCAAGAGGTAACCTCATATTTGTCACTGTGATGCAATTGGAGGGAGGGACCTGAACCTGAATTGCCGTTCCTTATGGAACGATCGAACCAATGGCTATCACAACTCGCAACTGCATACTGTAAAGTTGCTGTCAAATTACGGCAGTATATTGTAATTGCAGACTGCAGTATTACTTAATACTTTTTTTTTTTTTGCATGGCACGCGTTGCAGGTGTTTAGGAGAGAATGTTACGTTGGAAATCGTCGAGAAAACAGGCCACGTGCCTCAGATGGAGGACCCGGATCGGTTCAACAAGATCGTCTTGGATTTCTTACTTGCATCACAAAAGCCTTCTTCGACTCAGCATGCTCGGTAGCTGTTCAAACGGTAGAATCGGTTCAGCCAAGTGCTCTTGGGCCGAATCGCGAGTATCAGCGTGGAGCATGCTGAGAAACTGATCCCGGGAGTCGCAGAAATCCCATGGAGACGCTTTGAGAACAAAAGGTTGTTTGTGTAAACATTACCCTGAAAGTTTTTACTAAAATGCTCAAAATGTAAGGCCCCTTTTTTTAAGATAGAAATCTAAGGCCTCATTTTGGCAAGGCTTCTAGCCTATAGAATCCAAAACAACTCGACTTATTCACAGAGTACGAACCTATTGGTTTCGAGACAGGGGGATGCCATTGGCATTTATTTGTTGGTTTAATATTGTTCGCGAGACAAGTTAGCCCACCATACTTATGCCAACCTTTTCCAGCTCGTATTACTAGCTCTGAGCCACCTTCTCCAACTCGTACTACTAGCTATAACCCTAAGTCAATCTCTATAGCTCGTACTTTTAGAATGTGTGCACGTGCAGCTCTTCTCTTTTCCTATTAAAATATAAAAAGTGCTATGTTGCCATGCAGTTTTTGTCCAATGCCATTGCAGCGGCTCCTTTTTAAGAGGCCTCATTTTTTTTTTTACCGTTTTCTCATTAAGAGCTACTTCCCCCTCCACTGGCAGCTGCATGTCTGGCAACAGAGAGTTGTCGCTATCATTTTAGGGGTAGCTTGGTGTTATTCATGTTTCGGCACAAATATAATTTATTTTGTTGTGAATTATTTTATCAATAAAAGATACTTGAATATTGATTAATTTATTTTATGACTTTCTCTCTTCATTAAAATATAAATAAAAAATAAGAGCTAGGATGGTCCCCAAACTAGTTTAAAATTCATTTTTGCAAGGCTTGTATTAAAAGCTACAAACTCCATGTTTGGATACTCTAGTAGGAGGAAGGGAAGTAAACTTAAGTGTGATTACTTAGGTAGAAACAAATACTTCCTCCATGTAAGGTGTTTGGATCCATTTTTTTTAAGGTTGACCATTTTCAATTTACACCAACTTTTTCAAAAAATTGTGTAGCTTTTTTCATTTCTTTTCGTGTGGTTGGCTTTATTAATATAATAACATCTTCCAAAATAACTTAAATTTGGATGTTTGCATAAATTTTTGAATAAGACAAGTAATCAAACCAAGTTAAAAAAGTCAAACGACTTACAATTTGGAATGGAGGTAGTAGTATGCCGTAAAAAGAAATGTCTTTAACATGAGATTGAGGAGTCCGTATCATATGCTCCCCACGGGACTTAGCGGCGGTGGGGCAACCATGCACACTTCTAATCTGGGCCATAGGATCGATCCCAATGGGATTAGGTAATTTTACACTTAAGTGACAAATTGTGTGGGTCCCACAATTTTACAATATGCCTCCCCCCTTGAATGGGCTAGTGATTTTGTGAAGGCTGGTTATCACCCCCCTGGATCTACATTGGATCACTTGGGGGCTAGATTAGAGCTCTAGCCCCGGGATACAAATCATATAAGTAAACTTCGTGATTACTTAGGTAGAAACAAATAATACGTAAAAGAAATGTCTTCAACATGAGATTGAGACCCACTATATTATAAAGGTGCCGGTTAATGGACTTAAGTCATTGGTAGGTGGGTTAAATGTAAGCTAGTGACTAAAGAACAGGAAAAAAAAAAACGTGTCGATGGGCGTTCACTACCAAGATGGACAATTAGAGGAGGAATTTAAGAAAATCCGGGATGGTATTTAAATCTCCAAATAAATTTCAAAAAAAAACTTTGACCTTTTATTATTATAAAAATATTTATGAAGATGTGATATATGTATACTTTATCAAAATATTTTTAAGACAAATCTATATATAATTTTTATTTACAAATACAACTTAAAGTTATTTGATTTATATTTTTTGACTCAAACCTTTTCCAAAACGACTTCTAAAAATATTTATTCGACGCCAGGTATAGACGGAGGAGTGCACAGGCACTAAAAAAATTTTCCGACTTCAAATTTACCATATATTTTAAGGAAGTTATATATTCATTTGAGCTGTTTGGTTCTTGTCATGTCGCCCCTGTCGGAGGGAGTATGTTTGGTTTGGTTGAACCGTCGGTCAATAAACAAATGACTGGAAACGTTCGACTTTTAAGTTTTAGTAGTAGTAGCTATGGGCCTATTTTTGGGCCCCTGTCCAGACTCTCCATTCCAAACCCTATGCTGCCCCGATACAACACTTGGGTTCCCTCCGTCCCCTGCTCGTGTCAAGCACAAGTACAGAACTGCAGATAACAAGCACTCAAGGTCATGGTGTCATGGCATATTACTCCTATTACTAGTACTGATTCACTGCCCATAGCAACTGCACGGTAGTACCCTCCGTCCCCTGCTCGTGCGTTCTCTTTCTGCGCCCTCTCGCCGCTCTCCGACGACTGGTGGGCCGCCGCCGTCGTCGCCGCCGCCAGCCAGGTGCTGTGGTTTTAGTTGGCCTTTCCGCCGGCCGCCGGCGCGAGTACCCACCACTTCCACCCCTTCTCTTCCCTTCCCTTCCCTTCCCTTCAATCTGAGCACCGAAACCCTAACCTAAAGCTATTAGCTATTTGACAAGCCTCCTAGTTTCCAAGTTTTTGCAAAAATTATTGGGTGTACACACCATGTCCCTATACTGGATCCGCCCTTGATTGGATCTGATCTACCCATGTCCTTCACGCCCCTCGGTCAGGCATGAGAGCGTGCTTCTAGAATAATGTCTGTGCTTACCTGTGTGATTGAAAGCATGGGCTCATCCTGTAGCAGATCCCATTCCTTCGACGAGACTGAAGCAGCTGAAAATGCAAAGGTAACTTGTTGCTTAGACCAGGCTAATGCCATCAGCAGGTTTCGATTTTGTGTCGGTAAGCGGCAACACTTATACCTTCTGACATTAGTAGTGTGGGTGCAGTCTGCAGACATCGACAGGAGGATTTTGATAGAAACAAAGGCCGAGCAACACATCCACAAGCTCTTACTTCTTGGTAATGCCAACTTACTTGAACTCGAGGTGTTTTGTCATGTGAAGTACACCTGTTTTGTAGACTTTTGTCTTAATGGTTTGCTGGATCAGCCAAAAGAACTATCGTGAAGTTGTTCCCTAGCCAATTCTCTGCATTCCAGACTTAACAATGTGTTGTCTGTCGATAAATTACTGTGCCTGTCTTCCTAACATTCCTAACATTGCTCATCCTTTTCAATTCGCTTATTTGTAAGGTGCTGGAGAATCAGGGAAGTCTACAATATTTAAACAAGTAAGGCTTATGTCATTCCCTGGAGAATCATGATTCTTATGTCATCAGCAAGACAGCAAGTCACATATATATGACTGACCACTCATTTGCAGATAAAACTCCTCTTCCAAACTGGCTTTGACGAGGCAGAGCTTAAGAGCTACACGTCAGTCATCCATGCCAATGTGTATCAGACAATTAAAGTATGCTATACTAGAAAGGGTGTGTCTTTTTATTTCTCTTACGTTGTAGTGATGATTATGTAGGAACTTTTTTTATGGAGTTGTTTGCTGCTCCAATGAGGGTGTATTTGCTGATATTTTGTCTCAGTAATGATTTAAATATGCACATCCAGATATTATATGAGGGAGCTAAAGAGCTAGCCCAAGTGGAACCAGATTCCTCAAAATATGTTTTATCTCCAGATAGTCAGGTTTGCACCTTTTTCTTGGAAATTAGAGTCAAACTTTGCCAAACTTGCTTATTTTGCAACGTAATTGTCCTAATGTGGTTTGGTTTGCTATGGTTTAATGAATGGTTTGAAGCTTTGCTAACAAAATGCTTCATGCTTTGCTCATGAATGATATTGAAATTAAATTCAACTAAATGGAATAAGGAGATAAAGAAATGACTAGGTCGTTGTTTTTATGCATTTCTTTTCAGATTTTCCAGAAAATCATTTACCATATTTTGGTATCTTGTATCCTACCACCTACATTTTATTGTTTCTGAGAAGGCAGCTATGGATATGCTAAAATATTCCTTGTTTGAAATGTTTATTATGTGATATTCATCTAGATCAGGTTTTGAGCATTTTGCTTTATTTGTAGTTATGAGTGTAAACAGTTAACAAACGTCAACTTTGTAGGCATTTCAATGCATTTATTAGCTCTTAGAAGCTTCTCATTGCACAGAGCGCACCTTATTAGCCCAATAAAATACCTTTTGTTGTTTTGTGTATTTGTATTGTAATTTTATTATAACTTCAGGAGATTGGAGAAAAACTATCAGAAATTGGTGTCAGGTTGGATTACCCATCACTGAACAAAGAAGCGTGTACAGGATGTAAGGAAACTATGGCAAGATCCAGCCATTCAGGTGAAGTCTCTTCTAACTTTGATTTTAAAATGCATACAATTTTAAACAGATAGCTGATTATTTAGAAATTCATTTGTAGGAAACTTACTCACGTGGAAGTATCCTGCAAGTCCCAGACTGTGCACAGTACTTCATGGAAAATTTGGACAGATTATCTGAAGTAGATTATGTACCAACAAAGGTAGACAATTATCCTCAATCTACTTTTTTTTAAAAGAGAGATTTACCTATTTGTTTTCTGATGTCGGCATAATATTTAATGTTGATTGTCATGTTACTGAAATTTACACTGTTTGAGGTTGTTGACTAGAAGCAAAACTAGAACCTTTTATTTGATGACCTTATAGGAATATTAGTTTAAATATTCAGGGAGGGAACACATTTACAGTTTGTTATATAGAACAGTGTAGACTCACCATGCCTAGTTGTAGTGCATTGAAGGAAAAAGCTACTAAACTTCTAACAGGTTTAATTTATAGTCCCTCAGGCCTCAACCTCTGGTGTTTCTATGCGATTACCTACCAGAAACTTTTCTTTGCTGAAAAGATTTTTGATTCCTTTCTCAACTTCCATAACATAATTTCAGAAAAAAAAAAACTTCCATAACATAAGCATGGTCACACTATCGAGGTTATTTTTCTCTAGCAACGATGTTCCCTCCTATCAAGCAAAAAAAAACGTTGAATTACATCTATGTATTTGAATAATAGTGGTACATTAGGAAGCAGCCTCTAAAATGCATAAATTGGAATAATCTTGTTCTGATCTACTGGCCATGACTCATGATTTATTTGTGGATATTTTCATTAAGGTATTTCTTGATTGATCATATATGCTATTTGTTGAATGTTTGTAGGGTTTTTTAGTCTGAACATCGAATTCTGTCTGAATTGGCGAATCCAGTCATCCTCATGCCATATAGAAACATTTCCTTGCATGTGGATGTTTCATGATATCTATTTCTGTTACTACTTGGTTATTTGAGATAGGTCTTAAAAAGGCTTGCTTTTGATTTTACTCTTTAATAATAATTTATGTGGACTACTTGATAAGGACTGATTATGCAGGAGGACGTGCTTCATGCAAGAGTACGGACAAATGGTGTGGTAGAAACTCAGTTTAGGTAATCTGCTATTGTGCTACATGCTTATCACTAGTTAGATATAACTCTTAACAATCAAATTCATGTATTTTTTTCTGCAGCCCTCTAGGAGAGAGCAAAAGAGGAGGAGAGGTCTATAGACTATATGATGTAGGAGGCCAGAGAAACGAGAGAAGAAAATGGATCCATCTTTTTGAAGGTGTTAATGCTGTAATATTCTGTGCTGCCATTAGCGAGTAAGCCCAGTTTCCTAGTTTACACTTGATTAACTTGAACTTAACCTAAAATGGCAAATTCTACTTAGAAGCTGTCTTTTTTTCTCTTTTTTTTTTTTCAGATTTGGTTTGTGCACTGCAAATTGTATTGTAGTTGCCTCTAAGTCACTGTAACAATGATTGATTTTCCATGATCAGAAAATTTGTTCTGTTACTGATACCATCCAGTTCTATTTTGAGTGCCTTTTTATATTACTTGTATTTCTAATTGAAATAAATATGATCCTTTTGCACAAAAAAGTTTCATGGCCTTACTTTTTTTTGGTGGGGCACTTTTCAGGTACGATCAGATGTTATGTGAGGATGAGACGAAGAACAGAATGATGGAGACTAAAGAACTCTTTGATTGGGTGCTAAAGCAAAGATGTTTTGAGGTTTGTGTCATATCATAGTTATCACAATGCCTATTCTCATACTATGTTTTAGTCATTCCAAGACCTAGCTAATGCAATTTTGACTTACAGAAAACCTCATTCATGTTATTTCTCAACAAATTTGACATATTTGAGAGAAAAATACAAAAGGTAACTATTGCCCTTCTTTACCTACCAAGAGCTGAGTATAATACACAAATTCACACATGTGAACAACACTTGTTCTCCTAATGTAGGTTCCTTTAAGTGTGTGCGAGTGGTTTAAAGATTACCAGCCCATCGCACCTGGCAAACAGGAGGTGGAACATGCCTATGAGTGAGTGTGCTCGTCTGTCTCCCTATGGCTTGGCACTTGGCAGTATCATACAAAGATGTATATGCACACATGGATGCCATAATAAGTTTTATACTTTGTTTCCATCATTATTTGCTGGTTTTGCCTCTTATGTTGACTAGGGGTTCATTTTTATTATTTTTACAGGTTTGTAAAAAGAAGTTTGAGGAGCTCTACTTCCAGAGCAGCAAGCCTGACCGTGTCGACCGAGTGTTCAAGATCTACAGAACAACAGCTCTGGATCAGAAACTTGTAAAGAAGACATTCAAACTGATCGACGAGAGCATGAGGCGCTCCAGAGAAGGAACTTGATTGGGGATGTGTTGTTGTAGGCCACAGACAAGTAACTAGAATGGTGAGAGGAACAGAAAGTTTACAGTGCCACAGCTTTGCCTATTGTGATTCTTTTTACATGCGGAACATTTGTTGATCATTTTGCTCCACCACAAGCCAGTAAAAGTATCTGTTTTGCACCGTGGTCTTGGGGAAGTTTGGGTCCTCTCCATTCCACCCAATGTTAGGACAAAATGTTCTGCCGATCTTTTGGAGCAATGCCTGTTTGGTCTCGCATATATGTTCATTAGTTGTTGTCAATGCAGCATGCATAGTCATGAATTGCCTGAATTTGTTAACCAACAATAGATGGAGGTACGATCCGATTGGTAAGTTATGGAAGTGTCCCAAGACTGAATTTACCCACGCTTCCCGATCACACCATCAGAGTTCAAGAAAGCTGGGCGTCTGAAAGACCGAAAATGCCATTACAGTCAAGCAGGTTCCTCTAAATACATGCAGAAAACACAGCCCTCAAACCCTCAAAGGAAGAAAGTTCCGCAGCGTCTGATGACGATCTGATGAACACAGCCACAATCTCACAAGTCTAGTGATCACCATCTTCTCCCTGTGACTTGTGCGACCGCATTCTCCGCATCCATTTCCTCTGGTTGGACGTGACCTCAAGCGGCGCCGAGCTGGATGGAGCAGCGGTCCTCTGGTGATGCTGTGCAGCTGAGCTGGGGAGCTCCGCCGGAAGCGCGGCGGCCGTGCTGGTAAAGGCGTTGAGGACGATGAAAGCGAGGATAGGCGATAGGTCCAGCGTTCCTCCGATCGGCGGGATGATGCCCCGGAAGATGTTCAGGTACGGGTCACATACCGTGCTGCATTGCATTGCCATTATTGTTATACACACACACACAGTATATATGAGTCCAGAAGCATACGAAAAAACCATCCAGGAATGAATGCGCTCTTCTTTGGGCCTGTTTGATACTCTAAGTTAGAGTTAGAGTTAGTTTCTAGCTCTAACTCTATCCCTAGAGGTGTTTGGATGGAGGGGTTAGAGAGAAAATCCACTCTAACCCCAATTAGCACTCTTGGGTGGGATAGTTTTTTTGGGTGGGTTAGATACAACTAGCTCCACTCTAACCCTCCTGATCCTTTTGGGTTAGTTGAGCACAAATAAGCTCAAACTAACTCTAGCACCTGGATCCAAACATGCCCTTTATCTGAAGAACAAACATACAAAGGCAGAGAGGCTTTTCGGCCTTTTCACTATTTGGTTCATTGTTCATTGATCACTTTCGAATGAGGAAGCGAAATTGCGTGTGATACACTGATACTTGAGCAGATGTCACTACAAACCTGCCCATAGTTTGAATCTTTTGACGAAGAAATAAATGCACACTCACTGTCATATACATACTATATGACAAAGGAGATGTAGGTTGTGAAATCATACCGTTTTCTAATGATCCAGGAGCTCTACATTCTACGTAAATCTCAAGCCACACCAATAGCCAGGGAAATGTAGCAGCATGTATTAGATAGTTGCAATGGTGCTTATTACCTGAGAGGCGCGACGATGGCGGGCGGCGTGTTTGGGAACCAGGTGAGCACGAGCCTGACGACGAGCACCGTGTTGTAAAGGTTGAGGAAGTTGTTGATGCCGTTGGACACCACCATCCCGGCCACCGAGTCCCCAAGCACCGCCGCGAAGCAGTGCTCGCCGGACAGCATCGTCGCACGCCGCGCCGCCACCAGCTGCCTCCTGCCCTGCTCGTTCCATCAAACATTGGCGTACGTTAGCATCCGTCTACTCGTGTATCGAGATCGAGCTCACGAATGCAGCGCGTGCTTGCTTGCCTACCTGGGAGAAAGAAGAGAGGTGGGAGTGGGCGGCGAAGAGCGGCTTCAGGAGCGGGTGGGCGGCCGCCGCGGACGCGAGCTCCTCGAGGCGGCGGGCGAGAGGGGTGAGGGCCTCGGGTCCCGGGAGCGTGCGTGTCCGGTGGGCGCCGGGGAACGGCAGGTGGCGTACGGCGAGGAGGAGTGGCGGCGTCGAGGCGTGGTGCTGCTGAGCGGGGTCGGCGCCGTTGGGGAGGCCATTGGTGCCGTTCTTGGAGCCTTCAGTTCAGCCGGGTCGTGGCGGATGGCGGACGAGAGGTTACAGGGTTCAGATAACGTTTCGAGATGGTATGGAATTGTTTTTCTGGATTGGTCCTTGGATTGTTTAGAAATTATCAGGGGCTGAAAAAAAATTAGTAACTACTGTAACTGCTGATAGAATTTTATATCAAATTTAAACTAGTTCCCTACTTGCTAGAGTAATTTCCCCTTTCAGATTAGAGGCGCCGACTCTGCAGCATTCGTTATACGCGATGATTCAACCGTGAATGTTTTTTCAGTATTATCTTAGATGTGCTTCGGTCTGGTTTGAAACATTGGATGTTACATCGTGTCCGATGTTTTAGTGGTGGTTGGTAGATTCAAACATGAACACTGTACTCTCCTCGGCCTTGTTTATTTGAAGCATCGATTATATCAACTAAAAGCTAATCGAGGTGGAAAGATTTGGATAGAATATTGCTTTTTCATATGTAATTTGGGAACGTATGATCATGTAACATAATTTTCCCTTCCCTCTCAGTTAAGTATTACTCCCTCTATCATTTTTTGTAAGGCGTCTAGCCAATATCTCAGATACCAAGGAAATACAGATAATAAGAACAAATAGCAATAATGCTTGTTAAGCCCGAGGTGTGGGTTAATGAGCGCATTTTGTATGGTGCATGCAAACTTGTCGCATGCAAACTTGTATAGAGTTACAAACTTCTTGCATGCAAACGCTTTGGGTTCATGCATACTATTAAAAAGCCGCACAACTCTCTACCTCCTCCACCTCGATGGGAATGAGACGCCTAAAGCCGTCTCCAATGGTTAGCTATTTGGCTATCTAAATGTGACGTGGCAATGGAAAAGTAGGAGAGAGAGTAGTCACTAGCTACATGCAAATAATAACACACTATTTCACGCGTAGCCCAATAATATGTGAAGAAGAGCGTGTGGGTCAATGATATAAAATAGTCTTTGTTATTATTGTCTCACCTCCACATCAACCGACTACGTAAATAGCAAGACTAATATTATTACCATTCTGGACGCCCTAACAAAAAATCAAAAATCCAAAACCATGATGCCCTACATTTCGTAATGGAGGGAGTATATACTTATTTCTAATCCCAAGGGCAGCAGGCATCGATCGTCGTGAGGTGCCTCGTGACTCTGACTCGATGTGCATCAAGGGCATCTCTCCCCGGTCCACGCGAGATCCAGTTGGGTTGATGCGTGCTTTGACAATTTTAATCCCACATGCACTCAAGCATCAATGCAAAACACACTGTCAATTTATGGTTCCTTCCTGGCCATTGGTGTGAGCATAGATACACATTTTTCTCCCATGACCCATAACATTACATTGTGGTCCAACTACAAACTAGTACGGCGAGAACGCTCGGTGTTCTGTTGAAGCCTTGGAGGGGATCGAGAATGGTGTTGACCTTGGAGTTGGTGCTTGGCAGAAATGAAACGTGATGAAATCCACTGCGAGGAGTAGATCCGAACACGGGAAGGTCCCGACCAGTGAGAATGCTTACGACTTTGGTTAGCTTAGGACATGGACATGTGAGTATGTGACCCGCCTCCTTTGGCAGCTGCAGCCCGGGCACGATGCCAATCGGCATCCACTACACTCTCCCGTCTTCCCTGACAGTGCAGTGCAGTGCACCAGCCAGTGTGTCACGAATCCGGAACACGCGCGCTCTTCCAATCCCCAAACAACACTCACCACGTTTTCCACGGCAAAAGGTTCCAAACAACTGGTTCCAGTACTCCTGTCCTGTCCAGACGAATAAATATGGCCCGTCCCGTCCGGCACATGGATCGCCGGATTGGATTGGATCGCCTCACCTCGGCAGACGCGTCGCCATCGTCCTCCCGTCCCTCCCTCCTCGAGTTTTAATCCCGGCGCGGCGCGCACCAACCACCAGTCCAGTACAGCGTACAGCACCTCTGTGGCTCCTTTCCACCCCCCTCCATTTCCCACCACCACCTCCCATGTCCACCGCCTCCCTTCACCCACACGGCGCCAGGCCCTGAGCTGCGGACTCACCGCCCCCTCCGCCGCCGCCCGCCCGCCGGGGAGGCCTCTGGTCCCAGGATCGTCTCCATGGCCACCTCAGCCACCATCTCCCTCCTACAGCACGTCCGACCTCCACCTTCGGGCGCTACTCTTCTCCCCTCCAGCGCCTCCGCCCTGTTCACTGCCGACGCTCGACGCCAGCCTCCTCCCACCACTCCCTCCACCTCCAGCGCCGTCTCCACCTCCGCGTCCCTACGCGCGGCGCACCCACGGCCCGGCCCCATGCCACGGCCGACCCGTCGCCCGCCTCGGCCGCGCTCGACGCGGCGGCCGAGGACGGGGAGGGGACCGCCGACGCCACCGCGCTGCTCGACGTCAGCGGCATGATGTGCGGCGGCTGCGCGGCGCGGGTGCGGGCCATCCTGGCGGCAGACCCGCGGGTGGAGACGGCGGCGGTCAACCTCCTCGCCGAGTCCGCCGCGGTGCGCCTGCGGGCGCCGGCGTCGCCGCGCGCGGGGAGGAGCTCGCGGCCAGGCTCACGGAGTGCGGGTTCCCCGCCACGGCGCGCCGAGGGGGCGCGGACGCGGGCGCTGCGGAGAGCGCGCGCAAGTGGAGGGAGATGGCGGCTAGGAAGGAGGAGCTACTGGCGCGGAGCCGGGGCCGAGTCGCCTTCGCGTGGACGCTCGTCGCGCTCTGCTGCGGCTCGCACGCGTCCCACATCCTGCACTCGCTCGGCATCCATGTCGGTCATGGTGAGTTGGAATTGGAACTACCACGAGACATTTTCAGAGCGTGATCTGATTTTCCGACATAGCAAATCGAGGTTTAATATTGGCACCAAGGGCCCCTCTGATCGGTCTGTGCTTTAATTGGTGCAGGAACGTTTTTGGATTTGTTGCATAACTCTTATGTGAAATGTGGCATTGCTACAGCTGCTCTGCTTGGGCCTGGAAGAGGTATAGTCGGTTCCCAACGTCTCCTCATTTTGTGCATTGCATTCGTGTACCTTGCTTTGTTTTAGCTTGTGTCGACCGGATAGCAACTGATATGTTTTTATATTCAGTCAATTTCTAAGAATTATGAATGTTAGGACTCAGGAAATTGAACAGCCCGAATTGCTAAGAATTAATAAGAAAACAAACCTGCAATTGAATGAAATGTCATCACGTTATCAGCACTTGCTTCTCTAGCTATTCCATTCTCTCTTCGTCACATCATTTCAATGTGCCTCCAGATATACTGTTTGATGGTTTTAGAGCATTCAAGCAAGGTTCCCCCAACATGAACTCTCTAGTAGGATTTGGCTCTGCAGCTGCATTTGCTATCAGTGCAGTAAGTGGGTCTATAGTCAATTTTTCTGTCCAACCATATAGCTTTATACTAATGTTTTGCATTTCTTAAGGTGTCCTTGCTGAACCCTGAGTTGGACTGGAATTCAACCTTTTTTGATGAACCGGTGAGTCAATCAGTTTGTAGTCCTATTGATTGAGCTGTAATTATGGTCTTCAGCTCTTGTCACAGTGTTGCTCTGATCTTGGATCTTGCAATAGTTTTGACGAAAGCAGTGTCGATTAACAGAATATGGAAACTTTATTTTCTTTTCCCACATTAGTCGAACCGATTTGGTATTTGACTGAATTACAATCGAGTCGTAAGTTTTGTTCTGCATGTCAAAATTTTGTTGAAGAAAGTTTTCTTGTAGCATGCAGGTCATGCTTCTTGGATTTGTACTTCTTGGGCGATCTCTTGAAGAAAGTGCAAGGCTTAAGGCATCCAGTGATATGAATGAGCTCATTGTAAGTATTGATTTATAACTATTGTCCCAGCAAGAAGCATTTTTTTTTTTCATTTTACGATGCTAGAGACAGACGATAAGATGGATAATCTTTACTTCCCATTTTCCACAAATCCTATGGGAAAATAATTGTTTCGTAAAATGATAGATAGGAATGCACCATATATCATCGTGCAAGATAATTGATTCATTGAAACTAATGAGGTCTGGTGATCTGTGGCAGTCACTGTTATCACCTCAGTCGAGATTAATTGTTACTTCCTCAAGTGATGCCCCTTCTGCGGACACTAGTTTGAATTCTGATGCAATCACTGTCGAGGTTCCTGTTGATGATGTCCGTGTTGGAGACTCAATATTGGTCCTGCCAGGAGAAACGATTCCTGTAGATGTATGGAGCTACTCCATAGTTTCATTTTTCTTATTTGCCACTTGCCAGTATATCGATCAACCCATTAATCCATCTGAAAACCATTCTTGCAGGGAGTGTTATTGCAGGATCAAGTTTTGTTGACGAATCGATGCTTACTGGAGAGTCCTTGCCTGTAGCCAAGGAGACTGGGCTTCCTGTATTTTCAGGAACTGTGAACTGGGTATGTATAACTTCTTGCCTAAGAGCATGACCCTGGGTCTTATTCCAACAATATGTTTCCAATCAACTCTATTTTTTAAGTGCTTGAAAAGCTGAATGTCCTGTTACTCTAAAATGCTTCCATCTGCACCCTATCTAAAGTGTGACTGGTGTATCAGTATGCTCTTCACTCATTTGTCATGTCTTGATTGATGTCCGAAGGGTGCTTTAACTAGATACACTTTGCGTCCCTTCTTCAGCTTTGATGTTCCACTACCTTCATAAGTTTAGATGCCTTTCACTCTTCTTATCTGGATAAGTAACAAGCTATTTATTTGATTTGTTTTGAAGGATGGTCCGCTAAAGATCAGAGCAACATGTACTGGACCATCATCAACAATAGCTAAGATAGTCCGCATGGTTGTGAAACACACTCTTTGCTGTTGAGAGAAACAAAGGGAGAAAAGGGTGTTTAACTATATATGTATCCTTGAACAGGTTGAGGATGCCCAGGCACGTGAAGCTCCTGTTCAAAGGCTTGCAGATTCCATTGCAGGACCATTCGTGTATACTGTTATGACATTGGCTGCAGCAACCTTTTCCTTCTGGTGTGCTCTTGTTTTTTATTTTCTTCTACGAAAATCCTTTTGTGACTAAAAAATATTGTTTTTTCTAACCCTCTCCCTCCCTAAGGTATTACATTGGCACACACGTATTTCCAGAGGTTCTTTTCAATGATATCGCTGGCCCAGATGGGGATTCATTACTTTTGAGTATAAAGCTTGCTGTGGATGTACTAGTAAGTGGCCCTGCTACAGTTTTTCTTTAATAGAAGGAAAAAAACTCAGCATTTCAGTCTAACTCTTGGAATTTTATCAGATTGACTGATTTCACACTTTATCAACTAAGATGTACCCTCAATATGGTGTGATAATTGCACATGCAAAACTTGAAATCTCATTCAAAAACTCTTTCGTAAAACCACGTTTGATGCGTTTGTTTGGACTAATTTTGTGAACTTTACTCCCTGCAGGTTGTTTCCTGTCCTTGTGCACTTGGATTAGCTACACCTACAGCTATCTTAATAGGAACTTCCCTAGGTAACTTTCTATACCATCTGTTTCCATCCATTTGTTCGATCTTTGATAACATGATGGGGACTAGCTAAACTTGTAGGGTATTTTTGATGAGCAAATTTGGATCCCTATTCTAATGGTCAATTGTTCAATACTTTTGAACAGAAACTTTCCTGATTGCATATTTTTGTTTACCATAACATCCTGTCACTTCGTTTTTTCTTTTACTAGGTGCTAAAAAGAGGGTTACTTATTAGAGGAGGTGATGTTTTAGAGCGTTTGGCTGGAATAGATACTCTTGTGCTTGATAAAGTACGTGGTTTTTCATTTGACTTTTTTTTTTTATATATAATCTTTCATGGAACTGTTATTCTCAATGTTGTGTCTTTTCTCATTACAAACATTTTTTCGATTCTAGACAGGGACACTCACAGAAGGAAAACCTGTAGTTACTTTCTATTGCTTCTCTGGCATATGAGGAGACAGAGATTCTTCGTCTTGCTGCTGCAGTGGAGAAAACAGTGTTGCACCCAATTGCAAATGCTATATTGAACAAGGCTGAACTATTGAAGCTAGATATTCCTATCACAAGTGGTCAGATTACAGAGCCTGGATTTGGCTGTTTGGCGGAAGTAGATGGGAGTTTAGTTGCAGTAGGCACTTTGGATTGGGTGCATGATCGTTTTGAAACTAAAGCATCACCCACTGAACTGAGAGACCTTAGAAACCAGTTGGAGTCTATTTTGTCAAGTGAAGCATCATCATCAAATCAGTCGAAGTCAATTGCTTATGTTGGTCGTGAAGGAGAAGGAATTATAGGTGCTATTGCTATATCAGATATTTTACGAGAAGATGCAAACTTAACTGTGGAGAGGTATTTTCTGGAGTGATTATTTGCATTTTAACTGTGTTTTTCGTGATACAGATACATTTCTCTCATCTAATATGGTTATCCTCGAGGCGTCGTGAAATGCTGCTGCAAGATCCTTAGATATTTTAAATGTTATTTTTGAAGTAACATGCAAGTTTTGCAACTATTACTCTTATCTGTATGGTTAAAGCAGTGCAGCATGTTTAAACTTGTCTTGTCTTCATCAGGTTGCAGCAGGAAAGCATTACAACGTTTCTACTGTCAGGGGATAGGGAAGAAGCAGTGACAAGCATCGGGAGGACTATTGGAATCAGGGATGAAAACATAAAATCTTCCCTAACTCCGCAAGACAAAGCAAGCATTGTATCAACTTTGCAAGGGAAGGGACACAGAGTTGCAATGGTAATGAAATCCAATGATTTATTGGTGTTCTATCATGGACAGGTCAAATATCCACACTTGTGATTCATAGACCAAAAGTATAAATAGTTACAAAAGTTTCCATTTGAGATAATATGGTTCAAAATTGCTCGCCGACAACTTTGTGTTGACTACTTGTCTTTTTTATTGAACTTGACCTTTTTACCTGCTTTGATTCCTAACAACATTTATTTGTACTTGCTTTGTCCAGGTTGGTGATGGAATAAATGATGCGCCGTCTTTGGCAGCTGCAGATGTTGGAATAGCCATGCGAACTCACTCAAAAGAGAACGCTGCCTCTGATGCAGCTTCAGTTGTTCTATTAGGCAACAGACTTTCTCAGGTAAGGTTCTCTCTTGTGATTGTTCTTTCATCTGAATAAGTGCCATTAACAGAAATCAAACAATCTTTTGCTCAGGTGGTAGATGCGCTATCCCTGTCGAAGGCAACTATGACAAAAGTTCACCAAAATTTGGCCTGGGCAGTGGCATATAACATAGTAGCCATTCCAATTGCCGCTGGAGTGTTACTGCCACAATATGATTTCGCCATGACACCATCTCTCTCAGGTAATGTTTACTGAGGACAACTACACACTGTCTGTTTTATGCCATGTTTTCCTCATATTGGGTTATGAAGCTTTAGTACTGACGCTATATTTGGCAATTTATCACGCAGGGGATTGATGGCCCTTAGCTCCATCTTTGTCGTCAGCAATTCTTTGCTTCTGCAGCTGCATGGGTCGTTTCAGAACACAGAAAGACGGCAGGGTGATCTGAGCTCAAGATTAAACTGAATTGTTGGGCTTTTTTGACCCAGCCGAAGGACAGTGCTTCAAGATGGTACTGGATGATAGAGGGTGCTGATACTGGTTTTCCAGCTCCGGCTAATTGTCAGTAGTAGGCTAGTAGCATGCTCTTGGGTGTTTAGTTGGTGAAATATTTTAGGTTTGGCTCTTCTGTAGCATTTTTCGTTTGTTGTTAACTATTGTTCAACCATAAACTAACTAGGCTCAAAAGATTTCTTGCACTTTTCAGTCAAAAGTCAAACTGTGCAATTAGTTTTTTTGTTTAACTATATTTAATACTTCATTTATGTGTCAAAAGATTTGATGTGTAGCATTTTTTGGGTTCACTTTTCGTGAAGTGAACACACTAGCCAACCAGAGTAGCAAGTATAGTCCCACCCAGAAGGGCAAAAATGTTAGCATTTACCACACGGCCTTTAAACATTGTAAATTTGTAATGGCTGTAACAAACAAAGGGATCATTGGGGTGTATTCATGGTCTATCAATGTCCAACAAGCTAAGCTTCATTTCACACAGATATGGAAAATTCAGTAGCCCCTAAGAACAAATAGCAGCTCTAGTTGATTATTATATTATGGCCACACTATAATGGCCATCATACCTCTAAACAATAGCATAGCTAGGAGATTAGTACTAATGATTCTTCTAGCACTCTTCGAATCCATCGTTGTTGGCCCAGTGCACCTTTTTGCCGCTGCTGCTGCGCATCACCTTCTCGTCGACGGCCTTCACCCCGGCCTCCGCGGCGGCCGTCGACTCAGCCTGCACACGCGCCATCTTCCTCCCTCGCTTTCCCGCCGCGGCCGCCTTCTCCGTCTCGGCCGCCTGGTACTCCCTGGCCCACCGCCGGCTCACCACGCACGTGGCCGCCAGTGCCACGGCCTGCGTCATGAACATGGCCAGCAGGAGCAGCTCCTCCAGGAACGCCAGCACGAACTGCTCCCGGCGGTCCCTGGCGGAGCCGAGGAGGCGTAGGCTGTGGTCGTGGCGGAGGAAGAAGGCCATGGAGGCCAGCCCGTGGCCGGACAGCGCGGCGAGCGCGAGTGCCGTGTGCGCGGCGAGGCAGAGGTGGGTGAGCTGGGCGTGGAGCGCCGCGAGCGCGGACAGCAGGGTGGTGGCGTGCACGGAGACGAGCGCCCAGCCGAAGGGCGTCGGCCGCGGGCGGAGGAGGAAGACCGGACCGAGCGCGGCGGCGGCGAGGACGAGGAGGGAGAGGTTGAGGAACCAGACCAGCAGGTTGGGAAAAGAGGAGCTGCTCCGCAGGCTCGAGTTCCCGGTGGCGGACGCCATTACCTTGTGGGTCTTGTATTGTCAGTGCGAGTGTGCGACAGAGATCTTGTTTAAATAGAGAGCGGGAGGAGTGACCGTTTGAGCGGAGGAGCAACGGCTAAGTTGGCGCCGGGAGTGGAGCCTATGATTGTTGTTTGTTCCCCGTGTTGGAGCCTCGAGGAGGAGCGCCAATTGCCATCAGCATGGATGCTACCTTTGAATCTCCAAAATAAGTCTTGAAGATTAATGAGATTGATACTATTAAGTCTTGAATATACGTACTAGTATTACACAACTTTTAAGTGTTTTTCGCGATACAGATACATTTCTCTTAGCTAATAGGGTTATTCTCGGAGGCGTCGTGAAATGCTGCTGCAAGATCCGTAGATATTTTTAATGTTATTTTTGAAGTAGCATGCAAGTTTTTCAACTATTACTGTCTTATCTGTATAGTTAAAGCAGTGCAACATGTTTAAACTTGTCTTGTTAATCATCAGGTTGCAGCAGGAAAGCATTACAACTTTTCTACTGTCAGGGGATAGGGAAGAAGCAGTGACAAGCATCGGGAGGACTATTGGGCCTTGTTTAGTTGGTGGGCAAAAGTTAGAAAGTTAGAATTTGGACATTTGTATTGTGATAAATATTGTCCAATCATAGATTAATCCTAGGCTCGAAAGATTGCGATCTCGTGATGTACAAAACAAAATTGTGCAATTAGTTACATTTTTTTTACCTTATGCGTTCAAAAATTGATGTGATTTTGATGTGACTGAGAGAGATTCAAAAAACTTGGAAACTAAACAAGGCCTTGGAATCAGGGATGAAAACATAAAGTCTTCCCTAACTCCGCAAGACAAAGCAAGCATAGTATCAACTTTGCAAGTGAAAGGGACACAGAGTTGCAATGGTAATAAAATGAAATGCTTTATTGGTGTTTTATCATGGACAGGGGAAATTGTTACAAAAGTATAAATAGTTACAAAAGTTTCAATTTCAGATAATATGGTTCAAAATTGCTCGCCGACAACTTTGTGTCGAGTACTTGTCTTTTTTTTTTTTTTTTAATTGAACTTGACCTTTTTACCTGCATTGATTCCTAACAACATTGAACTTGACCTTTTTCCAGGCCCGGCTAATTGTCAGTAGTAGGCTAGTAGCATGCTCTTGTACAGTTTATCTAGCCAACCAGAGTAGCAAGTATAGTCCCACCCAGAAGGGCAATAATGTTAGCATTTACCAACACGGCCTTCAAACATTGTAAATTTGTAATGCTGCTGCTGTAACAAACAAAGAGATCATTGGGGCGTATTCATGGTCTATCAATGTCCAACAAGCTAAGCTTCATTTCACACAGATATGGAAAATTCAGTAGCCCCTAAGAACAAATAGCAGCTCTAGTTGATTATTATATTGTGGCCACACTATAATGGCCATCATACCTCTAAACAATAGCATAACTAGGGGATTAGTACTAATGATTCATCTACTTCCATCGTTGGTTCGTCTGTCACTTTTCGAAATCCATTGTTGTCCCAGTGCACATTTTGCCCCTGCTGCTCTGCATCACCTTCTCGTCGACGGCCTTCACCCCGGCCTCCGGCTCAGCCTGCTCACGCTCCATCTCGCACAGTGCCACGCCCTGCGCGATGCACATAACCAGCAGCAGCAGACTCTCCAGGTACGCCAACAGCTCCCGGCGGTCCCTGGTGGAGCCGAGGAGGCGTAGGATGTGGTCGTCGCCTAGGAAGAAGAAGGCCAGTGTGGCCAGCCCGTGGCCGGACAGCGCGGCCCACCCGAGCGCCGTGTGCGCGGCGAGGCAGAGGTGGGTGAGCTGGGCGTGGAGCGCCTTCAGCGCGGACAGCAGGGTGATGGCGTGCGAGCGGAGCCGAAGGGCGCCCAGGCCGAAGGGCGTCGGGCTGCAGGCGGAGGACGGATTACCTTCTGCCTTCTGGGCGTGCGAGCGTTGTCAGGCGGCGGACAGAGATCTTGTTGAGAGGAGAAGGGAAGGGCTGGGGTTTACCTGAGAGCTGGGCGGCAAGGGCGCCGGGAGCGGTGCGGGTTTTTAAGATGGGCTGGCTGTATGCCCTGCCGCCCAGCTCTCAAAATTACCCGAAAAAGCCACCTACCTTATTTTGCCATGTACAGCGTGTGGCCACTGGGCGTGGAAAAAAATGCAAAAGGAGAGAAGGAAATATTTGCCATGTGATAGCCGTCGTGGCCACTCGTGGAAATGCAAAAGAGAGAAGGAAAATGCCATGTGTACGTGCTCCTCATGTACGTACATGCGTGGAAGCAGAAAGCTATTCTGGTTTGGCCCCGTCCTCGTATGGGCAAGCTTCCGAGAGCAAGCTTCCTCAAATAATGCGACCGCTAGCTAGTATCGTTGCCGCTCAATCTCTGTGGCCATGTTCGTTTACGTGAGGAGAAAGCTCCGGTCCGCCAAGATGCTCCCGACGCGGCGCTGTACTTCGAGGAGGAAGAGAAGAGGGATGACAGGTGCCACTGCCACAAGACCGGTGGCCTCGTCTGCTTCGACGGCAGCGAGAAGCTGCGGCTGGAGAGCCACCTCAAGGCGTCCGCCGAGGTGCTCGGGAAGGGCGTGCTAGAGGACGGCATCGTGGTGGCTGAAGATGAATCTGACTAGTGGGACCCACATATCAATGAACAGAAGAGAAATACATGGGCAAATAGGTCTTCTCCGGTGCCAAGTTGGGGCTCCCAAGCACGCTGCCATGTTGGCACGCCCATATGGCTTGCCACGTCAGCGAAAATGACAAATATGTAATGGTATCAATTGTTTTTGTATGGCAAATATGTAGTGGGTCAGATAAGGATGGTTATTGAAGGAGTGAGCTCCGTAAGAGTGGCAAATAATTAAAAAACCTGTTTTCTGTACCGTGCTGGAGCCTCGAGGAGCGCCAATTGCTGCCATCAGCATCGATGCTACTTTTGAGTTAAAACAAAATAAAGATTAACTAGATTGATACTATTGTATTTGTAAGTCTTTATTTAAGATATGCTGGAATGTTTTGACGCTTAGCCAAAGACAGCTCCGGCGCCTGCCGGCGCACGGACACCACTGTCATCTGGTGCCAAGGTTACCGTAGAGCTGAGCTGGAACAGGGCCGAACAGCATTGCGTTCATCACGACGAGCAGCATTATCTTTTGCAACCCACACACTTCCACAGCACTTGAGGTGACGATCAGACGGCAAAAAATGCCCAAATCTTTTAACTATATTTGCAACAAACCCTATGCTTTACATAATGGATAAAGATATGCGCAAAGCAAACAAAAAATAATTCTGCGTTAGTTCATGACTTCAGCTAAGCTATTTTGTCCCACGCAATCATAAGCAGAATTTGGAGGGTCAAGACATTATATTCACAAATCCAAGGTCACCAGGTTAGCTAGAGACTAGGAAAATGCCCAGCAGGATGAATAGTTGTGCTCCTCAGGTTTGCATGGGTTGGCTAAGAGTTGTAGATCTCTTATCAGCAAAGTACCTGCAAATAAAAATCAAACGAATTAGTTCTAAACTTCATTTCATATGCTAATTAGATTATGGTAAAATTCAAATGAAATGTACAGAAATAGGCGTCTCATCTGTAAACAAATTAAACACAAAACTACACACAGCAACTCAGAGGGTTCTCCATAGGAGATAGCATAGAGCAGCAATAGTTCAGGATGCAAATCATAAAGTTGAACAAGCACCGCATCGACCAGACTGTCAAATATAGTTACAAGCTTATTCTTATTCTTTTTAATAAAAACTGTTCCACAGATGAGGTGTTAACAATTTCTTCCAATGGAAAGAAATAGAGTTCAGTCTGCATGTCACATACTCACATCTAGGTAAAGACCGGATGGATGAGGGTGTCCAAAACCAATTCTGTCATTAATGAAGCAACCAAACAAGAAGGCTACCAATTTTATTCAGTGTATTAGTCCAAACAGTACATCGCAAAAAAAAAAAAAGAGCACTGAGATAAAAATTGACTCATCATCTTTATAAAAGGATGATTTCAATTTACCTCAAGAGTCATAAATTCTTATCATGTATCTGATGTCTTGGCGACACATAGGGCACAATGGTTCAACCTCACGCTCCATTCTTAATGCGCATTTGCAGCAGCATACAAGATGCCCACATGGAACAAAAAGCTGCTTTTCCTTTTCCTCCTTAAGCACACAACACATAGTTGCCCGTCTCCTACTTCTTCATCATCACTAGAGTTATCTTCCCGAACAGCCTCTTCAGCCTCTTCAAACATCTGTTGTGCCTGCCTAGCCTCTCTCCGCAGTTTGATTCTCTTCCAGCCCCTGCAACATTATAAATTTCAAATTATCAGCACATAGGACTGCAAAAACTAAAATTGCTCAACAGGATATCTCTAGTCTAGATAATCAAGCATCAATCAGCATAACTCAAGCGATAGAGAAAATGGCGTAATTTGGTATATCAAGACAAGAATTTGTAAAGTAGAACGTTACATTGGTTCACACTACAAGTTCATAACAGATACCTGTAAATGGCATGGCCCACTAAGCAAACCGACAAGGTTCCCAGAACAATACTACCCCAAAATAGTTTCCTCACACGCGAAGCCAGCTGAGCTTGCATCTCATCCTTGGTTAGCTCAGATCTGAATGAAGGCAAAGTGTTAAAAAACTTGAAACTATGTATCAAGAGAACGCAGTCCTTCCCTTATTCACAAGGAATTTTATAGAGACAAAAATGATGATTGGAATCAGCAAGAAAGAAATAATATAAAAACATAATACCAAATAACATCTTACAAGAAAAAGGGGATCTCTGGGCATGATGTGATCTCAACACTTTCTGCATCCTTCACACGACATAGTCCTATTGCTGTAATTTTCTTACCAATCGGTAGTATTTTTTTCTTCATCCAACAACGCAATCTATGGAACAGGTAACATAACAGTTCAAGAAATATACTGGTCCAGGGCTGAGTATTGCATAGATAAATATCTGTTCTTAATGAAGCAATCAAATGAACTTACCGGATAGCCATTGCCAATAATAGTTTGGAACAATGTGTAAGGAGTTGTCTCAAGTGGGATAAGTTTATGAAACACTGTAGTAAGAGGCAAAAGGTTGATGATCCGCCTTATTCACATTTATATGCACCACTCAGAGGATTTCCTAACTCAGTACTGACGAGAACAAACGGTACCTTGCGAGAGCACTGACAAAATCAAGGTGAAGGACTAAAAGGTTATCCTAATAACAATATTGCATGAGTGTAGATGGAATACCGATCTAAAAGATGTCACAATTTGCTCTTTCCATGATCTGAAAAGAAGAGCATGCAGATCAAAGGTCCATCCAAAGATGCCTCTCCATTCTGTGAACAAGCACTACAAAGTACAAAACCGCATATTACTAGTTAGTTAGACATTGATATAGAGGAAGAATAACAGGCATATGCAGTGTTTTTAAAAAAAAAAAAAAAGGGAAAAAATGGTAAGAAATCTCTTATAACAGACTTCAAACTCAGGTAACTGAAAACATATTAAGACTTGATATTCTCAAAATGTGCTTACTGCTTAACAATTCTCCTATCACAGAAATTCGAACACACAAGCTAATCTGGAAACCATCAAATTAGCAAAAGAGTTGCCCCAGTTCCTAAATCCTGCAGGAGGCAATCATGGAACTCCAAACTATTGGAAGCCACTAAAGGAAATGGGAAACCCTGAAGAAGGGAGACTCTCTATCACCCTTGTGTTTAAAATTTGTACAACAATTGGAGACCTCAATCTAATTAGTGTAGCAGAATTTACACTAGACAGGGTATCACGACGGCTCCAATGATGCATCTGAATTCCTTACCGACTATTATCTCGTTGCCACGAGAGCCATCACCAAACACCCAAATACCTAATCCTTGATGAATATATTTTTAAGCCGAAAACGAAAACAGAATCGCTGCATCCATATTGTCTAGAGCTAGCATAAACCCCAATCTGAACGATGGACGCAACGAGCAAGTCTCCAGGGCACGACGGTGGGACTCACCATCTGGGTGTGCTTCACGACGACGCCCGCCTCGCCGGAGAAGGGGCCCGGAGGAACGAGCCATGGGTCCGCACGTAGCCCCGCACCGCGGCGATCCGGGGCTCGCCGCCGCCGCCCGAGAGGAGGAGCGGGCGTCGGCGATAGAGGCCGTCGCCGCGGAGGCGACGAGGCGCAGCTGCCCCGAGACGGCGAGGTACTTGACCCACGACGCGACGGCGACGGCCGCCGTGCCGAGGCCGAGCACCGCCCCGTCCAGTGAGGCGGCGAGACGCACCAGCGCCTCGGCCGTCTCGCGGTCACGCGCCGACATGGCTGAGCTGTGTTGGCTTGAGTCTCCCCGCAGGACGGCGAGTCGGCGATGCCCCTTGCTGCCGTGTGCGCCTGTGCGGTGCGGATCGGGACGGGACGGTCCGGTCTCGGGTTCAAGCCGGAGGAGATAATTCTGTAGGTTGCCCCGCACGCGTGGAGCCTTCCAGGTCAGTGGTTTTGCCTTGCTAAAGGAGGAGTACGAATTCGATTCCAATTTGTAAATTTTCAACAAATTTTACAAGGCCATTGAATAAGGCTCGTTTAATCCTGGCATCTGAATCTGATCATTCTATGCAAACTGCAGGGCACTTATGAATCCATGGACGACCGATGGAGTCATAAGTGATCTTTTTGTAATTCTACTGGGCACGGCTCCAGCAAACTCACGTGTCACTAGGAACTAATTCGTTTGACTTTTTTTTTTTTTACCCCAAGTTTGATCACTCATCTTGTTTTAAAGTTTGTGCAAAAATTTATTTCTTTTGCCGTAGCATGCTTTATTAATAAAAGTTTTTTTAAAAAATAATTTAAATGTGACTATGTTTGTACATTTTTATTTTTAATAAAATGAGTGGTCAAACTTTAGAGTAAAAAGATCAAGCGACCTATAATTAACGGAGAGTACAATGCAACAGATCCGATATGTACATGTGAATATCATTAGAAGCATTAGACTTGATTACCAGACATGCAAGGCATTGGTGTTCATCTGTTGCTGAATGACATGACAATTGTACATGACCAGCAACAAGAGCAATCATATATCAGGCACCGAGATCACAGGCGCAAGGAAGAAACATTCGCACTTTGCTGGCTGCACAAACTATACATGACAGAAGCTTTTTTGAATTATTCAGATACCTCAACATTCTGAGGCATCAGAAATTCAGAACTGTCACCGATCTAGTGACAATCTCGGAAATCACAAACATTTGAAAACACTTTGATCATGTACAAGGTGGTGAAGGTTTTCCTTGGCACATCATCCGCCTTTCCAAATCGCGAGGACTGATGGCATTAGCCTGCACAGGGGAGATGGAACTAGGGACCATGTTCCTTCTATTCCTATATATTCAGCAAGTCCTATGAACTGAAGTAGAGTAAGCACAGATCTGATGAACAAGTGCCATCCTGGTCCACCATCTACAAACAAATAGCATTTTCGATTTAGACTTCTGTAACTTAACGAAAATCTTCAGGATCAAACTGAGACAAGGCATGTACCTTGAATCCTATCTGATCATAGAGCCTCCACGCTGGTAAGTTATCTTTATGCACATGAATGTAAATATTTTCAGCACCTGTAATGGGTTGAAGATATCAACGGATCGTGCATTCTCATTTGGGACAGGCTATTCTAGAATAGCTCAATGTTTTCTCTACCGTTGAGTCTTGCAGCATCTATGGCCAATAACAGCATGTTGCTGGCAATCCCTTGACGCCTTGCATATTTAGCAACGCATACATTTGTTACATACCCAAATTTTGGCTGATCAGGCTGATAAATTCGACAGTGAAGAGACGACTTTCCAGGCTCCTGTGAATAATGTCTAGATATAACTTCTAAATACAGCAGCAGAAAAAAAAATAGAGAAGGTACAATTATATCCTACCTCAGGAAATTTCTCCCCATGTAGAGGATGCCTTACACATACATCTAAGGTACCAACAACACTATTCAGGACAGTTCGCCTGAGGTCATCATTCTTTACCTGCAATATTAATAATGCACCAATATTTCAGCTGTGGACAAAATGAAGAAAAATATCAGTGAAGACAACTTTAGCAGAATGTAAACTGAGATAGTTGCCAAGAGTGAGACTTTCATTAATCATAGTCAATTGTAAGAGAGACCATTTGGTTTGTTCATGATTCCCTGCGACATGCTTTATGAACAAAACATGCTGCAACCAAGATCTAGTGACAAATTTGATGAACAAATCAAACAGAGATTTTTATCTCATACCGCGACAAAACATATATACTTTTCTCCGTGCCGTTTGCTGCATCTCTTCTTTAATGCATGGAATTCCTGCAATGAGATGACAGGCTCTGATACATGTGAACCAGAAGAGAAACTATTGAATGATCGGGATGTGAAAAAATAATGCGATAATTTATAACATTGCATCAACAAAGCTATTGAACAAGATGTCACTGTAGTTTCTTAACATTTACTTGTTACAAAGAAGATGTACATCCTATCTCAATTATAACCACACAGAAAACACTACTAAGTTGTTTGCAAGTACCTTTGATGCAAACTTTTCTTTTAAAGCTTTTCAACATAGCTGCAGGAAAAAAATAATGATAAAGTAGCTGCAAGGACCATGCTAACAGTAAATGTATAGCAGTGCAGACAATAAGGAAGATTACAGAACTTCCCCTTGAAGATAAAAGTCTTACCGATTGCCTGACTCATTTTTCGTAGTGATCTTCTGCTCTCAACCATGCAGCAATCTATCAATCATTAGTAAGGAGAGATGTAACTTTTAAGGCATAGTGGTAGGTAGAGTAAATCATAATTGTAGGTCACTGAATAAAAGGTAGAGTTATGTAACCTATAAATAGCTAGCATATGTTAGTAATCAATAGTTAGCAACCAGTCCATTACAAATACATGTGGAAGCTATGTCTGCTAAACAGAAGAAATGAACAATATGTTCTAACAAGAGTAATACCCAATATTCCTCATCGATTACAGCCTCACGAGCAACATAGCAGCCAAATAATCTTTTGTATTTGCAATCACTTTCATCAATTGAGGGTCGAAGACGATTGAACCGGAGATCAGATGGTCAGAAGGAAGCAAAGGGGTTGGGACCACTGATGCCTTATTGGATAAACTTGAGGAAAGCCCAGGGTGAGACAATCCTCTGGCAACATTGAGGCTGTCAGTGTCTGTCTCCTCGTTTCCACCATCTGTGGAAATCATGGATTCATCTTTCCTGGGGGTAGGAAAAATGACTATGAATGAAAATAAGGAACAATAGGCATAAGATCTAAACATGACGTTATACTCAACGTAAAAACTGATAAACAGAACATAATCACTGCAGACTTTGCTTCAGTGGAACCTAATAACAATAAGATCAATTGTGGTCTAAATGTTGAGTATAACATTCGAACTACATCATAACATGCCATAAGAAGTAACCAAAAGCCAGTAAGACTACAAGACCCTATAATAGCTCTGCCACATATTTTCCTTCTTATTGTTTTCTTTCTATTTTTACAACCATGTGGACATCCTTATCCCCTTTCTTTCCTCTTTTATTTTCCATAAAGAAAAACAGAGT
Source organism: Hyparrhenia diplandra (assembly GCA_015847255.1). Taxonomy (NCBI): domain Eukaryota; kingdom Viridiplantae; phylum Streptophyta; class Magnoliopsida; order Poales; family Poaceae; genus Hyparrhenia; species Hyparrhenia diplandra. Next base: position 198,662 of record JADLZK010004051.1, read on the forward strand.
GCCACATCATATCATATTTATGGTTTCCCCTTTGGATTGAAGGAACACGTGCCATGAGAATTGGCGCAATGAACCAGTACCAGCCAAATTTTGCTCAAAGGAAGGAAATGAAGACAATGTGATCCTGCATTGAACCGATTGGCTAGTCTCTCCTTCCAGTCACAGAGTCTAAACGTGAAGGATGCGCAACCTAACTAAACCAATGCTCAAACGACGCCCTGAAACCTCACTGAGATTCGTCTCTTCCTTCCTTCTCCGCAGGATTTTTCTCCCTTTCCTCCATCGCAGATATTTTCAGCCTCTAAAAACCACCACGAGACGATAGTTCCTCCAACAACAGCAAAGCGGATGCAAATTAACCAACGACAACAGCAACCGAAGGAAGTGTGCTCACATAGGCGAGGCGGCGAGACGCCGGTGGAGGATGCCCCCTCGTCCACGGGGACGTGGCGCGCGCCGGCCAACGGCGGCGGCGTGACGGCGCCGGTGGCCATGCTCGCGGCCGCAGCAGCAGCAGCACCCCCGCGAGAAGGAAAGAGGTCGAGCCGGCAACCGGCACCCCTTAGTCCGCGGCGAGAGGGGCGGGGAGCGGTGGCAGGAAGGGAAAATGGGAAATGCCGGGGCGCGGCGGGGCGAGCGCTGGCGTGCGGCGTGGTCTACCTGCCTGCCTCGCGGCCGCGTCGCCCGCTATTGGAGTACAAGTAATTTTTTTTTTCTTTTTCCTCTATCCGTTGCGCTTGTTTCTGTGGGCCTGACGGGGTGTGGACCGGTAGCGGGCGGTCGTGTTTCGCCGGGGGCGGATGGCCGCCACTTCCATTTGCAGTGCGTGCTATGCTTCGGCTGCACGCGCCCAAGCCTTGTCACGCTGGCCCCGCCGTCTTCCATGTTGTGAAACGCGTCGTGAGCGATTAGAACCTTTCCCTCTTCGCGTTTCTCATGATCGTAGATGAAAGAAGTACAAAAAGTAGACACAAAAGATAGGGAGATTATTCTTTATTCATCCGAAATATTGATAATTACAAAACATAGAGCTCACGTATATATATAGTCAATACAAGAGTTTCGGTAAGAGCCCACATGCAAACGGACTAGGATTAGGATTCCTCCTTCTTCTTTCCTTCTAGGGCCGAGTCCGGTGTGTTTTTACAACTCCCCCCTTGGCGATTACCACGATATGCATATGCCTCATCAAAAACTCCATCCAGAAAACCCGGTGGGAAAAAATGGTTCTTGAAGAAAAGAGTACATCACATTCGTCAATTGTATTGCACATGTTGTCTCATTAAAAACCTTGTGTGAGAAACCTTCGAGTAAAAACTCACATAGGAAAAAAGAGTACAACATTTAACCTTCTTGGTCATATATTCTTCAGGATATACTATTCTTCACGAATAGGTATTGATCTTCATAATTTATGCATAAACTTGAGTGTTTTAGCAAATGATCTACTTGATCATTGTAATTCTAGTGGTTTACCTTAAGCGAGATTCAATAAAATATGCTCCCCCTCATAAAGCCAAACTTTGAATTTCATTGTTCAAACCATATTTTTTCATAAACATGTGTAAATAAAAGTTGGCTCATAATTCTCCTATGAATTATATGAGAGGAATATGCTTCATGCATAATGACCACCTATTAGTTGTGCAAAACAAATAAATATTATCCTTGAGAGAAATAGATCATTTGAGAGGATTATGGGGGTAAATAAATTAATATTCAATATCTTCTAGATAGTGTATCAAACTTATACTAGAGTTTAGATACTTATAATTAATCCTTAGTGGATTTTCAAATTGTATTCTATAAATCTTCAAGATTTTGATTGTATAAATCTGACCTTGCATTTGGCATTTGGGGGATAATTCATTTGCGGAACAATCAATATTCTTATACCTTTTATGGTATATAGAGGATATCAACACTACATTGCTAGCTTTTCATACACTTTCTAAGTGTTTTCGATGACACCTTCACGGTGTTTAAGATCCCTCATTTTATTTCTCTCGGGTCTATATTCACTTCAGGGATGAATGGTTCTTATTCAAGAATTGGTGGTAAATCCTTCGTGGATTAATTCATTCAAGGATGTACTTTCATTCTTAGTAAATTATTAATCTCTTCTATGAGATATATTCTCTCTTGCCACGAGAGATGAGTCATATACACAATGACACTGAAGTTATTCACTATAAAATCATTAAATGATTGTAATCCTTCTAGGACATGCTCTTCTTGAGACTTGAATATTCATTCAGGGAATATATATACCTTAGAATTTAATACTTAGTATGAGATTTCTACAAGTTGCGATTTATATTCTTCAAGAATTATATGGATTTTCATAATCCACTTAATAACCTGCATATTCAATATTCATTTGTTTCATTCGTCGAGAGATATAGCGAGAACATTCATTTTTCTTAATAGGTGATTCAACCTCAATTGCATTCTTCATTGACCCGATATAATCGCTACTGGCGATTTTGCCATGAACTTTGTTTTAGGATCGGGTTCTCGTAAGAGAAACATTTGCAATTGTAGAGGTAGTGTTGTCGACAATTATTTTCTCCCACTACTCTCACAATGTGAGAATATTCTATCTCTATTATTTCCCAAACAAGAGATGGTATATTGTTCTCGCATACCCAACACTAGTGAGGTGCGGCGCTTATTGTGTTGGATGTCATCTTCATGATGATCCTCTTCATGAGGTGCTTAACCTTCTTCATGAGGCGTTCTCTTCACGAGAATGGAGGAGTTCCATTTCTTTTCTACTTAGCGTGTATACACTAAAACTAGAACCCACAGGCGCCCCCGTGGATTTTAGATTGTTAGTATATAACATTTAATTTACTACTTATAAACACAACTTCTAGTTCATAACTTCAAGTTACTCCTCTCATTTCAAAAATATCGGCATATGCTCGCTTCAGGCTTCACAAGAGCATTAGTTAAACTGTTGTGTGACTTAGTGTGTGATACTATTCTGCTTCAAGCTCCAAGGAATATTTTCTCTTAAGATTATTTTCCTTCTATGGAAATAATATTTGGCATTCAAAATATAGGCTCTCTCCCCTAATGCCAATATTAGATCACTAATAGCATACTTCAAAATATATCCCCTATCATGGGCTTAATTCAAATTCATATATCTCCAACTACAAGTTGAGGCCCATTTATGTATGCTATGATTAAATTTTATGGGAAATATTCACACACATATTTCAATATGGGGGTTATTATCCATTATGCAAATGAGCTAGAATACTTAAAGTGCATTTAAGAATGTTCAAGCATTCCTACAAAATCAGGGATGTTCTCCCCTAATATGCACAAATTATAGTTTAGAAAACTATTTTATTCTCTAGCTTCTTTATTAATCAGCCTAAAAAAATTAATCCAAGTACTCATAAAAAATAGATCATACACTTCAAATGTATTAAATATGCAACATTCAAATTCACATGAAATTTTCTTCTAGAATTTTCTAATTGCCTTTAATACAAAAATCCCTTGATGCCTTTTTTTTCAGTAAATCCCAAATCATCATAATTGTGTTATCCAATATCTTAGTTCCACAACTATTCATCCCATCAAATGGGTTAGTCTCCATTGAGCAAAATTTCATAAACTCACTCCCCCTGATCTTAGATCAATCTATTGCTTATGCATACGATGCATCGAAAGCAAATCATTCCTTAGTTCAACGGGAACCATATAGACATAGCATGCTAGCTAGCCAATTTACTTATGAGGGAAGCGCAAAGGTAGCTACTAGCTACAACAGTAGTTGTTATGCTAATATTCATGCAAGAGTGAAGATAGTTGTAGCTCAATGAGATACACATACAGGTGTAATGTGGAATGTTAGTATTGATCTAACATAATAGATAACAACAAAATGCAAAGCTACGAGCTTATATGCAATTAGTGCAATAGAGAAAGTTAACTTCGACCACAAGGAACTTGAGCAGAACTTCAAGTCCCGATACATGCACTTAAAGATTGATTTAGGAAGGCTATGCCTAATAAATAAATATTACCCACATTTTCTTATGCCTTGACCTAAAATTCCTCCCCCTTTTCATGCCATAACTACTTCAAGTAGCGATTTGCTTCATGCATCATCTATGAATAGTCACTTCTAATGTTTCATATAATCCAATCATACTTCTTGTATTTATTGATTATGGTATGAAATTCACATATCTAATGTACTATTCAGTGTACACAACAATAGACTTAGGGTAGGAGGCAACTTCTAGTTCTTGGACTAAAATATTAAATACTTAGGATTTGGCTACATCAATCCTTCCAAGATCAATAAATATGCCAAGTATAGTCCAATTATTCATGTGCTTTTAGGAAATTCAGTTTTCCTTCTACCTACATGGTAATGATGCACAAAGAACTATAACCTTCATGGTTTATTGAGGCTTCTTTGTGGATAAATAAATGCAAAATTTATTTTTATAGGCAATAGACAAATGTTTATAATTTGTTCCATGAGAAATTTGTGCATATTACTTCAAGTAAGAAATGCAACTAAGAATATTAAAATTTTCATATTAGTCTTCAAGCTAACAAATTAACCATTAACCACTTAATTCAACGAGAACTAAAACTTAATACACCACCATCACTACTATCAATACTTCAGGATATGATTTTCAAAGATAATAAATATATAAGCACATGATTTAAGTTCTTCAAGAGAAACTTTATATGTTCCAAATAATATACATTCTTGCATGTCTTAACTTCTATACTTGACAAGCGGTAGCTTCATGCTTTATATTCAAGAGTTATGATATACCGTCACAAGCCTTCAAGGGGTGTAACATATATGCAAGCCATATATTTAAAATTATTGCAATCCATAATATCCTGGTCAATAAAGCTGTCTAAAAATTCCAACTCAATTTCCATGAGTAATTTCTAATGGTAAAATCAATACTTCATGTATTACATTGCTCTTTGATATTCTATATACAAGAGACTCTATTTACCATCTTGTCTTCTAGACATTTAATACAAAGCTTCAAGCTATTTTTATAGAGCAGCGTTACAAGCTTGAAAATTTAACTTTCAATATAATATGATATTTCGTAATCATAATATTGGGATTTTACTCATGCAGTGAGTCCTACAATGTATTTGTTACTTCTATCGGCCATATACTCATTTCAGAGAGTAATTAAGAAATATTTATGCTGAGTTTACTACACTTCAATGGTAGCAAAATATCCTACATGGATTAAATAATGACCATAACAAATAATTTACTATTCGAGTAATTTCAGGATATTTCTTCTTCTTTTTATGGCATGCATATTAATATAACTTAGATCATGTGCATATAAGTTTACTACATGTAAACGAGTAGCAATGTTGTGGGGGACCTAAATATTGGGCCCCGAGACATTCTCAAACAACGAATCAGCCGGCCTGTCAAGGCCCAAGAAACCTAGTCCCGCTATCATCCCGCATAAGAGGGCGGCCCGACGGACGATGGACGGCCAAAGAGCCACGACGTATACATAACGACGGAGTCGGCCCATGGGGCGGCCCACAAGCGGCCCACAAGCGGCCCAAACGGAGTCGCCATTTATTTAAAAAGAGCTCGCTACGCCACGAAGGACAAGGTCATGAACCTTTACAAAGACGACGACCGGGACGCTCCATGTTATCTGGCCGAACCAAGGCGGGCTAAGCCTGAATCTCCGTTTCGCGAGACCGGCCTAGCTCACCGGTCCGGGAGAAATCTCCGCCTCGTCGAGGGTGGCCTAGCTCACCACCCCGGGCGCAAAATCTCCGCCTCGCCCGAGGGAGACCCGACTCTCCATCCCCGGGCGAGGTAGCCCCACCGACTCACCGGTGGTCGCATACCTTTGGGCATGGGAGGTTCCGTCCGGAGGAAGGGAACGCCCGCATTCAATGCGGTTGCATTTAAACAGGCGCGGCGCCATCGACACGCCCGATCAAATCGGCTGCCGATCGCTTCCTCAATCCGATTGATGGGACACAAGGCTGAACGGTGGCGATTCACGCCGCCCAAAGACGGAAACCGGGGCGACATTGTTCATTTCGAACCGCCAAGACGCCACGTTGGGCGGACCCTCGGGCTCACGACACGCATAGCCGGTAACCACGGGACCGGCCCCCGCCATGCGGACTGTGAGGGGACGCCTCCACGAGATCCTCGGGGCGCACGAGGGGCGGCACGTCCACCATCGGATCGGGGCGCGTGTCTTCATCAAGCGGCGGCCAAGCCAACCAACCCTCGGCCGCGCACATGCAACCAAGATATAGCCTCGGGAATTAGCCACCTAGGCATCCACCTATGTAAACATTACTTCTCTCTTCCTTCTATAAAAGGGAGAGTAATGCCCCATTAGAAGGGAGAGGATTTTTCCGATCAGGAGATTTTCCAACCGCACGGAGAAAAACTGTCCACCACCACCACCACAACCACGATCGTGGGGCGTGAGACCAGCGTCTCTCCCTCACACCGCTTGTAACCCCTACTACGAGCTCACCTTTGAGCTTGAGGTAACACGGGCAGGATACACCCCGGCTGGGCGTAGGCCCCGTTGGCCGAACCGGGATAAACTCAGCGTGTCCGTGTCCATCTTGCGCTTCGCCATCGAGGGAGGAGGCACACGGCATATAAATTCTTTATTGCCGGCACCGAGGCACCCGGTTCTCGGAACGCCGGCGGTTGGCGCGCCGGGTTGGGGAGCGCTGTGGTGCAATCCGTATCCCCGTCCGCCTCCATGGCGTTTCCACCTTCGTTTCCACCCGCTCACGGGCCACGAGCTCCCCGCGGAACACTTCTTTGTTCTTCGGGACGCTGGAGTTCGTGGTGCTCGGCCACAACTACGAGATGATCCTTACGCCCGATATGATGGGTGAAAGGAGGGCGGCGTCGCCGCAAGCGGCATGCCCATCACCACGGCCGCCCGCGAAGACGAGCAAAGGCGGACCCACCCGGCCGCAAAGGCGCACCCAAGCAGCGGATTCGACCGACAACGCACCCCGGTACCGACTGCGCGAGGGCTCGGGAACCCTAGACGTCGGAAGATCCTTACCCAAGACGCGGCCGCGGCGGGATTCCCGCAAAACCCCTAATAATCGGGAGAAGCGCGTCGCACCGGTGATACCGGAAGGAGTACCCGTAATTCCTCGCCGACAGGGAGACTTCCGTTGAAGCCGCCGCGAGGAGAGCACGGCGCGAGACCTCCCGTCGTCCACGGGAACGCTATCCCACACGGACAATCACGCGGAAGAGCGCATCCGCCGAAGGATGCCGCACGACCCCATCCCGCCTCCTCGTCCGGGGGCACGATTGGGGCCGGGTCCCGAGAGCGGGCGGAATCGCACTACCGTCCGGAGAACGGGGGACTTCCTCCGTAGCGTTCGGCGCCAGGAACCGGCGACGAGGACGATTATTATGACCCCACGCGGGAATGCTTCCAATATAGAGATCCAGAGCAAGATGGCGCCCACCGACGTCTCCGGCGAAGATGAGGCGGGACGCATCGCCACGACGGGCATGGCCGCGGCACTGCCAGCTTTCATCCCCTGTCCGGCCCGTAGCGGCGCCCGGCGCCGCCGGCGAATGCGTAATGCGGGATCTGGCAGGACTCCGCATCCCGCAGAGTCCAGACGACCGGCGACCGGAGCGTAACATCCAACGGGAGCAAGCCCGGCGGGCGAGGTCCCAAGGGCGCCTCATGATCGTAGCGGCGGCGGATGCGGCGGACTGACGTGGTACCACCACTTCACGACATAAGCGGCCCGTTCAGCGAGCCGGCCTCAACGTGGCGGCGGCCGCCATCTTTGGTGCACGCGAAATGCCCAACCCTCTACGCCGAGGGAAGGCGCATTCGTGAGGGCCTACGACATCTCCTCGACAGGCGGTGTACAACAAGGTGAGAGCTCCGCTTCGAGATCGGGCCGTGACATCACGACGACGAGAAGAGTCGGGGCGAGTCGCCAGAACTCCGTCGGACTGGCAGAGCCGAGCCTCGGCAAGGGCTGGTCCGGGAACGCACGGATGACAACCGCGGCAACCGCCCGATCACGGGAGCGCATAGAAGACCCCCGTCAAGACCGCAACCGAGGTGCCCCCGACCTCGGGGACAAGATCGAGCGGACGGCGAAGCTCGCCACGAAGGAGGCTCACCTCGGGGTGGCGGGTGGGGCGAGACGCATGTAATGTAACCTCCTAATTACGGGCCCACCGCACTTTTTGCCGTTGTCCCAAAGACCTCTAACACCGTGCGGATGCACCCAATAACTTAAGAAGCTCAATCGGGTGTCATCGGAAACCCCGATTACACCACTCATACCGGGATCAACAAAGGAGTAGCTACAACATTACAACATTTGTTACAAAAATATAAATCGAGAGTGCGGAAGAATAATAACATAATTTTACAAAAATATGAGTAAGTTACATTTGAGTAAACTTAACTTAATTTGCGGAAGCTGAGGGAAACTAGAAGAAACCGGATCATGTCGAGCCCACTAACATAACCTTGGTTAACAAAGACGAGTCAAGACACCTACAACAAGGGTTAACAAACCCCGAGTGCGGGGAGTACTCAACAAGACTTACCCGACTAAAGAAAATAGGAGAAGACTCGGGAATGCCTGGTCTTAGGAGTCAAAGGTAAGGCTTTAGCAAGAATCAAGAACTCTTTAAAAAAAGCTACTATAAGTGAATCCTTACTTTCAATATTTTTAATTCAGATTAGTAGCTCATATACTCTAGGTTATCTTATTCTAGAGCAAACATATTTTCTTATTCCAACTCTCTTTCCTCAAAAACATATTCCATTATTTACTACGATGAAGGTCGGGGAATCGGGTCTCCTTCTCCCAGAAGCAACGGCGATTCATGAACCGATTATACCCCGGTGGGGATCCCTAACCACACGACATATGTAGCACTTAAGCTTGCATATATCAACCCTCACTTCGGTTCGTCCAAAAGCGGATTTGGGTCCATCGCCACCGAGAGCCACGATTACTCCACCTCCCTACCCCGTCCTAATGACGGTTTGACCATTAGGGTGGGTACATGCTACTCCCCGCCATCTCTCCACTCCCGGTGCGCGGTTGTCCGTTTCGATTTGGCACACCCCGAGATCGGGCTTACCGGGGCATGTGGCGATTAGTTTCGTCGACCTGGGGTATTTCGCGATCGAGGCGTGCCATTGACCCAAACGGCCTCGGGCGCATTTTTGCGTTCAAAAAGTCCCGATTTCACTCGGGCCAAACAAGCGGGCCGGTCCTTAAACGACCAACACGGAACAAGCACGGCTAGGTATCCCGCCGGCTTTCAACCTACGCCCCGTCCGTTCTCAAATTCATCACTACATCTCTTTCTTTTTCCGAAAACAGTACCCTCTTCTCAAATAAAACATTTTGATGAAAAAGCTTAACTAATTAAGCGGGCTAAGCATCACTAAGCATTTTCGAAATAAACAAGGTTATCGGGATGGTATTGAAATAAACAAGGATGGGAATGCAGCAATTAGGTTATCACTCAACTCCTAATTACTTAATGCAAAGCATAGCATAGACATAAGTATAAAAATTTTGTAAAATACAAGGAAAGGTTTAATGTATCAGGGGCTTGCCTTCGTTGCGGAATAAGCTAGAATCCACGGTCGGGTCACCGAAGTCAATCTTGACATCAACACCAGTGGAGGATACACCTTCTCTAAAGCTCGATCATCGTGAACCATATTACTCTCTCGTTTACTACGTAAATGATGATGCATGCTTTAGCATGATGGAATTGTAAACTTGATGCTCGATGAATGCATGAAACGATAAAGCGAGTATATCTACACTTCACGATAAAGTTGCAACCTAACAAAACCAACTTGTTGAACTACTCTATAAGATATCATCACCATTGCCTAAGGAGTTCTCAAGGACCACTTGATTATGATATGATCCAAGTTTCACAAAACAATCCAAAAGTCACACAAAACCTAAATTATTTGACACTAAACAACTTATAACTTACATAAAATAATAGAGCTCAATATAGAAAATAATTTAAACATGTCAAAATGACTCAAAACTTGTTGTACAGCTAGATCATAGCATAAAACAGCACCAAATAAATTTTCATGATTTTTGAATAAATATTTTATTTTCTAAAAATCATGGAAGATGCATTTTTCAATTAAAGATTGTATTTTTAAATCATGCAAAAACTACTCAAAATCAAAGTTTCAAATTTTTCATGGGTAGATATACTCATAGGAAGGTTACTCAAAAATTTTCAGAATTTAAGGAGCTATTTTCAAATTTCTATAAATTTTGAAAGAATCAGCACTATTCATGATAAAGGAAATTGATAAATCAAATTTTAAAACAAAACCGATCACTGGACTGAAACCGGCCCATCATCCCGCCGGCCCAGCTTTTAATTGGCCCCAACTGCTCTGATGGCAGAACCCGGCCCGTCGGCGGCCAGCGGCTTGGCCGCGGCGGCCCGGCGGTTGGCCGGATTTTCTGAAACCGGCGACCTCGCCGGTGGCGAGACGCAGCGCTCACGTGCTCCCACAACCCGCGCATCCCATGGCACTGAAACCTAAACCTAAAGCACCGTAGCACCCTTGCCGTGACCATGGCCCGGACGGCGGCGGCAAGCGGCGGAGGCGGCTCGGGTGTTTTTCCGACGACAACAAGCATGCCATCACGATCGGCGTATGCTCGGGCGACCCCTTTTACCCTACTTGTCGACACTAACCGATTCTCTAGTGGACTCGGCCCCAGCGGCGGCGGCAGCGGCAAGGTAAACTTTCGCCGGCGGCCGGAGTTCCGTGGCTACGGGCGGATACGACCGCGGACGGCGCGAGGTGCGGGCAGGCTCACCGGTTGCGGTGCGCACGCTGGTTTGGACGGAGGCGAGGCGGGCGAGGTCGACAGCGGCGACGGCCCGGCAAGAATCTGGCCCGGTTCCGACGGCAACAACGGCGTTCGGCGTGTCCTATGGGGCAAACACAAATTGACCGAGGCGCATCACGACCACGATCTCAAAGGCGCCGCTAGAGCTCTAGATGGTTTTGCATGAGACTCAACCGAGACGGCCTGACGACGGCGAGGTGGTGCTTGGTGGCGGCCGACGGCCGCGAGGAAAGCGACCTTGCGCACGCGCGTTCTGCGAGCGGCGGGAGGGCTTCTATTTGGGTGTCAAAGGGCTTAGGGAAGTGGCGAAGACGTTGGTGTAGTTGGTTGGGTGAATTGGTGATCAACGGCGGCGAATTTCGGCGGGACGACAGCGACTCCGGTATTTGGAAGAAAAAAGAAGAAGAGAACGGCGGCCTCGTCGTCATAAAGGGAGAAGGAAGAGGGCGGGGGACGTGGCGGGGCATTCACGAAGGCGTTGCAGTGGCGAGGGGCGCGGCAGCGCGCGGCGAAGGCGCGAAGACGCCACGGCGGCGGTCGACGGCGGCATGGATGGAGGAGAACGAGGGGAAATCCACATTTCTTTGTAGCACCTAAATCTACCCTTTTCTGAATTTCGTCAAATTCTCCCCAAATTTGAACTGAACTCGAAAAATTCCAAAAAGTGACTTAGGCTAATTTTTCAAGATCTACAAACTAGCTTTTGGAAGTTTTTGCAAATTTTACTTAGATTTTGAAATATGGTTTTTAAATCAAAAGGGGACAAAACCTAATTTTGGTATTTTCAAAATTACTCTAAATTTTTGAACTAAACTTTAAAAACTCAAAATACCAACTTTGTTCAACTTTGAAAACTCTACAAATTTGCTTTAATAACCATACCCAAATTCTTTATAAATTTTGAATAAAAGAAAAGGGGGTAAAAGAAAGAATGGAATTTAGGGTTTTCGGAGTTCAATTCAAATTTGAATTTGATTCAAACTTCAGATTCCCAACCTATACTATCCAACCCTCACTCAACAACACACTTAAGATCAAAAACATAAAATAAACTTAATTTTGTCCAAACCATGACTTAAGCGGTAAGTAACACAGGGGGTGTTTCTGACCTTTCCCATAACGAGAATCTCGTCGAGATTGAACAGAGAACGAGAAGGGAAGAAAACGATTAACATACACACAGATCCGAAAGCACACTTTCTCGAGAGAATACATGACTTTGAAAACTAAACCACTCGGATCTAGAACAACACGCTAAGAGCGAGGGACGAACAACTAAGCGCCTAATCAAAAGCGGCCTCGATAAGCGAGGGCAATGAAGGAACAACAGGATAATAATTATCCGAACATGGCAAAAAAGACCAACGGACCCGAAAGCAGGGGACTGTGAACACTCGATCATTGCAAGCGCCAAGATGAAAAGCATCCCGAGAACAAAAACTTCAACGAACGCCATATCGGGTAGCTCTATGTCCATCCGCTCCTTCCTTCCGACTTGGTGGCTTTCCAATCTTCCTCACGACGAGATACGGTGGAGAGAAACAACTCACGAGCTCTACTCGATTTGAAGATGGAAAAGGAAAAGGGCGTGTAGAAGATTTTATAGCTTGGTGGGCGGGGATAGTGCACAACACGTCGGGAAGTAGACCGAGTGGAAGAGCATCAACGGTGGTCTTTGGACAAGATTGACCATGGCACACTTCTACTGCGCGAACCAAGGTGGGGAAAAAGGGAGAGGATGAGAGGAGTGGATTCGCTGCGAGGAGGTGAGAGGAGGTTTGTTCTAAAAGGCGAGAAGAAGGGGGTGCAGCACGAGGGACGAGGGGGCGGCGTCGAGAGCCGACACGAGTGCAGGATAAAGGAGGGGGCGCGCGGCGCCGGGACTTTAGTGCGGCACAACGCTGCAGCCCACGCAAGGCAAGGCGGCCGAGACCGCAACACGGACACAAGTCTGGAGAGGGGCCAGGGATGCTCACGGCGTTCAACAAACACGTGGCGGCAACAAGATGCCACAATGATCGACCTTCGAAATGGTTAAAGCGAGTCTCTTATCTACCACTTTTTGTAGTCTGTTAATGTTGATGTCAGTGACTTGCTCTTCAAGGGTCACCTTTTCTTGTAACTTTCAGAAGAAACTCACAAAGCAATCGATCCGATATACGAGTCCTCGGATAGAATATAGATAAAGAACCAAGGAAATTCACGACAAGGGAATGCTTTAGTGTAGTTTTGTAATGGATTATGATTAGAAATTAATCATAATACCACGATCAAAACCACAACCACGGAGAGAATTCATATGATAAAAAAAAATAGTGGTGACCAAGGATTTACAAACGAAGGATAGCAAACCAAGGAGTTCCAAGGCGTAGAATCACTATGGAGGTGATTCAAGATCAAAGCGAAGAATATAATACTAGAATAGTTCGGATAGAAGAGTTTGGAAATAATACCGAGGCGAACGAGCTCATGGACATCGCCACCAAGTTCGCTAGCGGAGAAGAGGCCGTCGGGGCTCTGCTCAATCGGGGCTCGGGGCAAAGGAAAGCGCAAGGAGGAGGAGCCCGAGGGTTCCCAACCCGGGAAAACAAGAAAAAGAAGAAGAAGGACAAGAGCCGCAAAGGCAAGGGCCAAGCCCTCAACGCCGATGATGAGGACATGGTGGCCGCAGCCGACCATAAGGGGCCCCCCCCCCGTCACAAGAGACCTTCGACAAAGATGCTTAAGAAGCCATGCCGTAATCACGGCTACCCGGCCAAGCACACCCCGAGGAATGCAAAACGGTGCGCAAGCACTTCGCCAAACTCAAGGCCATTCCCGAAGAAGAACAGAAGGAGCGCCCGAGGGTAGTGCCGAGGGCAACATGGGATTCGAAGGTGAACAATCGCTTCATGATCTTCGCGGCAACACCGGCAATATGTCGGTGCGGTGGCGCAAGAAGGAGCGACGGGAGGTATACGCAACCGAGCCGGCGATCCCGGCGCGCAAATGGTCGATCAAGGCCATCACCTTTGACCAATCGGATCACCCTCGGCGACGTTCCAAACCCGGGGCTTATCCATTGGTGGTGGATCCCATCATTGCCAATACCGGCTCACCAAGGTCCTCATGGATGGAGGAAGCGGCCTCAACCTCATCTACGAGGAAACACTCGACCTCCTCGGGGTGGACAAGTCCAAGATCCGCCCGGGAGGGCCCGCATTCAACGGCGTCGTCCCCGGCAAGCAACGAAGCCCCTCGGGCAAATCGACTGCCGGTCTGTTTCGGGACCCCTCGAACTTCAGGCAAGAGACTCTCACCTTTGAGATCCTCGGGGTCCGAGGTATATACCACGCACTCCTCGGGTGGCCTTGCTACGCCAAATTCATGGCAGTCCCGAATTACACCTACCTCAAGCTCAAGATGCCAGGGCCGAGGGGCGTCATCACGACCGGCCCCTCGCACCATCATGCATATGAGTGCGACGTAGAGAGCGTGGAGTACGCCGAGGCGCTCGCCATTGCCGAGGCACTCATTGCCGACGCAAAAAGAGCTTTGACGAGATCACGATCGAGCACGAGGCCAAAAGCGCCACGCCGGGAGCCGAGCCCTCCTCGGGCATCAAGAAGATCCCGCTTGATCCCAAACAACCGAAGGAGAAGCTGCTGACCATAAGCTCGGAGCTGGATCCGAAATAGGAAGCAAAGTGCTCGTTGACTTCCTCCTCGTGCGAACGCCAAGACGTTTGCATGGGGACCTCTGACATAGGGCATACCGAGGGATGTCGCCGAGCACTCCCTAGACATCCGACCAGGCTCGAAGCCAGTCATGCAACGCTTGGGCCGTTTTGATGACGCCAAGCGGAAGATCATCGGCGAGGAGGTCCACAAGCTTCAGGAGGCCGGATTCATAAAGGAAGTATTCCACCCAGAGTGGTTAGCTAATCCTGTATTAGTAGAGAAAAAGAATGGGAAATGGAGGATGTGTGTGGACTACACTAGTCTCAACAAAGCATGTCCAAAAGTTCCCTTTCCTTTGCCTCGAATCGACCAAATTGTCGACTCCACCGCGGGATGCGAAACTTTGTCCTTTCTCGATGCATATTCCGGTTACCACCAGATCAAAATGAAAGAGTCCGACCAGCTCGCGACTTCCTTCATAACCCCCTTCGGGATGTATTGCTACCTCACAATGCCCTTCGGCCGAGGAACGTTGGGGCAACGTACCGGCGGTGCATGCAAATCATCTTCGGAGAACTCATCCGGAGGATCGTGGAAGCCTATGTCGATGACATAGTGGTCAAATCCAAGAAAACCGCAGACCTCGTGGGAGACCTCGGGGAAACCTTCGAGTGTCTAAACAAGAAGGGAGTCAAGCTCAGCCCCGAAAAATGCGTGTTTGGGGTCCCCCGAGGAATGCTGCTGGGCTTCATCGTCTCACAACGAGGCATCGAAGCAAACCCAACCAAGGTTGACGCAATCACGAAGATTGGGCCAATCCGGGACCTCAAAGGAGTTCAGAAGGTTATGGGCTGCCTTGCTTCACTA
The DNA here is from genome assembly GCA_015847255.1 of Hyparrhenia diplandra. Taxonomy (NCBI): domain Eukaryota; kingdom Viridiplantae; phylum Streptophyta; class Magnoliopsida; order Poales; family Poaceae; genus Hyparrhenia; species Hyparrhenia diplandra. The sequence goes on from JADLZK010004051.1 coordinate 214,126, forward strand.
AGCAGGTTCATCTCCCGCCTCGGGGAAAAGGGCCTACCCTCTATCGGCTCCTTCGTAAGACGAGCGCTTTGCACGGACCCCGAGGCGAGGAAGCCCTCGGCAACCTCAAGAAGCTCCTAACAAACCCACCGATCCTAGTGCCACCAAATCCAGGAGAAACCCTGCTCTTATACGTCACGGCCACTACCGAGGTGGTCGCGACGGCCGTTGTACTTGAGCGTCTGGAAGAGGGGCACACGTTGCCAGTTCAACGTCCCGTTTACTTCATCAGTGAAGTGCTTTCCGACACGAAGACTCGATACTCGCAGATGCAGAAGCTGCTGTACGCCATCGTACTGACGCGAAGGAAACTTCGTCACTACTTCCTCGCGCACCCAGTTGCCGTGGTATCCTCGTTCCCCCTGGGAAATCCTCCAACCGAGAGGCCCACGGAAGAGTGGCGAAGTGGGCTGTGGAACTTATGGGCGAAACTATATCATTCTGCCGCCGCAAGGCGATCAAGTCTCAAGTCTGGCCGACTTTGTGGCCGAGTGGATCGACACGCAGCTTCCCCGGGCGCCCATCCAAGGTTGAGGCCGACCATGTACTTTGACGGATCCATGATGAAGGCGGGGCGAGCCGGTTTGCTCTTTATCTCACCCCTCGGGGTGCACACAAGGTACGCCATCCGGTTGCATTTTTTCGCCCCAACAACGTCGCGTATCACGAGGCGCAGTCAACGGTCTCCGGATCGCGGCGGACCTCGAATCCGACGATCGAAACCGGGGGATTCGCGCGGTCATTGATCAAGTCATGAAGGCCTCGGCGTGCCCACGACCCCAAGATGGAAGCATCTTGCCGAGAAGTGCGCAAACCGGAGGAAAGGTTCCACGGGCTAGAGCACAAGCACACTCCAAGGCGTTACAATGAAGCCGCGGGACGAATCCTCGCCAAGGTCGCGGCGACCCGAGGTACCGTTCCCGAACGTCCTCACTCGAGATCTTAACGAACCCCGGTTAAGTACATTCCTTCAGAAACACCCTCGGGGGCTCACGAAGGCAGCTCCGAGCAAATCGCTACCGAAGCCATGGCGATTGACCAAGGCCCTGACTGGAGACAGCCATTGGTAGGGTACCTCACCCGAGGGGAACTACCCGAGGATAAAACCGAGGCTCGACGATTGGCCCGAAGGGCAAAATCCTTCGCGCTGATTGGAGACAAAAAAGAGCTCTACAAGAGGGGAGCCTCGGAAGTATACATGCGGTGCATACCCTCGGCTGAAGGCAAAGAATTGCTCGAGGACACCCACCGAGGGGAGTGCGGCCATCATGCCGCCCCGAGGACTCTAGTCGGTAAAGTCTTCAGGCAAGGCTTCTACTGGCCCTCGGCAGTTGTTGGTATTTCTAATGTCACTAACTAGTAATGGCATCTAGAAAGAATATCGATATTGCTTGAGATAAAACTTAAAAGAAATATTCATTGGAGTTCATAAGCATATCCGAAAAGGTTGTCATCCCTATAGTTAAACTACTAATATGCAAGGAATATAATATTCGTACTATGCCTTGATAACTTCTTAATAAGTAAATAAACAATTATAATCGGGTATCCGCAAAAGTTTACGAGATATGAATATATACCATTGTAGCATTTTAACCGGGAGTAATAACCGGAGTCTTGAATTTATATTCTACCACGGGGAAAGAAGTCTGTTATCTTGAATTAACTAAGCATAGATCTTAATCTAACCATCTCTCATGTGCAAGACATCAGCATTAATCTCATCAATTACTTAAGCAAGGATCAAAGTTCATAGTAAAGATAATGATAAAGTTCTAGATAAAGCAGATTTGACCAAAAATCACGTTGGTTGGCGAGAAAGTGTCTAACAATGGGACGATAGCAATTCATAGGCTAGCTAGCATTAGAAACTCCAATATGTAACTCTAAACTAAATGTTAGGATCTACCTAATTATGCAATACAAATAACAATCATCGAAGAAAGACTAATTAAATCCGGACATGAGGACGAGAATCCGTGAAGACTAAGGCGAAACTTAGAACAACCCGAAATCTAACATCCGCTAGGCCTACATACGGGGGTGGATTGCAAAGGACTCAATGATCTTTGTCACCACCACGATCTACCACACGACCCGGCACATAGGGTGCAAACGCAGTAAATAAGATCTAATCACCATGATTACATCATCTCTACCACTCACCTTCCGATCTAGATGATGAGCGCTATACGAATCCATGCATGAACATAACGATAATTCAACTATGCTAAATGTGTAATTAAAGTAAATACTAGAACAAATAATCTCGAATATAAACATGATCAAGATATTCATATTAAGCATGTGTGCGGAACTTGAAAACTACTTACAATGAAGAACTTACAAGAACGAGGCCCGATCTTGAGTGGCCTCCGACGATCCGGAGCGGATTTCTCCTTCCTACTAGTTCTAATCTTGATTGCTACTCTTCGAAAGCGATGTTTCTCTAGCGTTGAATATGACTTGGTATTTTAATTAGAAATATCTTTGTTATAGAACTTGATGATCTAAGAAGGGGGTCTAGGGGTCCTAATATATCGGTCTTCGTCTGTCTCTCCATCTTCATTAGGCGATGTGGTATTAACCTTGAATCAATCCCGCACTTCTACCGTCGCCCTCGGATCAAACCGACTCAAATCAACCGGTTTAGATCGAGTCTTAGAGGCGGTGGAGGAAGCTTCCCCGAGCGCAGCGTAGTCGGGCGCCACGGGGGCCGATCGGCCTAACTATTGGGCCGATCGGCCCAGGGGGTGCTCCCCCTCCGGGTCCGTCGTGCGTTGCGTGTTCCGGGAGTCTTCTAGATGATGTATTTCTTGGTTCGAAGTTAGTTCACGTCGGGATTAATCCGAAGCCTTCTAGACTTGTTTTCGAGTTGGATTGCGTTGCGTTACGTCGGCCGTATGCCACGTCATCTCGCTGATTTTACGTTAAGTCCCCGCAAATCACAACTTTACCAAAACTGATGGAATTATGTTAGTGACACCCTATTCTAGGTTGTTATTATTATTTATACCCCTTTCTCATGTTTAATTAATTAAAAATTTTATATGATAACAAGTGTCAACAAACTCCCCAAGCTTACCCTTTGCTAGTCCCTAGCAAAGCTACATGCTATAGTAGGATCGAGGAGTTGCTACTACGCTTTCATACCTCAAAAAGTACCGTGTTTATAAAAAATAAATTCTCCTCTTGACCAGATTACTCTTACCTTTTACCATGGGGCGTAGCCTTTTCACGAATCATAAGCAAGATAAAACAATCAAGTTAAGTACCATGTCTCAAATTCTTTGATCAACTATCATCCGGGGTTTTGCAATATTTTTCAAAAGAAAACTCGAGAGATCCTATGTATGACCCCCTTAAGTAGATGGTATGTAGTGGAGTTACACAAGTGGTAGGACATACATAGTGGGATGATAGTGGTGAAGTGGATGAGGATGAAAGGTAGTAAATAGCCTTTAGCCTTTTTCTAGTATTTTTCTTCTCAAGCATCTCTAGTCTATATCCCTCTTTCTAAAAATTGCTAGGATCTGGGTGTCCATTCTTGGAGAGGTGGGCTTTTCCCCTGAACTTGTGTCCATTTTTCTCTCTCCTTAGAGATGTGGGCCCTGCTCACCCTCGGACACGTGTCCATTATTCATCTCTAAATTTATTATTTTTTTATTTTTTTATTATTAGGGAGGTAGGCCCTTCTCGCCTAGTATGACTTTTGTCCGTTACTCTCCCTCTCTCGTCTCACTTTTTCTTTTCTACTTCTCTCTTTTTTTTTTTTTCGAATGTAGCCCAAACCTATATAAAACATTGAGAGAGACATATCTAAAGATTGCAAGAGCTCTATTAAATATTTTTATGGCTAACGGCTAAGTGAAATATGGGGATGCGTACTTCGAAGTTAGAAGCAAAGCGTATTGGTGGAGTGGGATGATCTTGATGGAATACTCTTAAGGGTCATAGCTAAGGAACTCATCATAAAATTTTATAATTTTTAAAGATAAAAACCAGGAGTCAAGTATCTCTAAGAATATGATAAACAGTAGCTCAACTTTTTATGCACTATTATCTTTTAATGCTAAGACTCAGATCAAGCATGTGCTTCCCACAGGTGTTTTGGGTTTAGAGTAATTTAAACATTTAAAACTTCAGGAGAATCTAAGTCCAAAGTGTAAGTACTTTTTAAGAGGTATTAAATGAGCAACTATTCATCATTTCCTTAGCACATATTATCAAGATCATAATTAATAGGAAGAAAGTAGTCTAACAAGTTCCATCACTTTATTTATTTGACTCTTTAACACTAAGACTCTTTAACTAAGACACATTAAATAAGACTCATTAACTCTAAGCAAATATAACTAGCTAAAATTTAAAGACATAGGGTAGTAATACTTATCATGATAAATGGGGTGCTCTCCCCAAGCTAGATCTTGAAGTAGTTCTTTTCGTTCATCCTTGGAATCTCGCTCCTCTTTCGGGGTCTCCTTTTAATGTTCTCCCCTGTTAATATTAATTTCGCACATACTCGAAGGAACAAATTCTAGGATGTTAATGTGAGCCTTCATGTGCTCACGTCTTTTTGATTTTTTTATATAAAAGGTGTGGACCTTCATGTGCCCACATATTTTTGGAATTTTCTATGCAATAGGGATGATAATGCAAAAACATATGAATGCAATATTTTTTTATATTTTTATATATTTTTATGCCACCACAAAGCAAGGTGTGCTTGCATGGGGCTTAAGAGAGCGATGCACATGCAAAGAAACATATTTTTGGGATTTTTCTAATGCAGGTTTAGGAAAAAATAAATATGCTAAAGTAAACATGCTAATTGAAATATCTTTGTGCGAGAAAATTAAAGATGCAAATAAATACCGAGTTACCTCTCGGCAAGAGTTTAGAAAGCACTTACTCCCATGGCGTGGTGTCGTCTATGGGCCCCCGTATAAATGTTGTACACGGTATGGTTCCTTCAATGATCTCGTAGGTGGGCGAGACGGCAGTAGCCCAAGAAGTCGATTGTTCATTTGTTGATGCCGGCATTTGGTTGAGTCTCCGAAGGTGTATTCTTGTTGCTCTTCTTAGCGACTTCTTTCTTCTTCCAAGATTGCTTCTTTGGTGGAGACCTCTCTCGGTGTAGTTGGTGCATCATTCAAGATTGGTAGGAGCCGAAAGTGTACTTTTCTTGGATGTCTTTTTCTATCCTCTCAATGTGCTCCATCTTTGAGTCCAGCTTCCTTTGTAGTCTTTGGAGACGCTTCGGCTCTTGGTCCTTCTTGGGGCTGTTCATAGTTAGTATAAGTATTAAAGAAGCAACAAGACCTTTTACCTTGAATATGGAACCGGATTTCGCCCGCCCCGATGTAAATGATTGCTCTTGTAGTATTCAGAACGGCCTTCCAAGTATTATGGGAGGATCTTGTTCTTCGTCTCCCGTGTCCATGACTAAGAAGTCGGTGAGGACATAGCTGTCTTTGATCTTGACCGGTGCGTTTCGCACAATACCTTAGGGAATCGGTGTGTTTGATCCGCCAACCGTAAAGTGAGTACATAGGTGGAACACAAAGGCAGATTACCATAGATTAATTTATACGTTACCTTTGACATTAGGTTGATGCTCGATCCCGTGTCGCAGACGGTTGTATAGAAGTTCCATTGATTAATGGAGCGGTGGATTGCCGAACCTCGGTCGCCTAGCTTCTACCGGTGGTTGATTGCGCCCGAGTCTTGCGTCGGCCGAGTTGACTTGATTGATCATCAAGACTCGTTTCTACGTGTGGTCGAGGTTGACGATTGTTCTTGTTCGCTTCTTCTTTTTATCCTCTTCTCGACATATTGGTATGTGTACTTCGTGGTACGGTAGTGGTACGGTTGGAGCAGGGGAGCTAAGGTCTTGTGTTTGCGGTTGAATCTCTCCCTCGTCCATTAATCGTGAAGACGATCTTCGCGGTGTCGGCGTAGATGATTGCCTTAGTGGTAGCCGGAAAGGGCGGCCCGTAATGATCGGGGGCGTTTTACCTTTACCCATATCCGGGACCACGAAATCGGTGGCCACGTATAGCTTACCGATGTAAAGGCATACGTCCCTCTAGAATACCCCGGGGTAGCATAACGATTGATCTCGCAAGTTGTAGGCACATGGTTGTGTATACTAATTCTCGAACCGCTCAAGGTTTACCTTAGGCATGATGTTGACACTTGAGCGAAGTCGATGAGTGCGTTGTAGGTGCGGGCGCCTATGTTGATGGTGACGACCGGTCTTCCCGGATCTTCTTTCTTAGCGGGCATTCCCGGCCGACACAATTGAATTTCTTGTCCGAGTAGGTGGTCCGCATACCCGCATAGTAAATATCGACAAGATTTGCAGATTCTAATTCTTCCGGTTGACCCGAATCTTACTGGGTTAGGCATAGGAGCGAGATAAAGCCACCGGGATAATTGTGATTCTATCATTTTATTAAAGCTATCTTTGGTTCTTTATTGCGAGAAGAAAAGCTTTCCATTTTAGTACTAATAGTTTCTAGCATTTTATCATTGGAAGCTAACTTCTTAGATAGATTATCCATAAGTCTACCTTGGTTTTGTACTAACTCTCTTAAAGGTGGGAAATTATTGAAAGAGTTATTACCTTGATAGTTACCCGAATAGTTACCTTGGTAGTTGGGTTCTCGTTGACTCCATTGTTGATTCGGAGGACGATAATCGGTTGTTGTTATTGTTGATGTAGTTCACGTCCTCTTCTAGCTCGACGTTGGTCGCCCGAGTGTCCAATGTTGCCACATTCTTCACATGTCATGCGGGAATCGAAGAGTTGCATGACTTCCTTCTTCTCGGGAGCTTTGTCTTCAAGCTTCTTCATAATTAAGTCCATTTTGGCGCACAAACATATCTACCTCTTTTCGGTTGGTGCATTCCTCTCTCTTTCTTGCGGGGTTGACGGTCCTCATTCCAAGCTTGGTTTGATGCCATCTTTTCCACAAGGTCGGTAGCTTGGTTCAGTGTAAGTGATAGGAAAGCACCTCCAGCTAGGCGTCCATGGTCTCACGGGTGTTGTTGTTAAGCCCCGTGGTAGAAGGTCCGCATGAGTAACCAGTTCTCCATTCCATGGTGTGGGCATTCCCGTGATGTAGTCTTGAAAGCGTTCCCACGCCTCCGAACAGCATTCGCCGTGTTGCTTCTTTTTGAAAGCTTGAGATTTTCCCTCGTAAGGCGTTGGTTTTGCCTATAGGGAAGAATTTTGCGGGGAAGGAAGAGAGCAAAGTGCCCAAGTAGTGAGTTTGTCTTTGTTGGCGTAGAACCCTTCGCTTCGCTCGTCCCAAGAGTGAGAATGGGAAGAGACTAAGTAGGATTGCATCACTTGAGACATCTTTGATAGTGAAGGTGCCACAAATCTCTAAGAAGTATTGTAGGTGAGCATTGGCATCTTCATGAGCTTTTCCACGAATTGGCTAGCTTGTACCATGTTGATGAGTGCAGGCTTGAGCTCAAAAGCTTTGTCTCCCACATCGATCGGTCGGTCCAAAGGCGGATGTTGGCCGTAGTCGGTGCGCAGTATTCGCGAAGGGTCTTGTTTGCCATGTCTTCAAAAAATCGGTGCTAAGCTACGCACGCTGGAGGAGTCTTCCGAGGTAGTGTTCTTGGGTTGAGATTTCAACTTGGATCTTGCCTCCTTCAAAAGTTTTTCTCGGATCCGATTGGAAGTTTTCGGGGAAGATTCCTTTTCATACATTACCCCGCAAAAGATAGGAAGAATAATAACAAGGGTATACTTGTTTAAGCAATTGATAAAATTAATCGATGCGTATGAGAGATGCATGCATGTTAATCCTATGTGTTTTTATTTTATTGGGCTATAGACTTTTTTTTTCAAGAACGGCGCCAAAAATGCTTGTTGGTATTTCTAATGTCACTAACTAGTAATGGCATCTAGAAAGAATATCGATATTGCTTGAGGATAAAACTTAAAAGAAATATTCATTGCGTTCATAGCATATCCGAAAAGGTTGTCATCCCTATAGTTAAACTACTAATATGCAAGGAATATAATATTCGTACTATGCCTTGATAACTTCTTAATAAGTAAATAAACAATTATAACTGGGTATCCGCAGTTTAACGCAGATATGAATATATACCATTGTAGCATTTTAACCAGAGTAATAACCAGTGTCTTGAATTTATATTCTACCACAGGGGAAAGAAGTCTGTTATCTTGAATTAACTAAGCATAGATCTTAATCTAACCATCTCTCATGTGCAAGACATCAGCATTAATCTCATCAATTACTTAAGCAAGGATCAAAGTTCATAGTAAAGATAATGATAAAGTTCTAGATAAACAGATTTGACCAAAAATCACGTTGGTTGGCGAGAAAGTGTCTAACAATGGGACGATAGCAATTCATAGGCTAGCTAGCATTAGAAACTCCAATATGTAACTCTAAACTAAATGTTAGATCTACCTAATTATGCAATACAAATAACAATCATCGAAGAAAGACTAATTAAATCCGGACATGAGGACGTAATCCGTGAAGACTAAGGCCGAAACTTAGAACAACCCGAAATCTAACATCCGCTAGGCCTACATACGGGGGTGGATTGCAAAGGACTCAATGATGTCGCTCACCACCACGATCTACCACACGACCCGGCACATAGGGTGCAAACGCAGGTAAATAAGATCTAATCACCATGATTACATCATCTCTACCACTCACCTTCCGATCTAGATGATGAGCGCTATACTAATCCATGCATGAACATAACAAGAATTCAACTATGCTAAATGTGTAATTAAAGTAAATACTAGAACAAATAATCTCGAATATAAACATGATCAAGATATTCATATTAAGCATGTGTCCGGAACTTGAAAACTACTTACAATGAAGAACTTACAAGAACGAGGCCCGATCTTGAGTCGGCCTCCGACGATCCTGAGCGGATTTCTCCCTTCCTACTAGTTCTAATCTTGATTGCTACTCTTCCGAAAGCGATGTTTCTCTAGCGTTGAATATGACTTGGTATTTTAATTAGAAATATCTTTGTTATAGAACTTGATGATCTAAGAAGGGGGTCTAGGGGTCCTAATATATCGGTCTTTCGTCTGTCTCTCCATCTTCATTAGGCGATGTGGTATTAACCTTGAATCAATCCCGCACTTCTACCGTCGCCTTCGGATCAAACCGACTCAAATCAACCGGTTTAGATCGAGTCTTAGAGGCGGTGGAGGAAGCTTCCCGAAGCGAGGCAGCGTAGTCGGCGCCAGGGGGGGCCGATCGGCCTAACTATTGGGCCGATCGGCCTGGGGTGCCCCCTCCGGGTCCCGTCGTGCGTTGCGTGTTTCGAGTCTTCTAGATGATGTATTTCTTGGTTCCGAAGTTAGTTCACGTCGGGATTAACCGAAGCCTTCTAGACTTGTTTCGAGTTGGATTGCGCTATGCTACGTCGGCCGTATGCCACGTCATCTCTCGCTGATTTTCTGTTAAGTCCCCGCAAATCACAACTTTACCAAAACCGATGGAATTATGTTAGTGACACCCTATTCTAGGTTGTTATTATTATTTATACCCCTTTCTCATGTTTAATTAATTAAAAATTTTATATGATAACAAGTGTCAACAAACTCCCCCAAGCTTACCCTTTGCTAGTCCCTAGCAAAGCTACATGCTATAGTAGGATCAGGAGTTGCTACTACGCTTTCATACCTCAAAAAGTACTGTGTTTATAAAAATAAATTCTCCTCTTGACCGGATTACTCTTACATTTTACCATGGGGCTTAGCCTTTTCACGAATCATAAGCAAGATAAAACAATCAAGTTAAGTACCATGTCTCAAATTCTTTGATCAACTATCATCCTGGGGTTTTGCAATATTTTTCAAAAGAAAACTCAGAGATCCTATGTATGACCCCCTTAAGTAGATGGTATGTAGTGGAGTTACACAAGTGGTAGGACATACATAGTGGGATGATAGTGGTGAAGTGGATGAGGATGAAAGGTAGTAAATAGCCTTTAGCCTTTTTCTAGTATTTTTCTTCTCAAGCATCTCTAGTCTATATCCCTCTTTCTAAAAATTGCTAGGATCCGGGTCGTCCATTCTTGGAGAGGTGGGCTTTTCCCCGAACTTGTGTCCATTTTTCTCTCTCCTTAGAGATGTGGGCCCCGCTCACCCCGGACACGTGTCCATTATTCATCTCTAAATTTATTATTTTATTTTTTTTATTATTAGGAGGTAGGCCCTTCTCGCCTAGTATGACTTTTGTCCGTTACTCTCCCTCTCTCGTCTCACTTTTTCTTTTCTACTTCTCTCTTTTTTTTTTTTTTCGAATGTAGCCCGGCCTATATAAAACATTGAGAGAGACATATCTAAAGATTGCAAGAGCTCTATTAAATACCTTAAGGGAGTCTTAGCCTCGTCTAGCACAAGACTAAAACTCCCTCGGGGGCTACATGGGGGACCCCCTCCCCTTTCTTTTTTCGAAACTTTTTTTTCAAGGAAAAAAGTTTTCTTACGCACACTCTAATTGATCGTTTGAGCCGCGAAGGTCGCAAGACGCACAAATCCTAAGTGAGATAGCCGAGGCAAGCGGACCGCCCCTAGTGGCACCCGTATGGACCGCCCCAGTGGCATCCATGTTCACTATCTCACGAACGGAGAAAGCAAGCGACCTGGCCACACAATAAACGAGAAATTTGAGGAACGCAACTTAAGCATAAAATACACCTCACCGAGGCCACGGACCTCGGGCAAAGATTGTCGTTTATGTACAACCTTCTCACAAACTTAACCTTTTTCGTACAAGGAGAAGTCACGGGGCGGCGTGGGCCTCGTCCACACTGGCCGCGCGACCGGCCGACGTAGAAGCAACGGCGCGGCAACATCCTCGGCGGTGGCTTCCCCGAGGGTGGCGTCGGGCCCATCGGCGTGCCCCTGAGATGGCATCCAACATTTTCCGTATCCGCCCCATAGGTTGACTCTATGGGGAGTACTGAGGGCACACCCCGCCCTCGAAACGGAGGCCAACCGGGTCGCAGCTGGCCGTCCACAAAGGTGTACAACTCCGGGTCTTGGCGGCATCGGCGGCATCCCTCTCGGGCTGGATCGACCACCGCCTCGTCGCCGAGCCAAGAAGAAGCCACCCGCAACGCCGCCCAACGCTCGGAATTCGGGGAAGTGAGAGCAGAAGACGGCCATACACGTCCGCACGCCGGACCGGAAGGCGTTCCGAAGCTCGGACCTGAGGTAGCCACCCACGGCGCTCAAACGGCCACGGGCCGAGGCCAACCTCCAGGTTATCCGCCCTAAAAGCGGCGGATGAAGTCCGACAGGGCTTCTTCCAGCCTCCCGGGTACTCTCGCTCCTGCTCCGCCCCCTGCGCAGCGTGGCCGCGGTGTTCACGCCTCGGTCCAGCCTTCTCCGCTTCGGCGACGAGCACCCAAATCAAGTTAGCAAGAGGAGGCGATCAAGGGCGACAAAGCCCGCCAAGGGAGAAGATATACCTTGACACCGGGCAGCCGCCCCCAAAGATCGTGTTATGCTCCTCCGCGAGCGACGGGAGCCGCTCCTTCTCCTTTCTAAGGGTCTCACCCTGGACACCCCGCCGCCGACGGGTATTGGTGGCGCCGCACATCTCCGCCGCCTCCCCTCGCCCCTCCCGAGAACCCCCCCGCCGTCCCGAGCCTCCTTCAGGACCTGGAGAGACCGCTTCCGGCCTCCCTCAAAGTCTTGGCTCATCCGAGCCGGCTCCTGGCCGCCGCCGTGGCAGCCTCGACCCGACCTTGACGAGCTCGGCCTCCAAGGTCCGCCTGTCCGACTCCCTCTCGGGCAAGAGCGGTAAGCCGAGAAGCTTCGCTCCGGCCTGGGGTCGCCGCCGCCCGAGCCCGCCCGAGGGCATCCCGATTCAGACATTCTCGCGGAGGAGCTTGACTTCTCCCCGGCAAAACCACGGAGATTCTCGCGACAAAGACACGCCCGATTATGGCATATACGCAAAGAAAACGCGGGCGCGTAGTAACGCTCAAGACACTCACCGCATCGGTCTCCGTGAGACGCCCGGCTATGGTGTCGCCAATCTTCGCAAGGCTATCGGCGACCACCGCGGATCCGCCGCGTGAGTCCTCCACGCCAGGACCTCGGGACGATGATCGACCACCGGGGTGGCGGACCCCGGGCACCTCACCCAAGGTCGAGGAGGACCGCCCCCGGGTCGGCTCGTAAGGGAACATCTCCTCCACCGGCAGCCTCGCAGCTCAGGAACCCGCACCAATAAAAGTCCAGGGGCCCTTCGCTGCCGACCACGCACGGCCCTCTCCATCGCCGAAGACGACGCCGCCGAGGGCGCGTCGACCCAGGCGCATGAAGCATGGGGAAGTCGGGGGTTGTACGCCCGTGAACCCCGGATCGACGAGAGTCGGCCAAGAAGCGAGGACTTTCGGTCTCCGCCGCCCGAAGAGCTCCTCTTGAGAAAACTCCCGAACAAAGGGGTCCGCTCCTGGGAGGGGGGCGCGCCACGGCCCTCGAATGGCACCATCCGGCTCCCAAGACCGAGCAGTGTCATACCAAGACGGCCGAGCTCTCCGGTCGATCACCATCGGCCGGGCGACGACCCGCCATCGCCACCGTGGCCGCAAGGCCACTGGGGTGGCCTCGGCAGCCTCGGGCGGGTCCGACCCCTCTTGGGGCTCGGGCCTAACACCACGGGGAGCCCGACACGGTGCGACGACGCCTTGGTCGACGACCCCCGCTCGGCCCCCTGGCCGAGATCGGCGCCGGGCCTTCGTGGCCTTCTTGGGGGGGGTACAATGCAGTGGCCCCCCGCTTCGGAGAGAGACAAGCACATGTCGAAAGAAGCCAGAAAAACACGTAAAGGAAACCAACCCGGAGGCACGAAGAAACTTACGAGGCCCGAGGAATCGCCTCGGTGGGGCCGAGGCGCCGAAGACCGCGACCGGGCGCCGCACTTGACGCACGGCCGTCTCCCCACGGCTCAGACACGCACGGAGCCGGCTCGATCGAGGGGGTCGCCGGCTCTTCATCCCGAACAGCGTCTTGCGGCGCCGAGGTTCCCACAACGGGGGCATCTCGCTCTTCCCGCCGAGCTTCACCATGCAGCGTCAAGGCACCCACATCGGGTGCAACCCCCGAGCCGCCACTTGTGGACCGGGGACCCTGGAGGGAGCTCTCGCCGCGCCGGGTCCCAACGACCCCGACGCACAAAGGCTCGGGCTCGTAACGAAGCCCGATTGGGTCGGAAACCCCATGGCTCGGCTCCATCCGAGCCGCCACGTCGTCATCCGACGAGTTCACGGCGAACTCATCCTCCGGATTCTCGTCCTCCTCGGTGGTTGAGGTATCAGGTGACTCGCCCCGCCTCTGCTGCTCGACCCGACGGTTGGCGCGGCCACGTTTCTCTTCTTCTTCTCCTCCTTCTTCAACGCCCGGTGTTGCCCTCGCTGCGCGCTTCGAGCACCGGTTCGCCCGCCGGCGTTCGGCGCCCAAATCTGCACGGTGGAAGGGAGTCGTGGTAGTTCAGACGACCCCGCAAGAAGAAAAAAATGAGAACCACCATGGCAGCGACAACCAGGGCAATGCAAGAACACCGAGGCCGAGCGGCACTTACCAAGGAGATGTATCCACGAGTGGGATGCATCGGGATGTCCGGGATGTTGGACGGGGTATTGGACCCCAATACCTCCCTCACCCTCTTGGCCAGGCCATCGGTGGAAAGCAGAAGAGGCGACATCCGGGACTCCTCAAGACCAACGGCCGAGGGGGTCATCTCGTTCATGGGCAAAGGGCGAGCCATCGATTGGCAGACACCGACGCCGATGGAAAGCGGCGACCACGGCCGCGGCATTCACCTCCTTTTCTCCGGAGCCGCAGACCGCCGCCGCCTCAAGCCCCTCCAACCGGGAATGATCCGCCGAGGCGGGACCCTAGTTCCACTTAACCGACGCCGCTTGAGGACACGCCAGTGTATGCGGGAAGCGCTCCTCGTCATTGCGGAGGTAGAACCACCGATCTTGCCACCCCTTATTAGAGGTGGTGAGCTTGGAGACGATGTACCCATCAGCTCGGTTCGCCTCGCGTCGGCCCGATCGGACTTGAGCGCAACCGCCGACGCGCAATGCCCTCCGTGGCTTGCCCCCGCGCTATCGGGATTGGTGAGGTCCGCCTTGAAGAACCACAACCGAGAGGTCCCAATGCGGCTCGATCCCCGTGAATCCCCTCACAAAGGGTGACAAAGATGGCGGCCCGGGAGATCGAGTTCGGGGGGTGGTGAAGCTCGACGTCGTAGTAGTGGAGGATCGCCGATGAATCGCCCGCCCGGCATCCCGAACCCACGCCGATGAAGATCCATCGCTCACCACATAGCCGCCGAGGGTTAGGCTCCTCCTCCGCCCAATGTGGAGCAATCCACTCCGGCCGCACGGCATCGGTGCGGGACGAAGAAGCCCTTCCTCGACCCAGCGCCGAAGCTTCTCCTCCGTCGCCCGTCGTCCCCGGCCACGGCCAAGATCGAGCACCTCCTTCGCGCCATCGCCGCTACCAGACTCGCGCCATGGACGAACGGGGAGACAAGGAACAAGAACCGCCGGAAACACCGTTCACACGAGCCTAAGGCAAGTGAATCTCTCCCTTAATCTCTCCTACTCTTTCTTTCTATCTCCGATTGCCGCGGCAAAAGAAGGCAAGAAGGCGATGGCAAGAACAAAGGAGCAACTATCCGTCGCCGCCTCGACGACCCCCGTATTATAGGAAAGGGAAGGCAAACCGCCGGCACAGGCAACCGAACCGACTCCTGGGTGGACGGCCCACGATGGAACGGAAACCGCCATCCAACGGCTCGGCCAAGCGGTGGAGCCGTCGGGAGCATTAATGCACCTTGGCGGTGCTCTCGATTACCACCCTCGACAAGAAGCCACAGGGCCGCGTCCCATCGGATCGAACAGCACGCCGCTCGGCGCGGAGAGGAGACGCCGTCTTCCGGCCCGGGGTAAAAACCGTCCGGCCATCCATATCCAGGCAGCGCCCGACCCTAAGGGGCAAAAAAGTCGGTCCGATGACGGTTCCGCCCTCGGGCGGAAACCAAACGAGCCTCGAGCCGACGCACGCCAACGCACCTTACGTTCAGAGGTTACCAGTCGGGCCCGCATGGGTTTTCTAGCCGCCTCGGGATGGCCCGAGCCAGGGGACAGATGGAAATGCACAACCGGGCTATACCCGGGCCCCGGGCTCTGGATTCCCCGAACGTGTTTAAGGCCCGCGGTGTCGCTTATAGAGATGTCCCATCCATGGGAGGCCTCTGAGCCCTCGGGGTTGGTCCGCCCAAACCCCGGGATCCGCTAAGCGGTCCGTAGGTTCTCATGGGGTGAATCTCGATCACATAGCCGACCCTTGCTCCGGCAAGGGCACGGGCACCCCGCTTTAAACCGACCGCTACAACGCTCACCGGAGCATGTCACATTCGGCATGGGGCATTGTGGCATGTCTCCCCTCCCGCTCCCTTTCGGGAGGGGACAGAGGAGCCGCATAATTAAAGTCGAGGAAGCCTGGGTCGACCAAAAGACATAAGCGGGCCCCGGCCGCCCACGCAAAAACGAACAGACTCCGCACAAACAAGCGCACTTAAGAGTCATTTTCAGCCTTTACAAGTAAGTGCGAGGTAAAAAGACCTCGAAGGAATCCGCCATTCCATTCGAGGCCCTGGAAACTACACCCAACGGGTGCGCTCGCCGCACCCATTGTAGACGAACCACCCCGAGAAGAAATAAGGCGACGGAACGGCACAAAACCCCCGGGCGAATCCACATTCGCCGGGGCTCGGGGCTACAAGGTTGAGGGGACCTAAATATTGGGCCCCGAGACATTCTCCAAACAACGAGAATCCGCCGCCGGCCCGCCAAGGCCCAAGAAAACCTAAGTCCGCTATCATCCCGCATAAGAGGACGGCCCGACGGACGATGGACCCGGCCAAAGAGCCACGACGTATACATAACGACGGAGTCGGCCCATGGGCGGCCCACAAACGCCCACAAGCGGCCCAAACGGAGTCGCCACGACGAAAAGAGCTCGCTACGCCACGGCGACAAGGTCATTGTAACACCCCAGGTGTTAATTACTAGCTAAGTAATAGATTTGGACAACAAGTGTATTAGTTCATGGTCGTGAACTCGAGGCATCAATTTGAGCAAAAGTAAGTTTTGATGCTTATATTTGGAGCCTGGTTAAGGACATAAGTGTTTAGTGGGAACAATGATTTCTCATGCTCTGCACCTCAATTCATGTGTGCCTTAGCTAATGGTTAAGTTTCGTGAAGATCGGAATCAAAAAGTCGCATGAAATGATAAGTCATGTCATTACTTATATATAGTGCTTACAGTGGCTCTATAAGGTAACTGGAATAGGTGAAGCCAACCAACCCTTGCCACTATACTCAAATGACTCTAAATGAACTCCACAATAAAAGTCATGAAAGGTTCATGTTGAGTATTTACTCGAAAATGCTCCGAATGGCTTAAAACCGTGGTTTAAAGAGTTATTAAGTTGCTGCTTTGACCAAAGTGGAATTATATTTTCTGGGCAAGATATGAAGTTTGACCTTTAAGTGAAATTGGAGATTTTGAGAAGTACAACAAATGTTATTTTGGGGTCAAGTCGTGATTCAGCTCCTAAGTGTCTCAAACATAGCACTCTGAAAAGAAAGAAAAGCTGATTTCCAGGACTTAGAAAAATCTAAGTCTGGAAAACCATGAATATGGATCGACGTCTCGCGTTCTCGAGATTTTGCTAAGTAACTTGAGTTGGACCAAAAATACGGAATTGAGTTTATGCTTTGAGGAATGACATATCCAAATTTGGGATCATTCGAATGTAGTTTGACAAGGTCTCGACATGTTTTCTCGATCGTTATTAACATGTTGACATTGTTATGTTGGCATGTGATTATATTCTAATCCGTGCAGCTAATGGGCAAGGTGTCTTGACAAGAAATGTAGAGCATCACTTGGAGAACAAATGTCATTCTTGGCCCATCTTCAAATTCGGTCCATAACAAGCCCAAACCGGCGTCACAACTGACCCACATGAACACGCCGTCAAGTGTTCGATGGAATGCCTCAATGGAGTCTTGTCTCGCGCGCGCTGTCCGCGTCCCGAGCTCGCCAGCGCCATTACCGCCACCTGCCCACCTCCGTGTCCGCGCCTCGCCGGCCGCCGAGTGGAGAGGCCGAGGGCGGGCGAGCTTCCCACCCCCTCACTTTCGTGATCCAATCGCTCCTCCCTCACTTCCTTCTTTTGCGCCGCCGACGGCGACGCCGCCATGGCCGCCCCGCGAGCGCCGACCGCCGCCTGCCGTTCGGCCGCGCCACACCGAGCGCCCGCGGTGCCACCGCCTCAAACGGCTCATCCTCCGCGGATCGGGCGCTTTTCCATCCATCCCGACAACGCCGGAGCAGGGCCGCCGCCGCGGGCCGGGCTGGTGCCGCCGCCGCCGGCCGCTACGGGCCGTGCGGCCAAGGCCGCCGGGCGGAGCCGCGCCCATGCGCCGGCAGACAAAAGTGGTGTGCCCCGCTACCCTCCATCGCCGCCGCGGCAAAGCCGACCCAACCGGCCGGAGCCGCCGCCGAAGCCGGGACCGAAGTCCCGCCTCCCTTCCGTGTTCGTGGTAGAAGAAAGGAGAAGGAGGACCCACATTCAAATAAAAGTTTTTCCAGATTCCCAATGTAAATTTCTTAACTCTTTTAAATAGTGTTTCGCACTGCTTGCGCTCGTAAAATATAAGGGTCTTTTTTGCAAAGTTGCAAGTCAAGGCCCGGGCAAAGCCGTAGTTGGGCCGCCTTTCACCGCTCATGTGGGCCGCACGCTTTTGGCCTCGCTACTATTGGAGTGGGTCGAGCATTTTCGCCCAAAGGCCGCTCGCTTTTGAAATTGTTTGATTAATTTCTCTAGTTATAAATAGTGCTAAACTTTGTTATTTTCATAGATTTTTGTAGGAATGTGATAAAATTCTGAAACTTTTTATGTAGCCTTCCTATGAGTATGTCTACCCATGAAAATTATGAAACTTGAGTTTTGAGTAGTTCTTGCATGATTTAAAAATACAAATTTTAATTGAAAAATGCATCTTCCATGATTTTTAGAAAATAAAATATTTATTCAAAAATCATGAAAATTTATTTGGTGCTGCTGTTTTATGATGTATCCTACTTGTATAAAAAGTTTGGAGTCATTTTGAAATGTTTAAATTATTTTCTATATTATGCTTTAATTTATTTGTTAGAATAAGGATAGTGATTAGTGCTTGATGACTTAGGTTATGAATGATCTTGGGATTGCTTTTGTGAAACTCGGATCATACCACAATCAAATGGTCCTTGAGAGCTCCTTAGGCAATGGTGATGATATCTTGTAGAGTAATTCAACAAGTTGGTTTTGTTGGGTTGCAACTTTATCGTGAAGGAAAGTTGTACTCAAGTGTTTATTATTTCATGCATTCATCAAGCATCATGTTTACAATTCCATCATGTTAAACATGCATCATTATTACGTAGTGTAAACGAGAGTGATGTGGTTTACGATGACCAAGCTTTGGAGAAGGTGCATCCACCCGAGGTGTTGGTGTCAAGTGTGACGTGGGTGGTCCAACTTGAATCTAACTTTTCCCCGCAATACGGTGCAAGCTCCGGTGCATTTAAACCCTTCCTTGATGTTTTAAAAAGTTTTATATCACTTATGTCTATGCTATGTTGCATTAAGTAATTAGGAGTTGAGTGATAACCTAATTGCCGCATTCTCATCCTTGTTTATTTCAATACCATCCTTGATAACCTTTTTTTCATTTCAAAAATGCTTAGTGATGCTTAGCCCCGCTTAATTAGTTAAGTTTTTTCATCAAAATGTTTTATTTGAGAAGATGGTACTGTTTTAAAAAGAAAGAGATGTAGTGATGAATTTGAGATCTGGACGGGGACGTAGGTTGAAAGCCGGGGGATACCTAGCCGTGCTTGTCCCGTGTTGGTCGCTTAAGGACCGTCCGTTGTTTGGCCCGAGTGAAATCGGGACTTTTTGAACGCAAAGTTGCGCCCGAGGCCGTTTGGGTCAATGGCACGCCTCGACCGCAAACCACCCCTGTCGTCGACGAAACTAATCGCCACATGCCCCTAAGCGATCTCGGGGGGTGTGCCAAATCGAACGGACAACCGCCAAGACCGGGAGTGGAGAGATGGCGGGAGTAGCATGTACCCACCCTACCGGTCAAACCGTCCATTAGGGACGGGTAGGGAGGTGGAGTACGCGTTCCTCGGTGGCGATGGACCCAAATCCCGCTTTTGGACGAACCGAGTGAGGGTTGATATATGCAAGCTTAAGTGCTACATATGTCGTGTGGTTAGGGATCCCCTACTGGGTATAATCGGTTCATGAATCGCCGTTGCTTCTCCGGAGAAGGAGACCCGATTCCTCGACCTTCATCGTAGTAAATGATGGAATATGTTTTTGAAGAAAGAAAGTTGGCTTATGAAAGAAATGTTTGCTCTAGTATAGGATCACTTAGATTCTATAAACTACTAATATGAGTAAAATATTGAAAGTAAGGATTCACCGATTAGTAAGTTTTTTCAAAAAAATTGAGTCCTTGATTCTTGCTAAAGCCTTACCTTGAATCCTATAAGACCAAAGCATTCTTGAGTCTTCTCCTATTTTCTTTAGTCGGGTAAGTCTTGTTGAGTACTCCCGCATCGTGGTTTGTTAACCCTTGTTGCGTGTGTTGACTCGTCTTCGTTAACCAAGGTTATGTCGATTGGGCACGACATGATCCGGTTGTCTTCTAGTCTACTCGCCTTCAGTAAAATTAATTAAGTTAAGTTTACTCAAATGTAACTTACTCACATTTTGTAAAATTAATGTTTTTATTCTTCCTCGCACTCGACCGTATTTTTGTAACAAATGTTGTAATGTTGTAGCTACTCCTTTGTTGATCCCGGTATGAGTGGTGTAATCGGGGTTTTCCGATGACACTCGACAAACTTCTTAAGTTATTGGGTGCACCCCCGCACCGCCGTCGAGGTCTTTGGGACAATGACAAAAGTGGGGGCGGTAATTAGGAGGTTCTCACAGTCATGAACCTTTACAAAGACGACGACCCGGACGCTCCATGTTATCTACACCGAACCAAGGCACCGGGCTAAGCCCGAATCTCCGGCGCCCCGAGACCGGCCTAGCTCACCGTCCGGGAGAAATCTCCGCCCGTCCGAGGGTGGCCTCAGCTCACCACCCCGGCGCAAAATCTCCGCCTCGCCCCGAGGGAGACCCGACTCTCCATCCGGCGAGGTAGCCCCACCGACTCACCCGTGGTCGCATACCTTTGGGCATGGGAGGTTCCGTCTGGGAGGAAGGGAAACCGCCGCATTCAACGCGGGTTGCATCGGCGCACGAGGCGCCAACGCCATCGACACGCCCGATCAAATCGGCTGCCGAATCGCTTCCCCAATCCGCTTGATGGGACACAAGGCTGAACCGGTGGCGTATTACACCGCCCCAAAGACAGAAAACGGGGCGACACTATTCATTTCCCGAAGCACCGCCAAGACGCCACGTTGGGCGGGACCCCCGGGCTCACACGCATAGCCGGTAACCACCGGCGCGGCCTCGCCATGCGGATCGTGAGGGACGCCTCACGGATCCCGGGCGGGGCGCACCGAGGGGCGGCCGACGTCCACCATCGGATCGGGGACGCGTGTCTTCATCAGCGGCGGCCAAGCCAACCAACCCTCGGCGGCGCACATGCAACCGGTATAGCCTCGGGGAATTAGCCACCTAGGCATCCACCTATGTAAACATTACTTCTCTCTTCCTTCTAAAAGGGAGAGTAATGCCCCATTAGAAGGGGAGAGGATTTTTTCCGATCAGGAGATTTTCCAACCCGCACGGAGAAAAGCGGCCCACCACCACCACCACAACCACGATCGTGGGGCGTGAGACGGCGTCTCTCCCTCACACCGCTTGTAACCCCTACTCACGAGCTCACCTTTGGCCGAGGTAACACGAAAGAGGATACACCCCATTTGGGCGTAGGGCCCGTTGGCTCGAACGGGATAAACTTCGTGTGTAAGGTGTCCATCTTGCGCCACGCCATCGAGGGAGGAGGCACCACGGCATATAAATTCTTTATTGCGGCACCGAGGCACCCGGTTCTCGGAGCGCCCGACAAATGTGCGAGAAAAGATAGTGGATGGTTATTAAAAAATATTCTTAGAAGCATCCTAGCATTATTGAGAATTATATGGTATATGCAAATTTTCAGAATTTATACCAAGCATTCATTTATCCCAAACAAAACATATGCTAGAAAAAAAATAAATATGAGGCTCTCAAAGGGTGACAAGTCTAAGGTCTATAGGATTGAGAGAGCTCATACACCTTATACCATGTTCTCTAATGTAATCATTCAGATTTTATTCTTACAATTACATGGTATATAGTTCATATGTGTGATATATAAATAAATGCATTTAAACGAGCATAAAAGTATCAACACATGGCATATACAAGCGAGGCAATAAATAAATACTTAGGTCATGCAAACACGCCACACAAAACGATGGTCGACAATGCAAGATAGTATTGAGAACTTGCAATGCGCTTCACATTCAAAATCATAATTTCTCGGCCGGCCAATGTGGGTGGAAAGACCTCTACGTCTTGGACAAAGGATGCGGGCTATGTCACCTTAATGCGGGCCTGTGCACTACAAGACCAAAATAGCTTGATCCGAGGCGTATGGGCTGCGATGCGACTCTGAGTCAATACCGAAAAAACACCTTTCATGTGTATATATATCACCGCGACGGACACGTTATGGGCGACTATCCATACCATGCTTGTATGCGAGATAAAAAATTCCATCTATATATGTCGAATACGATTGCTTTTACATATGATTGTCTACTACGTGTAGGCGGATCTGATTCAAGTCGTGCATGATTCGGACCGCGATCTATCTTGCCTTAGCGTAAACAACACGCCGTTTTACGGCTCAAGCAACAATGTGATGTGATGTCTTCGAGCATCCATTAAATTGGCGCGTTGCATAAATTAGTGCAAAGAACACTACACGCCGTAGGTGATCTAGCTTGCTTAAGCGCCATCATATCTTGTAAAATAGACATATATAGTAGCTAGC
The DNA here is from genome assembly GCA_015847255.1 of Hyparrhenia diplandra. Taxonomy (NCBI): domain Eukaryota; kingdom Viridiplantae; phylum Streptophyta; class Magnoliopsida; order Poales; family Poaceae; genus Hyparrhenia; species Hyparrhenia diplandra. The sequence goes on from JADLZK010004051.1 coordinate 236,352, forward strand.
TAATCCATGCATGGTCGAACTAGCTCTCTCCCCGTAACTTCATGTTACATGCATGTTTGTTATGGCTAAAAATTATGGGAATAGCATGCTAACTTCATATTGGCTAATTCTCTGAGATTGTAGCATGCAAAGCCGCATACACACGGTTTCGCGTAAGTGTGTGTATTATATACTATACATTGGTACGCACGGCTATCTACTCATGCGTAATTAATTCAATCAAATATTAGCCCGGCTTAATAGTGTTGGACAAAGGCAATCCTGCAGGATGCGATTCTTTCGCACCTTTGTTCTTGAACCGGAAGGTCATCGCGAAGGGACGGTCCTGGGCTAGGTCGGGGACCCGCCGCGTGACGACATGAGTCGATGCGGTCTGCGCATTAGTAGCGGTAGAGGTAGCGCATCCGTTCGCTAACAACGCCGGGGAATGTCGACGCCGGCCGGGCGAATTCTTGGCGCGGACATGCAAGACGCGGCGTCTGCCAAGATCGGGGCGGCTTCAACGACGATGTCGACAAAAGAGCTTGTCGTGCCGATAACGCGTGTTGTGAAACGGCGCCGTCGTGATTAGGACCTTCCCGGCCTAAAGTCTCTCGTGATCACGTAGTAGATGAAAGAAGTAGAACAAGTAGACACAAGATAGGGGAGACTATTCTTTATTCATCCGAAATATTGGTATTACAACATAGAGCTCCCACGTATATATAGTCCCGCTCAAGCCCAAGAGTTTCGATAAGAGCCCACATACAAGCGGACTAGGATTAGGATTCCTCCTTCTCCTTTCCTTCTAGGGCCGAGTCCGTGTATTTTACAACATTCCATACGGATCGGCGTGGCTAAATTAGGGGCTACTTGATTGGCCTACACGATGGATGGACCATGTTACCCCGGCCATGAGATACCATTTTTCTCGGTGTACTCCCGGTGAGTGGTGACGAGTGGCGGCAAAGTTTTATCGCAAACCGTTAAAAAGAGGAAATCTGCATTGGTTGACTTATTAGACATGATAATTGTTCAGTAATAATCATTTAGAATTTGACGGACTAATCTCTTATCCATGGAATTTCCGCTCCAAGAAGAAACAAGATTGTATTTGTAACTTGTAAGCATATACTTCCTTGTCAAAGCAAAACACTCTTTCGTATATTAATCTCATTTCTTATATTAGAAGACTGCATCATATATAGGTGTTTGCACTAAATGTATTGGACTTCCATGTCGAAATAATTTCAAAAATGGTCCGAAAAACAAGTTTAAAATTGAAAAGTCTATTGTGATTTGGGATCTCTATGTTTGGAATTCAAACAATATGATACCCCAAATACAATAGTATCATATTATGAAATTAAACAACGACTTTGAACTTCCATACATATATCCATCAACTTGAATTTGATGTTTCAAAAAACTAGCAAACCCAAGGAGGATGTACCATGATTCAAGGAGATTGAGCAGAGACAATAAAATTAGCATAAAGAAAAGGGGTACCATTGGAGGAGATGATACTAATGTGGGTTATGGATAGGGAACAAATGGATGGTGTAAGGTGAGTGGGCTCCATGGGGGTGAGTGATGGATTTCCAAAATGTATGGATAAAAATGAGCAACATCGCCATAATTTCAATGGATAAATAGAAATTTTCAAATACTCTTCACTTTTTTATTGGGTCCCGTCCCAACAAAACCAGGAGTATTTTTTATAAAGTTAGTATGTCCCAACCATCCATGAGTCGGTGCCCATCAATCCACCAAACCCCACAACCAAATAAGACATCTACTACATCTATATAGACAAACCCCACTAGCTAATTCTCTCAACATGCAAGCTATTCACTATTTGTTTTCTCTCAACATGCAAGTTATCCACCTCATCATTCCACTAACAATGTTAGTATTTATGGTCAACTAGCATTTGCAATTATAATCTACATGCAAGTGAGACACATCATCCACTAGTATTATGCCACACCATCCACCGACATTAACTTAGGCCGGTCTCAATGGAGAGTTTCACCTCCCGGTTTCCAAGATGTGAAACTTTGACATTAAATAGACATCTCTCTCAATGTACGTTTCATTGCACAGTTTCATAGGCTCAAGGGTCCCACAACCTCTCTCTCATTGCATGGTTTAATTGCATAGTTGCATGGTGAAACTCTATTTGTGTCTCAATGGGGGTTTCACCACGGTTCCAACGCATGTAAAACAATTGCCCAAAGGTTTCACCATGGTGAAACTCTTTCCTTCTCTCTCTCCTAGGAGTTTCATGCAAAAAGTGAAATTTTGCTGATGTGGTATTTGCATTTAATGTGCATGAAACACTCATGAAACTCCCATTGAGACTGGCCTTATAATTGTTTATCCCTCTATATAAATAATCTTATTCCAAACCATCAACAATTTTTGTGGCAACACATGCGGTATTGTTTTCTTGATCCTTCGGATTCTTAAGGTTTTTATGTTGGAAATTCTTATTAAAATAGCTTACATGTTTATATCTTTCTTTCCATCATCAAATGATCAACTAACATGTTTATACTTTTCTTTCCATCATTAAATGATCACTAAAAACTAACCTTAAATTTCCACGACAACGCCGGGGAATCCACAGGTATTGCTTTCTTGATCCTTGAGACCTTAAGGTTTTTACGTGTTAAAAATTTCATTAAATTACTCACATGTTTATATCTTTCTTTCCATCATCAAATGATCAACTCACATGTTTATATCTTTCTTTCTATCATCAAATGATCACTAAAAACTAACCTTAAATTTCAGCAACAACGGCGTCTAGGTTTTTGAAGTTACATATATTACTAAAAACAAACACGAAGGTATGTTGGATCATTAGTAGGTTAGTACTTTCTCAAATCTATTCTTACATAAACTGATATTTTTTGTGTTCTATATTAAGTTCTAAAAATTATTCTCCACAAGTTAGTGACCTATGTTTTCTTTGAAGATAAATATCCAAGATTAAGATGATGTCTTTTCTTTAGTTCATTATTGAAATCTTTTAAAATTTCTTTTTAGCTAGATTAAATTTACTTTTGCATACCCGCAGCAACGCGTGGGAATTCACCTAGTTATGCCTAACTCAATCCACAAGAGTAGCCTATAAACAAGGGTTGCTCTACCTTATAGGTTGTTTTTTTTCTCTACCATTAATTTCTTGTACAATACACCAAACCTAACAAATTATATGTTTAGTCTACAAAATTTATGAGGTATATGCACATAATTAAAAAAAATCTGGGTATCTATGTTCACACTCTCAGTACGCAGCGAAGGAAAAGACCAAATTAATACGAAGTTGTAAGTAGCAAGGAGTGAACATGACCAATGTATTGGTTCGCAATCTAAATGCTTTCGCCAGATCTGCTATCAAAATTTTGGAAGAAATTGACAAGGAATACAAACAGGTTCGTCTGTGAACCCCCAAAAAATTAAGCCTATTTATGTATCTCTGTGGACAAATCCACTTGCATTCCTAAGTAAGCAAGAGAACCTAAACAACGGCAGATGTTGATAATAAGGAAAACAATACAAAGAGCTTGTATTCAATCAAACAAGAATAAAGGTGGTTTTACTACGTTAGCAGCCTTCGTGACGTTTGGAATCAGCTCGTTGCAGCGCGGCCGCGTACATACTTATGGACTTTGATCACATAATCACACTTGTCAACTTGCGCCTACCTTGTGCTTTCAGTTAAGCACCGTACCTCCTGTGACATGCATTGCTACTAAATGCTAAGCTGACCTTTTGATACACCTTATTATTCTTCTTTTTTGAGGAACTACTCTGACCTGATTGGATTCCCATGTCATGATTTCAGACGAAATAAACCAACTCATCAACCGCACGAAAGTGATGCTTCTCAGCTCCCTCTCTGTCTCTGTCTCTGTCTCTGTCTCTGTCTCTGCCACTGCATTAGCAACACGCGGGCACGTCTTTGTTGCCTACAACTGCTTGCCCCTAATGCCAATTGCCAACACGGCACGTACGCATAAGCAGTCTCAACGGGACGGGGCCGTACCCCGTACGGATTATATATCCCAAATCCGCTGCACTAATCTAATCTTGCAGATCGAACCTATGACGTCGAATTGCTACTATGATTTGCATCTTCCAGAACAATAAAAGCTGAACATGATCACACAATCATAGAGCTACTTTTGCCCATCCTTTCCAGCAAGATAGACGACGATCAGAGAACCGTCGGTTTCGAACTTCCTAGGCCCAAGGCTGTCGAGCACTTGAACCACTACTCTCTGGGGCCGCATCTGATTCCAAGCTCACTAGCTCTGAAGAATCTCCTTTACGTCACAGTCCAATGCCCACAAGTCACCACCCAATAGTCCATGGATGCATACATAAATCATGCAAGACAATCTGAATATGTTCCTCTGCATTGCATGCATGATATATAGGAATCAATTAGTAGTCAAAAAGCTATTGCCGCCGGATTGGTGATAGATATAGCGAAAGGTTCTCTCCTTGCGTCTGAAGATTGGTTGGTTCATCTTCATCAGCCAGCCGCCAAACATCTACTCCTAGTCCTAGCTTAGCTAGCCATAAAGAAACATTGTTCTCATTCTCAAGAAGCAGAGCTACACATAGGCACCAGACTCTGAGAGAACATAGCGAGAGAGAGAGAGGCCGTGCTCGGTGCACCTCGTCCTCTTCGATCGCCATGGGGGGAGGTCCTCTTCCACGGAGAAGCTGGTGTCTGCTTCGTGCTGGCGGTCCTGGCCGTGCTGTCCCCGCTGTACATCGACAGGCGGCCCGCGGCGCGGAGCGCGAGGAGGACGAGGACGACGAAGGCGGCCCGTCGGCGCTGTGGCTGCCGGCGCTGCTCGTCGTGCTCATCCTGGCCATCAACGTCACGTGTTTCATGGACCGGCGCGTCGTCAGGTTCGACCCCTACTGGATCCACCGCGTTTGGGGGTCCTCCGGCGGCCTCCTCGCCATGCTGCTGCTCCTCGGCTTCGTGCTCAGGTGCAAGGCGTCCATGCTGTATACCAGCTAGCTAGTAGCTCGATCGGTCGGTCGGTCGTCGTCGTGAGGCTTTATTTCTTTTTCCGGGTCGGAGAGGATCAGCGTGTTTTGTCCCACAAATGTGTACTTACCCGTGACCTTTTGGATCATGCTGAGCAAGTCTTGTATTGGTCTCGTTCAAGGCGCTCTGCGCAAGTGCGCATGTGAATTTGCTTCAGACACGGTTCAGTTCCAACTCTCCTCTTGGTAATCCGTAATCCGCGCGGTTGATCTTTATCTATGCTACTATTGCTCTTCATGTTACGTAGTGCTATGTTCCTAATATCATACAGCTGCAAAACCAACTAGCAACAGAGTTAGCAAACGTACCAAAATTAATAATTTACTGGCATCAGAAAACAAATGTTATTTATTACAAGAGGATGGATTGGTCATCTCCATAGCCAGCACTAGAATTTTGGTTACAGAAGTGTATTGTGTATATACTGCCATCCAACAAAGTTTTGAAGAACACAAGAAAAACAGACCAAGGTACAGAAGCACAGGTCACGGACCTTAATAATCTCATCCTTTGAGGCAGTCACTACCAGCTCCTCATTCTGACTCCACTTTTCACAATGCATAATCTTTTTTTTTTTTATCACCATGGTTATAGATATAGGGGATGTTTGGTACAAGGGACTTTTGTGTGTTTGGACTAAAAAAGTCTATAAAAGTCCCTAGCAAATCAATAGGTTCGGACTTTTTTTAATACTTTTAGCTAAAAGTCTAAAAAAAAAAAAACCCCTCATGGATAGTGTTTTTTTAAGTCTTTACGACTAAAAAAGTCATGGACTATTGAACCAAATAGGGTCATATATATATTTTAAAAAAATGTGCTCAATATTTCTTTCGGGAAATTAGTAAGCCTGTGCATGGAATAACTCAACAAATTATGTATTTGTACCAGAAAAAAAGCGTCTAGAAAGAAGAAGCTAAAGTATCAAGTCCGGTACTTATCTCCTGACCCATATCGCCGAAGTTTTTGTTGAGAATATTCTTAATATTCTAATGATCAATTATAAGGATAATGAAGGGATGATTAGCAACTGCTAATGGCGGTTACCGAGCGCCTCTCACATCCTGCAAAACTGCCCTTTGGGCATGTACTATATATATATGTACCATTGTTCATTAATAAAGATTAAGGCTTCACTTTACATTGTGTTCCTCTTTACTTTCTACTGCTCCAAATATACTGTAACACGTTATCAGCGTTCTACCGCTGAGCGAAGGCCGGAGCAGTTGCTGTGACGTACATCGCCGGAGTTGATCGCCAGAAGGAAAGCGAAAGATCAAAGGTAGCAAACTTGCCTCCAATGAACTATGTTCCTTCCCGTCATCTCGGCACCTTCGTCATCACCGGCGACTGCATCGGCTTCGGCTCCGGTGGTTGCGGCCCCACCGGCGACAGGGACTGCTACTGCAGCCGTGTCCCTGTTGGCCAATGGAACCGGCACCGCTGTGACTCCGTCCCCGACGTCCCCACGGCCCTTGGCGACCCTCGCGGTGCGCAGGGCGGCACCGTCTTCTCCAGGGATGCCGGCCACATCGTCGATCCAGCGTTGCAGGCTTCGCCACCACCATCACCTACATCAACTGCTCCAGTCAGCACCACCCACCATCGCACCTGGGTCCCCGTGCCGCACGGTCCATCCGCGCGTGCACAGGCGAGCCTGAGCGCGAGTGGCCGCGTCCGGCCAGTGGTGATCGGCCATGCCGGTCCGAGCTCGAGCGGCGGCGGTGGCGTCTCTCCTTCAGGGGGAGGCGTGCCCTTCCTTCGGCTTGAGCCATCCACCGGAGTGTGGGAGGGGGGAGCCGCTGGCCCAGCCAGGTCATCGAACCGGGATTGGGGCCGGTGAGCGACAACTCTCCCTGATCTGCGCCGGGCTCACCGGTGGCAGAGGAATGAAGGTGGGGGAGGATCTACTGCATGGAAGCGGTGGCTGGCTGACAGCACGGAGCGGCGCGGCGGTCGCGGCAGAGCAGCATGCGGCGGTTGCGGCAGAGCAGCATGCGGCGGCGGCGGTCCAACCGCCTGGACCTGGTGCCGATTGGGGCAGAACCAACTGCTCCCCCATTTTCTACGGGCCAGGGGAGGTAGCTGGGCCGGTGCCTGCCTGGGCCACGATGTGGCACTGCTGGGCCACCCAACTTCTCCTTGCTGCTGTTACTGCTATGGACCGGCTGGGCCTGTTTCTTGACGCGAGCCAGATTTTCAATTTTTTTCATTTATCTCTGTATTTCTAGAGTCTATGAATTTCCAGTAATTTTAGTCTTTTAATTCTTGTACTAGACTATACAAATTACTGCTGTCCATCAGTGTTAGTGTCTATAACTTGTTAATATTAGACCTCTGATGTGATTATATATTTGTGCAAATATGTTTGTTATATTTGTACCCAAGCAATTTCAATTCTAACATAGAATGCAAGTATTTTTGTGTCATTTCATGTGCACTTTAATACTTGATTTCGTTATTGCAAGAATTTTATCACATACTCCATCACATTGATATTTATTAGAGTAACTAGTTTTTCTTTTTTATTAGAGTCACTAGTTACCACTCTCTAATGACTAGTAGCAATTAATTTAGACATTTCTCTAAGTAATTTTGGGATAAAAACATTAGGCAATAGAGATCATATCCATGTATATGGGTTTTGAAGGTCTATTGCTAAAGGTCTACATCATGCTCATTTTGAAGATTGATGATTACCTATACAATGTTCCCAAAACAAGGATTTAATATTAAAAAATATTAAAATGGTTTACACTATCGTAGTGATTACCATTGAGATTTTTGGTTTACACTATTGTAGTGATTACCAAATTAAATGCTCAGTCATTAACTTTAGTATACATATGGTGTGGTAGAGTCCTTAGCAAAGGCTGCATTTAATTCAAGTTGAATTATGTGCCTTGAGACCGTGCTTTGGCAGCAATTTATTTGCCTACCATTGTGATCTACTCTATGTCCTATGACATTTGAGACTATCTACCTTGTATACAAGTTGATGAGATTTAAAATTGAAGGTTTACATGTTATTTGTTTACCTTGTACCTTTCTTAATCCTTGAAGAGTTATGTTATTCAAATTAATTTGCAAGTATTACAACATTGTTTACCATTTAATTGCAATTATTTCAAGATTGAATTATTAAATCAGATGGTCCTACTTTTGTAGGCAATGACCATGGTTAAGGAGTTCGATGAACTTGCCTTAGATGGTCATAATTACCCCACATGGGCCTCGGACATAAAGATTAACTTTACATCCCGTGGACTATTAGCTTACATTAATGAGCCTACTGAAGGTGTCATTTATGAAGAGCAAAAGAAGTACGGTGCCTTAATGATATTAAGGTATTACATCCATAAGGATCTTAAACAAGAGTACCTTATGGAGGAGAACCCCCGTGTTCTATGGCTTGCGCTAAAAGAGCGATATGACCAGGAGAAGGAACTCATTTGGCCTGAGGCCAACCATGAGTGGAATCATTTACGTTTGCAGGACTTTAAGTCTATTACAGATTACAATCATGTTTGTAACAGAACCTCCTAATTATCGGGCCCACCTCGCACCTGTCATTGTCCCAAAGACCTCTCCGGTACATGTGTAGATACACCCGATAACTTAAGAAGCTTTGTTGATAACTCATACCGGGGATCAACAAAGGAGTAGCTACAACATTACAACATTTATTACAAAAAATATAGATCGAAAAGCGGAAGAATAATAACATTAATTTTTACAAAAAGGTGAATGAGTTACATTTGAGTAAACTTAACTTAATTTGTGGAAGCTAGGTAGAACTAGAAGACACCGGATCATGTCGAGCCCACCGACATAACCTTGGTTAAACAAAGACGCGTGTCAAGTATTCGCAACAAGGGTTAACAAACCCCGAGTACGGAAGTACTCAACAAGACTTACCCGACAAAGAAAAGAGGAGAAGACTCAGAAATGCTGGTCTTAGGAGTCAAGGTAAGGCTTTAGCAAGAATCAAGGACTCATTTTTATGTGAAAAGCTTACTAAAAGTGAATTCTTACTTTCAATATATTTTTACTTCAGGTGAGTAGTTCATATACTCTAGGTGATCCTACACTAGAGCAAACATTTCTTTCATAAGCCAACTTTTTCTTTCTTCAAAACCATGTTCCATCAATTACTACGATGAAGGTCGAGAATCGGGTCTCCTTCTCTCAGAAGCAATCCGGCCGATTATAATCCCACCGGGGAGTTCTAACCACAAATATGTAGCACCTAAGCTTGCATATATCAACCTTTTCTCAGATTTGTCCAAAACGAGAACGAGGCCTCGCGCCACCCGAGAGTACGATTACCCCACCGCCGCACCAAATTTCAAGCAAGGGGTACACGCTACTCCCGCCATCTCTCCACTCCCGGTGCGTGGTTGCCATTCCCGATTTGGCTCCACCGAGATCCGGCTTACGCAGTATGTGGTAGTACTAGTTTCGCGACGACCTGGGGTGACTGCCACGAGACGTGCCATTGACCAAAAGGTCTCGGGCGCAATATCGCGTTCAAAAGTCCCGATTTCTTTCGGGCCAAACAACGGACGGTCCTTAAACGACTAACACGGGACAAGCACGACTAGGAATCCCGCCGGCTTTCAACCTACGTCCCGTCCGATCTCAAATTCATCACTACAACTCTTTCTTTTCCGAAAAACGGTACCATCTCCTCAAATAAAACATTTTGATGAAAAACTTAACTAATTAAGCGGGGGCTAAGCATCACTAAGCATTTTCGAAATAAACGGGGTTATCAAGGATGGTAATGCAACAATTAGGTTGTCACTCAACTCCTAATTACTTAATGCAACAAAGCATAGACAAAAGTGATATAAAGCTTTTAAAACATCAAGGAAGGGTTTAATGTAACCGGGGCTTGCCCGTGTTTGTGGGAAAAGTTAGATTCGAAGTTGGACCACCCACGTCACACTTGACACCAACACATGGTGGATGCATCTTCTCCAAAGCTTCATCAACACGATCCGACTCTCGCCGTATACTCTACACGTAGATGATGATGCATGCTTTAGCATGATGGAATGGTAAACATGATGCTTGATGATGCATAAAATAATAAGCACGTGAATATAGCTTTACTTCACGATAAAGTTGCAATCCAACAAAACCAACTTATTCAACTACTCTTTAAGATATCATCACCATTGACTAAGGAGTTCTCAAGGACCATTTGATTGTGATATGATCCAAGATTCACAAAACAATCCCAAATCACACATCAAACCTAAGTCATTACACTCTAAACACTCACTTTTCTAATAAAAGAAATAAAGCATAAATTAATAATTATAGCAACTTTCTCAAACTGCCACCAAACTTTTTCTACAAGTAGAACATACCATAAAACAAAGACTAAATAAATTTTCATGAATTTTGAAAATATATTTTATTTTCTAAAAAAATCATGGAAGATGCATTTTTCAATTAAAATTTGTATTTTTAAAACATGCAAGAACTATTCAAAACTAAATTTTCAAATTTTTCATGGATACACATACTCATGGAAGGCTCTACAAAAAATTTTCAGAATTTTTGAACAAGTATATGAATTTATATGAAATTCACAAAACTGGGCACTATTCAAACAAAGGAAATTGAATAAACAATTTTAAAACAAAACCGCCTTCGGCCGAAAAAGTCGGCCCAAAGATCGTGCTCATAGGCCCACAGGAATAGTATGAGCCAGGCCCGGTTCTTTTGCCCGCCAGCCTCGCTTGACACTTTTATAGAAAAGACCTTGAACTTTTATAAAATAGCAAACAAGTCCAAACCACTATTTGACACTATTTAACTAAGTCACGGGCTTTTCACTTAGCCCCTTGATTTTTTGTAATTTGCAAACTCGGTCCACGAAGGACTCAGCAGGGCAGCGCCGGTATTCGGCCACGGCGGCGGCAAGGCTCGATGGGGCTTCCCGGCGGCGGCGAGGCGAGCATCGCACAAAGACGCAGACCGCGGCGACCAAAAACCCTCACACAATCGAACCAAACGGAACCTCCACGGATGTGCCCCATTGTTGATTTTGTTATCGTATAAATTTATTAATCAAATAAACATAAGAAAGGGATAAAAAATAATAATACCAACTTAGAATAGGGTGTCACTAACATATTTCCACGAAGTTTTGGTGAAGTTATGATTTGCGAGGACTAAACAGGAAAACACCGTAATTCACGAGCCATACAACTACGCGGCGTAATGCAATCCAACTCCGAGAAAGGCTCTAGAAGGCTCGGACTAATCCCGGCGTGATCAAGACTTAACACCCGAAAATTAGAGTCCGGAAGGTCCGAGAAGCCCCCACGACGCACGACGGGACCCGGAAGTGGGCCCGCTCGGGCCGATCGGCCCTATTATTGGGCCGATCGGGCCGCCACCTCCGCCATATCGCCCCGGGGCTTAGGAAGCTTCCTCCACCGCCTCCAAGATGCAATCAAAACCGGTTGTTTGATGTCGGTTCGATTCGAGGGCGTCGGTAGAAGCACAGGATGGATTAAGATCAAGCTAACGGATTAGTACGCGCCGCTTTCGGGGTTCGAAGGGATAAGAGAAGACCCATATATATAGACCCCTAGACCCCCCTCATCTAATCATCAATCATCCGATAAGATCAATTTCGCATCATCTCATACATCGATGGAGGCACGGCCTGGAGAATTAGATTAGACGACTACAATGTAATAGAATAGATCTAGTAGAGAGTTAGGGAGGCGAGCTACGCTCCGGTTCTCGGAGAAGTCTCGACGTTTCGGTATATCTTTGTATCTCAACTCTATTAGACTTATGCTTTAATATATTTATCTTCTCTAGTTACTTTTATGCCTTTCATTTATTGATTAGAATATAGTTGTTATATAATTGCATGGGATCTTATTTCGTATTGAGTGCTCTGGTTATTCATGATGATTAGAGTAGTAATTAATAGTGTGGACATGGTGTCTAGACTAGAGGTTACCTTAGATTGCGCCCAATCCCACGGTTAGTTGTGGTAGCCCGAGGGGGTGTGACCCCTGTCGGTCTTTGTATTCCACCACGTTCGGGTTGGTGATTAAGTAGAGCTTTTGGCGGCCTTCCCCGATCACCTTTTCCAGTCTTTTTCGAGGATCGGGACGGTACCGTTGTTCAAGTGTTCTTATATAATCGCTATACCCTTTTCATGCCTTAGTTACTCAAGAACCAAAGTACTAGAGAAGTATTCAGGAACCTAGATCTCTCCCGTTGTCCTCTCGACCTAGTTATCTATTCTATATTATAATATTCTCCCGGTTAAGTGCTATTAATTATTAATCATATCATATACATTATTTACCCCCTCACTTTAGTTTAGTTGATATAATAAGTTAGTAGATACATGATGGTAATTTATCATAGTCTTTTACCCTTGCTTCCCCGTGGAAAATATAAATAACGATATACGGAATACTCAGGGTAAAAGCTACAATGGTATATTTATTACGGGCGCTTTTATGAACCCTTTATATTCTATTTGCACTTAATAAATACCAACAAGCTTTTTAGCGCCGTTCGGGGAAGCAATTGGCGTAAAGATTTTGATAATGATCTTGATATCTGCTAATTTAGTATATTAACTAGCTTTAGTAGGATTACCCTTGTTACGTTGAGTGTGGAATAGACAGGACATTTGATGCCATCGCGACCTTCCGGCAAGCTTCCACAAGAAAAGGAGAAACCGGGGTGTTTGAACATCAAGATCCATCAACACTTTGGAGCCCCGCCATCTCTTAGGTACATTTATATATATTATTCTAACCATGTGTAGATTGAAGAAAAGGTCACCGTCACAAGAATTCAAAGCACATCTCAAGTGACGAAAGTAGAAGCTGCACAACTTACAAACTCTATTAGTGAGTCATGGTGAGTATGATCAAAGACATTGGCTATTGTTGGACTAACCCTGCAGAAAAAGAAAATTCTCAAATCCAATTCGGGTAAGTCAAGAGATCAACTCACGGATGAAGCAAGGCATATGATGAACTCCAACAACTCTCGAGAAGGAGGAAGACCCGGATCGTTCCTCATAGAAGAAAGATACGTAAGTATCACATCATTTATTTTGTCTTTTGCTAAAAGTTACATTTGCCTTGATCCATGCTAGAGTGCGACTAAGAACATAATTTATTTATATAAAAAAAAAACATGATAAACAATATATGTGCTAAAGTAATTAAAGAACCATCTTTTGTTAGCATAGATGAGTTTATATCAACCTTTGGACAACAACCCGTTCTTCAATTAGTTGCAATCCTTCGGGTATACGTCCATTAATATTTTGCAGGAAAGAATCATGGTGTGCACGTTCATTGTTTAGCATGAACCTACCACACCACCACAGTCTACCTCACTTCTACATCTTTAGAAGATGTCAAGATCCGGCTTTGGGGAGTGCAACCCCCATTATCCGTAAGTACTCTTATCCTTTACCTTATTTACTACTAGTTTGGTGTGTTTGTTAAAAAATATAAAAATATGCATAACTATAGAAAACTAAATAAAAAGTTTAAGTTATATATATAGTTTATATTTGCTATAAATAAATAAATAGATAATGTGCTAGAATAAAATTAACGCCGAAGATGATCCCTATGCTAAGGAAATGATGAATAGTTGCTCCGCCTTAATTCCTCTTAAAAGTACTTACAATTCAGACTTAGATTTTCCTAAAGCTTTAAAATCTTAATTTGCTCTAAACCTAATACCTGTGGGAAGCACATGCTTAATCTGAATCTTAGCATTAAAGGATAAAGATACATGAAAAGTTGAGCTACTATTTATCATATTTCTAGAGATACCCGATTCTGGTTTTTATCTTTGAAAATTATAAAATATTACATGATGAGTTCCTTAGCTATGACCCTTAAGAGTTTATCTTTCACATTCCATTCCACCAAATATTTGCTTCTAACCCTAAGTACGCCTCCCCATACTCCATCACCGCTAGCCATAGTTATAAAAAAAATAAACTCTTACAATCTTTGGATATGACTCTCTCGGTGTTTTTATGCCAAATAGAGGCTGGGCTACAAAAAAAAAAAAAAAAAAATAAAAAAAAAAAAAAAAAAAGAAAAGAAAAGAAAGAAAAATAAATATTTAGAGAGAAAAGTGAGACGAGAGAGGGAGAGTAACGGACAAAAGTCATACTAGGCGAGAAGGGCCTACCTCCCTAATAATAAAAATATATATATTTAGAGATGAATAAAGGACACGTGTCCGAGGGTGAGTAGGGCCCACATCTCTAAGGAGAGAGAAAAATGGACACAATTAGGGGCAAAGCCCACCTCTCCAAGAATGGTTAGCCCGGACCTTAGCAATTTTTAGAAAGAGAGATATAGTTCAAGATGCTTGAGAAGAAAAATACTAGAAAAAGGCTAAAAGGCTATTTACCTTTCATCCTCATTCACTTCACCACTATCATCCCACTATGTATGTCCTACCACATGTGTAATTCCACTACCACCATCTACTTAAGAGGGTCATACATAGGATCTCTCGAAGTTTCTTTTGAAAAATATTGCAAAACCCCCGGGATGATAGTTGATCAAAGAACTTGAGACATGGTACTTGACTTGATTATTCTGTCTTTTTAATTGCTTATGATTCGTGAAAAAGGCTACGCCCCATGGTAAAATGTGTATGAGAGAGCAATCCGGTTAAGTGGAGAATTTATTTCTGATAAACACAGTACTTCTGAGGTATGAAAGCGTAGTAGCAACTCCTGATCCTACTATAGCATATAGCTTTGCTAGGGACTAGCAAAGGGTAAGCTTGGGGGAGTTTGTTGACACCTGTTATCGTATAAATTTATTAATCAAATAAACATAAGAAAGGGATAAAAATAATAATACCAACTTAGAATAGGGTGTCACTAACATATTTCCACGAGTTTTGGTGAAGTTATGATTTGCAGGGACTAAACAGGAAAACACCAGAATTCACGAGCCATACAACTACGCGACGTAATGCAATCCAACTCCGAGAAAGGCTCTAGAAGGCTCCAGACTAATCCCGACGTGATCAAGACTTAACACCCCGAAATTAGGAGTCCGAAGGTCCGAGAAGCCACGACGCGCACGACGGGACCCGAAGTGGGCCCGCTCTGGGCCGATCGGCCCTATTATTGGGCCGATCGGCACGCCACCTCCGCCATATCGGCCCCGCAGGAAGCTTCCTCCACCGCCTCCAAGATGCAATCAAAACCGGTTGTTTGATGTCGGTTCGATTCGAGGGCGTCGGTAGAAGCACGGGATGGATTAAGATCAAGCACACGGATTAGTACCGCATCGCCTTCTTTGGGGTTGAAGGGATAAGAGAAGACCCATATATATAGACCCCTAGACCCCCTCATCTAATCATCAATCATCCGATAAGATCAATTTCGCATCATCTCATACATCGATGGAGGCACGGCGCTTTGGAGAATTAGATTAGACGGCTACAATGTAATAGAATAGATCTAGTAGAGAGTTAGGGAGGCGAGCTACGCTCGGGATTCGGAGAAGTCTTCGCTCGGTATATCTTTGTATCTCAACTCTATTAGACTTATGCTTTAATATATTTATCTTCTCTAGTTACTTTTATGCCTTTCATTTATTGATTAGAATATAGTTGTTATATAATTGCATGGGATCTTCGCTGCCGTATTGAGTGCTCACGGTTATTCATGATGATTAGAGTAGTAATTAATAGTGTGGACATGGTGTCTAGACTAGAGGTTACCTTAGATTGCGCCCAATCCCACGGTTAGTTGTGGTAGCCCGGGGTGGCTGACCTGTCAGTCTTTGTATTCCACCACGTTCGGGTTGGTGATTCAGAGCTTTTTGGCGGCCTTCCCCGATCACCTTTTCCAGTCTTTTCGAGGGATCGGGGACGGTACCGTTGTTCAAGTGTTCTTATATAATCGCTATACCCTTTTCATGCCTTAGTTACTCAAGAACCAAAGTACTAGAGAAGTATTCAGGAACCTAGATCTCTCCCGTTGTCCTCTCGACCTAGTTATCTATTCTATATTATAATATTCTCCGGTTAAGTGCTATTAATTATTAATCATATCATATACATTATTTACCCCCTCACTTTAGTTTAGTTGATATAATAAGTTAGTAGATACATGATGGTAATTTATCATAGTCTTTACCCTTGCTTCCCCGTGGAAAATATAAATAACGATACGATACTGGAATACTCCCTAAAAAGCTACAATGGTATATTTATTCGCGGCGCTATGCGGAACCCTTTATATTCTATTTGCACTTAATAAATACTAACACCTACGCGCGGGGCGGCACTCAAGGCTTAACCTGCCGGCGTGCGACCGCCCGGGCTACGTGCGCCGAAACGACGAACGGGCGGCACACTCGCCGTGACCAGTGAGCTCACCGTGGTTCCGTGCTCGCGCTGGTTTGGACGGAGGCAAGTCGAGATATGGTCGCTGGGCGGGCGATAAATGGGCCGTGGCGGCGTTTCTCCCGGCGGCAACGATGGCGTTCGGCGTTGGGGCTTCAACTCAAAACCAGCGGGCCGACCATGATCACCGTGTCAAAGGCGAACTCAACGCACAAGATGGCGTTGCGAGAGACTCACCGTGGCTGGCCGGCCGACGACGGGCGGATCACGGCGGCACTCTCCCGGCCACGAGAAGAAAGGTTGCGCCGGCAACTCAGCGATGCGGCTGGGGTCGCGGGCTCAAAAGGATCGCAAGATCGATGAGCTATATGCAAGATGGGATGGCCGGAGGAGGAGCAACGGCGGCATCCGCAAGGGCGCTTGAGGAGGAGACCGGGCGATTTTAAAGGAGAAAAGAGGACGACAAAAAACTACTACGGGCGGCTCAAATGGAAGAAGATGGCTTCGAGGAGCCTCCAGACCTTCACGAAGACATCCAGTGGTCAAACACGCCGACGGCGCGCAAGGCACGAGGCGGCCACGGACGGCCGGGCGGCGGCGCTGGCGGCATGGGCAGCCATGCCGCGCATCTTGTAGCCCCAAACCCTAACTTTCGGTTTTAAGTAAAATTCACCCAAATTTTGAACCGAACTCGAAAAAACTCCAAAAATCAACTTGACTTAAAAATTTCAAGATCTACAATTTTCACAATTGGAAATTTTTCAAATTTCCGCCTCTAAATATGACTTTTTGAAATGGAGTCAAAAAGGGATAAATTTGAATTCAAAATTACTTTTAAAATTACTCAAAAACTTGAAAAACTTTGTACACATCTTTTGTTCATCAAGAAAAGATCTACAAAATAGTTTTTGGAAGTTTTGTCAAATTTTGTTTAGATTTTGAATTATGGAAAAGGGGGGTAAAGAATAGTTAGGGTTTAGGGTTTCCGACCGAGAGGGGGGTAGCTTCCGTGATTTTAATTCTTTTCGCGTCTCTTCGACCGACAACGTAATCAAGCATAAAAGAAGCTTATTTTTGTCCAAACCATGGCTTAACCGGTAAGTAACACGGGGTGTTACAATGTTGTTCATAAGATTTGCTCTAAGTTGAAGTTTTGTGAGAAAGAACCAACGGATGCCGATAAGATAGAGAAAACTCTTTCTACCATGCTTCCTGCGGATCGAGTCTTGCAACAACAAAGATCGGGTGTAGTAATTACACTCAAGATATTCTCAACTTATTCATACACTAACTTTCGCCGAGAAACATGATGAGCTTCTAATGAAGAACCATCATAAGCATCCCTTGGGTGCAAACACCTCTTCACGAAGTTCATAGTGTACGTAATAATAAAAGGTTCAAGGGATCCAATTACGGTGACCCAGAGAACATGCCCGATAGACGCAAATTTAACAAGAAGCAAAAAAGCCAAATCCTAAGCAAAAGGGTGATACTAAGGCCAAAAATGACACTAAATGTCATAGATGTGGCACTTTTAATCACTTTGCTAAGGATTGTCGTACTCCTAAGCACTTGGTAGCCCTCTACCAAAAGTCCTCAAAGGAAGCAAAGCAAAGTAAAGACAAGGAAGCTAAATATGAAGCACATTGCAATGTTGCTCCAATGACTACTCAAGAAGTGGGTTGTTCAAGCATGGCTCCTATGGAACCAAATGACAACCTTGACCTATCAAAGGTGATGCTTCCAAGTACAGACAACATGGTGGTGGAATTCTCCTCCAATGACCTGTTTGGAGATTTCTCTTAAAGAGTCTCAGTCCATGGCAGATACTTGTTTAATTCAAGTGTGGGGTGTGATATGTTGTAATTAAAGTTATCTAAACTCTATGTCATTTGAGATGTAACAAACTAAGTAGTGTGATGGGTGTGAGAACACATATGTATTGTAATACATAAGTGAGATTATGTATGTAATTCTATATGTTTAATAAGAAGTTCTTTTAGATTGCATTCTTATTATACTATAAATGCCTTTTGTTATCAATCCAATGGAGGATGGAATTATGTTTTGTTGATAGTGGTACTACAAACAATATTCTTAGGGAGTAGAAAATTTTTCCGGACTCTTAAGGAAAGAGAAGGAAATATTATGATCATCATTGTATGATGCTTTAATAGTTGGTTCGGATAGAGCCACTATTATTTTCCCTAAGAATGCTCAATTAATGAGAGAGGATACCTTATTGTATCTAGAACTAACTTGTACCCTATTATGCTACAAAAAAATATCCGTAAGAATGTTCTTCATGTGGAAATACATGTAGACGGAAATCTTACGGGATATGGCAAACCAATTTATGAAAATTCCATCTCTCGAATATGGATTGTACTATACATACATAAAACTTATATATCTTGTTGCATATAAAGTAATCTTCCGAAATTTAAATTCATTCCAAGCATGGCATGATAGACTAGGTCATCCTCGAGTTGGAATGATGAGGAAGATTATTGGCAATTCCATTGGTCTTGTTTGCATAAAGCAAAGTTCCCACAATCTTCGGATTTTGTATGCACTACATGTGCTATAGGGGAATTGAAGGTTGAATCAAACAAATTTCTTGATAGAAATCAAGGTGAAATTTGTGGACTGATTCAAATTTTGAAAGTGGATTGTTCGAGATAATTCATGGTATTGATAGATGCATCTATAAGATGGTCTTATGTGTCTCTTTTATAGACATGAAACAACTAATACTTGTTGGAGACTCATTATTATGAACATCGAATTCAATTGTTTTGAATGAACAATGCTGTTGAATTCTATCGAAATTGAGGTTCAGCATTTTGTACCATATATCCACACAAAAATGGCTTGCCTAAGTCATTGATTAAAGAGATTTAATCTCATAGCAAGATCAATATTGATGAATTGCATGTTGCCTACATCGTGTTGGGAGCTCATGCGATGCGCACCTTCGCTGAATCAATCCAACTACGACTAACCGCATATTATAAAAATCCCCCTTACAATTGGTGCGTGGAAATTTACCAAGTAATTTCCATTTTGCGTAAGTTTGGGTTGTTGATATGCCCATCTCACCACATCGTGAACAACAATGGGGCCACACTAAAATTGGGGATCAATGTGAGATTTAAATCTCAATCGATCATTAAGTTTATAGAACCTATGACAGTGATCTATGCGGCCCGTTTATTTGATAGTATTTTTAATAAGGATCATTTTCCGGCATTAAGGGGAGAATTGTACCATATAGTTGAATGCCGAGAAATTAATTGGAATGCTAAGAGCATGTCTTTTATGATCCACGTACTATAGAAACTCGAACTTCAAGTTCGAGAGATTTATAAATTTGCAAATGTTGCAAATAATCGCGATTTGTTTACCAATTACAAAGGTGTTGTTAAACCCTTTTATCTTGCAAGGAACATGCCTGAAAGAGTGGAGGATCCTAAAGATAACCACTCGAATAATCCCTCTTGGACGCAAGAGGGGGAGAGGCAATTCTAAGATGCAAGATACGATATAAAAGAAAGTGGTAAACGAAGATCAACTTTGTTGATATAAATCTTTTAGTAATCAATTCTTTTTGAGAGAGATTTGATTGGTTACCCAGCCCACTTATGTGCATAAATGATATGGTCGGACATCTAAAGACCCTAGATCAATTGTTTTGAGAAATCATAATGATCTATTAAGGGTTCGCCATTAATTTCATTGAGACTGGAGAGTCTTATTATCATTGTCGACAGTTATTTCTCTGAACAAATTGCTGAAATCCTTCAAAGTGATCCAGATCTAAAATCCATGGTAGAGTGCCTGATGCGCTCGGACTGGAACACATAGAAAGGATGCAATAGAAACAGAGATAGCCTTGCTCACTAAAAGGGATGTGTTTTCGGTGTAGCCAACACCTCCTAGTGTCCATCCTATTGGATATAAATTTGTTTTGTCCGGAAACGGAATAAAAACAATGAAGTGGTGAGATATAATGCAAGGCTAGTTGCAAAGGGCTTCACGCAAAGGCCCGATGTTGATTTTCAACGAAACTTATCTCCGATTATGAGTGGCATAACATTTAGATACTTAATATCTTTGGCAAGTACAAAAATCGTCTATCTATGCGGTTGATGGACGTAGTGACCAGATATTTGTATGGGTCATTGAATTATAAGATATACATGAAAGTTCCCGATGGAATAAGTATATCAAATCCTAAGACAAATAGCAACATGTTTTTGTGTTAAGTTGCGAAGTCATGATATGACATAAAACAATCAAGCGAATGTGGTACAATCGGTTGAGTATATTCCTTAGGCATAAGGAATACATAATCGTAAGAAAAACTCGGTCATCATTGATGGAGTTTGAAATGAAAGTTTTGGGTGAAACCAAACTTTGTTTAGGCTTATAGCTTGAATATTTTTATCGGGATATATGTATAGCAAGATGTCTATACACGTAAAAATATTGGCTATCTATGTGATCCCCATAATAACAAATCCCAGATGGTTTTACATTCTAAAATAGTGGAACTACTATTTCTTGGAAATCTTCCAAGCGGACTTTTGTGTCTACTTCCACTAATCATTCTCGAGATAAATGTATAATAAAGCATCACATGAGTGTATTTGACTTCGAGAATGATTGATCACATATTAAAGTTATGTGGAATTATCTTTAAAGATAATGTTGTTTGTGTTGCATAAATGGAATCAAAGGTTACATGAAGCGTAACTTGATTAAGTATATTACTCCCAAGTTATTTTATCCCCATGAGTTACAACAGTAATAGGGGAATAGAGATTCTCGCAAACTATGTCATGTGAGTTATTCACAAAATCTCTACCATCTTCATCATTTCATAAAGGTGTTGAAGGAATTGGTACGAAGAGGCTTAAAAACTTGCAGAAATCCGGGGGAGTAAATAAATCCTTTGTGCATTGTATTGTACTCTTTTCTTTATATGAGTTTTACTTTGATGGTTTCTCATATGAAGTTTTTAACGAGGCAATATCAAGATTATGTATGTCATATCATCTTGTTTTTCCCCACGAGGGGGTTTTTAGGGGATGATATTGTAAGGGCATACACATGATTATCATGGTGTTTTCTACTTGTATTTTCCCATTGGGTTTTTAAGGAGTTTTATCCCGATATATCAATGTATATCTAAATTTTTCCCACGTGGTTTTTCAAGAATTAATAACTTTGATGAACATTGGAGATTCCAAAAGATAATTGATCAGGGGGAGTGTTGAGAATATTCTTAATATTCTAATGATCAATTATAAGGATAATGAAGGGATGATTAGCAACTGCTAATGGCGGTTACCGAGCGCCTCTCACATCCTGCAAAACTGCCATTTGGGCATGTACTATATATATGTACCATTGTTCATTAATAAAGATTAAGGCTTCACTTTACATTGTGTTCCTCTTTACTTTCTACTGCTCCAAATATACTGTAACAGTTTTCGCCCCGCACTTAGCTAGCAAGTCGCTAGGAAAGAAACCAATCTGGCATTTTGAAGTGTTTTCCGGCTTTCGATCTCGGCGTGAAACAACCAGACACCGATGCACTAAGACTCTCCACAGCGTAGCGGTGCCTTAATTTTTTTCCACCTGACACATGCACCGATGCCCCAATTCCATCCAAACCCACAGTGTTGGCACCGGTGCCACTCTTTGTGTGGACCCCGCCATTATATCAATCCCGCATGCGCCAGAGCACCCGAACCACAAGTTTTTCTCGCATGCAGTGCCAGAAAGAGAGAATCAAGAGAGCGAAGTTCAAGCATCGATGCTTCTACATGATCCGGTGCCGAAATTTTTGGCAACTCGGCACCGCCACAGCGTGGGCACCGATGCTCAAAGAGGAGAGAGACGATTTGCTATTTTCCAACACTGTGGGTAGTCTAAGGTTGGTGTTCTAGGACCTCACGCAGAGGTCCAGGTGCACACGCCACATGGGCACCGACTTGGCAGGCTTCGACACAGCCTGACATAACGCGGACATGAAAACAACCTCTTCGTCGTTTTATTAATTGACGCTGAGCTTTTGGTTTATTTCTAGAAAAAGTTTTCTGACGATTTATTTATAGAAATAGTAGAAAAGGCTAAAATACAAAAAAAATTACCACAAAAGAGGTTAATTATTAGGAGTGCTTAATTACAGTTTAC
Source organism: Hyparrhenia diplandra (assembly GCA_015847255.1). Classification (NCBI taxonomy): domain Eukaryota; kingdom Viridiplantae; phylum Streptophyta; class Magnoliopsida; order Poales; family Poaceae; genus Hyparrhenia; species Hyparrhenia diplandra. The sequence goes on from JADLZK010004051.1 coordinate 259,012, forward strand.
GAGCGCTTTTTACTGGAGGAACAGATTTTAGCGTAACGGTTCACCGCCGCTGACCTATCCCTCCCTCTCCTCCAGCCGCCGCCGACCTATCCCTCCTCTCCTCCAGCCACCGCCGACCTATCCTTCTCTTCGTCCTCCAGCGGCCTCCTCCTCTCTCTTCTTCAGCCGTCCTTCCTTGGCTGCCAATGGAGCGGCACAAAGTTGATCTGGATAGTATTGATATTAGTTGTGTAAAGGATCTACTGCCCTTACTGTTGCACACACGAGTCACCTACATCTTCCAATCCAAACATGTGAGTCCGTCGACGATCTCACCGCGATCTCGCCGCCGCGATCTCTAACTGGTCGGTTCTTTGCGCAGGCCAGGCTCGAGGGATTCATCACCGACGGCGGCTACACCTGCGCCTGCCCCGCCTCCGCCGGCTGCGGCTACCACGGCAAGGTAAGTCAGCTCGATTGATCACTTGCCCCATCAGTTACGGAACAGTACACCTCGACGGTTCCGTCACTTCCGTGGCGTTGCGCGGAAATTTCTGATTGTTTTTCTTCTCCGCGCCGCGCATGCAGGTGCTGTCGGCGCTGCAGTTCGAGAAGCACGCCGGGGTCGTGTCGAACAACCAGAACGGTCACATCTTCCTCCCCAACGGCAAGTCGCTCTACGACCTGTTTCGTAAGCTCAGGGACGTGCCTGCCGAGGCGTTGCCGGAGAAGTTCCGGGAGTTTGCCGGGGTACCCATGACTATGCCCGCCGCCGAAGCCTCGTCCGCGAGTTTGGAATCCAATGGTGTTCAGCCCCTGCGCCAGCACCATCGGGGAGACGTGGAGATGCTCGACGACGAGACCGACCAGGAGAGGGCCAGACTGTTTCTGCTTGATTTGAATTTGAGGTGAGGGATACATTTCACTGATCGATCGATTTGGCCGGGTTAGGCTTTCATTGGAACTGATTAGGACTGTCATCATTATCAAAATATATAATGCTACATCCACACATGCTAACTTCACCTTGTTGTGAATGTGATTGCGAAGCCCCACTTCTAGTTCACGGGGGTCGGCTGCAGAGGAGATGGCTTACAGTTTGGGAGACTACTCGAATGAATCTGCCAATGATAATAGCACCATAAACTTCAAATGGGCATCCAAAAGGCGGTCTGGGAGACGACAAGGAGGCACTGAGATTTCGGCTCCAACTTTCAATGGAATCCCAAACAAAGGGAATTCAGCCCTCTCTACTGACACTGAAGAAACTCGCAATGCAAGGAACACAGGAGGTCCTCCCACTCTCAGCATCATCGATGGTTCAAAGTCTTGGTTCTCCTGTACCTACTGCAGTAACCCCTAACTACTCAAAACATGATTCCACAGATTTGGGGCTTATTTCTTTACCAAGTCCAGTAACAAGCGCCGCAAGGGCCACCCCTGAAACTTCAGCATAGACTCAAAGTCAAAACAACCGAATAGGAGGTAATAAAAGATTAAATCTTTTCGTAACATTTATTTAGGGAAACCTTCTGCAAAACCTGGTGTGGAGGTGTTCTTTTACATGACATTTTGAAATGATGCATAACCTATCTTTTTCCTTTTCCTCAGGGATACGGCTTTGCATCCACTGATTTTCAAAGAGGGTGGCCTTCCAGATAATACTTTGTTGACTTACAAGTTGAAGAACGGAGAGGTGATCTGGATTTTACATGAATTATATTAATCCATTTTCCACATTCACCTGAATTTGTTGCGCACTCTTAAGAGGACTAATGCTTCATTTTTTTTTAGGCTCTAGGGCAAGGGTATAAACGGGGAACAGGTATCGTCTGCAATTGTTGCAATGATGAGGTACAAAACAAATAAACAGTCAGCGAGTTTTGTTTCTTAAGCTGTAATTATCCTGCTTGATGTTCAATAATTAAGGTATTTACCATTCTGGTCTGACCTAGATTACTCCTTCGAGTTTGAAAAACATGCTGGCATGGAGAGAAGACGGCAACCGTAAAGCAGCACTATTTTTAGAACAAATTAGTGCCTATGAGAACTAGAGCTAAAAAGTTCAAAATGCCATTCAATTAACTTTTAATAATAATCTAGACTTGAACAAAAAAATAGTTCTTTTGTTTAAGTTCATTTTTGAGTGGTGAAAATTTTATGTATCAGGTATCACAACATTTATACACCAGAAGGATTGACACTTCATGATATAGCTCTGCGGCTGCAAAATCATGTGAATTTGAATTCAAATGAATTTGGCAATGCTAGTGTTTCCAGCTTCCATGACTACCCAAACCTTACTTCTTCAGGTAACTTAGTGGTGTTTTGTAATACGAACACTGAGGATGGCGATGTGGATTTCAAGCCAATGCCCTCATATTCTTGGTGGCTTTACTATTATCATCCTTCATTTCTTTTTGCTTTACTGCTACCATTCTTGCTGTGCAAAGAGATTGCAAAGTCATCTACTGCTGTCTTGAGATGGAAACAGTTTTGTTGTATATTGTTTGTTCTAGATGGTGCTTTACCTGTATAGAGATTTAGAGATTAGTTTTTTTAATGAAGTTTCTTATTTCTTCTGCAATCATCGGTGCCTCCTATCCTGGCTTTCCAAATCCTTTTTTTGTTTTTTAATTAAGTGGTTTGCTACAGTCTTGTCACTAAATTTATTAACTAATTAAATGGTATTATGAACCGTGATTTGTTCCTTACCATAATTGTTTTTCCCACTTGCATGAATGCACTGGTGATCTACTATGTAAAACTGATACCTTCAGTTTTCTGATTCTTGTGTGTTCAAGGCATGGGGTCCACTTGGTTTATGTACCTTCTGTTGATCCAGTATTTTTCCAGTATCTTTATAAGTGAGCAGACTAATTATAATTATGCTTGGACTTCACATTGTCTAGTCACAAGAACTGACTTTGTTGGCCTCAGTAGTCAGTAACTTTTTTTTTTTTTTTTTTTGCTTATTTGGGTTTAAGATTTAGTTGTACTACCTTGAGGCAACGAGTAAGTGATCATAAAGCTTTATGCTTCAGCAAATAATTTGGAGTCTCTTTGTGCTGTGCCTAATTGGTTCCTTTTATTACAGATTGTGGCAAAGAACCTTCTGCTACCAGTGTACCTATTATTCCCTGAAACGGACTTTACAAGAAAGAGTGGTCCAAACAGAGAGTTGCTATTTCTGTGGGTAAGATACTACTAATGAGCATTTTTTATTGGTAGATTAACAGGATCAGGTGAACTCCTTTTTATGAAAATCTGCATCTAGGTCTGGCCACACAGAGTTTGGAATACTGGATCCAAACACGATTTTCTTCTGTAACCAGGTCTGTTCTGCTTTTATGCTTAATGTGCCCAACGTGTCTCCTTTAATAGATTTATGGCTTGTGAATTATGCCTTTTGCTATGTGCAGTGCGAGAGACCATGCCACGTGAAATGCTACAATAGTAGAGTTGTAAAACAGAAGGTTTGCGACCTTTTCACTTATATTGGTAAAAGGAAGGCCTGCCATTGTGAAAGATAAATATGAATGGTTAAAATGAACATTTCAGGCGCCTCTGGAATTTCTGAAAGAATACGTATGTTTTCGCTTCTTTGTGTTGCCAAGAATGTCAATCATTTCGTGACCGTATAGAAGGAATGGAAAAGTGTGAAGAGATTGCCTTCCTTAGAAGGATCAGATCCGATGTTTGTTGGCGGCTTTTAAGTGGAGCGGACGCAAAGTAGGGATGTCAAACTCTACATGTCTGAAGCTATCAAAATCTTCAAAGTAAGTTGTTCTTTCACTTATAAATTTTGCATCTGCCTGTCAATAGCTTCTTGGATGCTATAGTCTCACCTCGATCTCTGTACTTTTCATAGGATTCATTCGTGGAATCTACTGATGCACACAGTGACGTCTTCTCGGATATGGTTTATGGGTATGTTCTTGCTTATTTTGCCAAGTCTTAGGTGCTGTGTGAGTGGGTTTATTGATCAAACTGTGTTTACCTTTAGTCCTCTTTCGTGGAAACAATCAAAACTTTATTGTTGCAGAAAAAGTGGAGAAGGGGATAAGGATTTTCGAGGAATGTATTGTCTAGTGTTAACTGCAAGGTGGTTCTTTTCCGTGCCAGGCCTGCTCTTCATTATTATCATTTTTTGTTCTTCTAGTCTGCATTATGACGCATCTGTTATGCATTCAATCCTTAAACTTGTATGATTCTGGTGTGCAGACTTTACCCCAAAAAAAAAAACATATACATAAACCATGGATTGTTAGCATCCTCAAATTGAGTTAGTATGACCTTTTTTTTTTACTATTGGTATTCTTGCTTTTCCCATTTTTATTTTATTGCAGTACACATGTTGTGTCTGCTGCGATTCTGAAAGTGCGTGTGGAAGAAGTTGCAGAACTGGTCCTTGTTGCTACTCGTAGCGAGTGCAGAAAAAAGGTGAAAATGCACTTGAACCATACACTCTATAGCTGATATTATCGATTTCATGCAATTATTAATATGATTTATTCTGCATATCCCACTCCTAAAAACATACGAGCGTCAGGTGCATAACTAGAGAATGTCGATCTGACCAAAGTATCTCCAAATAATTACCTGATACAAGTTTCTGCTGCAACTCCAAACAATAAAATGGATATATTTAATCAAACATGAATCGTATATATTGGCAGATATTTTGGGTGCCATTCCACTTTATGTTAATTCTCAAATTCTTATATTTCATTCGTTTGCTTTCCTGGGTACCTTCACCTACTGGCGTATGGGATAATGGGAGTACTGTTTTGTTAATTATGGGTGAAATCTTTCAGTTATTTTTACTATGAGGGATCTTATTGTTTGGAGTTTCTTTTTGCAGGGCTACTTCAGACTTCTCCTAAAGTCAATCGAGGCAAATTTGAGAGCCTACAATGTAAGCCTTCTTACGGCGCCGTTGACCCTAAAATGGCACCAATCTGGTCGAGAAGCTTGGGTTCACCATTTTATCAGCCGAAGAGGTAATCCTATTCTCTATCGCATATTCCTCTACATCATGAAATGATGCAATTGTTCAATAACTTTTTGGAACCAATACTGATTAAATATTCACTTCAAAGAAAAAAAACCTATCACCGTCAGTTTTTGAATAGGCGGCAATGATGCCAATTTTTTTTTTTCCTTGAACACGGCTTCATGTGTCATTTTCATTAAGAGAAGAAGTCAAGATTGGTTGAACAACACAATACAACACCACAAACACAACAACACAACACAACCACAGAGAGAGTGGCCGCAAACAAACAAAGGCAACAACTACTGCCGAAAGCAAAAAGGAGCACCCCACCAAGCCACACAACACAACCACTAGAGGCGATATGCATCATCGCTAGGCCGATACTCATGAGAAGTCAACTGAATAGAGGAATGGAAATCCCAGTCGCTGGCACCCACATAGTAGAGCATCAAGGGGCCGTCACACGCTCAGCAGCGACTGCCCGAGGTGGATCCAAGTGCGCCGTCGGTGGCCCATGACCAAGCAATGACGACGACGATAACAATGATGTCAACCCCCCGGATGACTTGAAGCCGAAGCGCAGGACGAGCGCAGAACGCCGGTGTCCCACGGCCAATCAACGACGACGGCGACAACGATGGCGCTAACTTCCGAGCGAGACGGGCCGTGGTGACAGCGGCGCCCGAAGGTACAATGCCATCTCATTAGGCGAAGCCGCAACATCACAACCGCAAGGCCGGCCGAGGGGACGAACTAGAATATGCAAAGGAGATCCCTTGCCGTTGAAACACGACGCCGGTGGCCCACGGCGGATAACGACGACGGCGGCAACGGTGGCGTCAACCCTAGAGCAAGGTGGGCCAGGCGACGGCGGAGCGAAGGAAGGGGCGGCGAGGCGACGATGAAGGTTTGGGGCGGGATTGCAAGGCGACGAGGGAGCTCGAAGGGTTCAACGGAGCCTTTCAGAAGGGAATGACGCGCCCACGGGCGCCAATCGCGTTGAGGACACCCACCGGAACTTTCGCTCCTAGAGAGCCACCGACGGCACGAAGAGGACGACGCCTTCAAGAAGGTAATGGCGTTGGGCGCCACCATCGTCGCCCAAGGCGCACGCCCCTTGGAGAGGAGGGTTTTCATCCCCTGTCGCCGTCCCGCAGCGCCCACTGCTACGCCTGGTAGCCCACCATCGCACTGGAAGCCCGAGACGAGGGCCGCCCGTGCATTGGGGTCGCCGCCGTCCGCCCCGCTAGCCCGAAAGACACGGGCTTGACCATGGCCATCCATCGACTCACCACCGCCGGAGGGGAGGACGACCACCGTCGCCGCGATCGCCGCACACGCGCGAGCTACCGCCGCCTTCGCCGCATCACCAAAGAAAGTGGCACGAGTAGCCCCGCCCTTCCACCCACCACGCCGTGGGAGGACGGGTCGTCGCCGCCCGCCGGCGCGCCCCGCCACACGGGGGGCACGCCCGACGACGCCGAGGGAGGGCTCGCCGGTCGTCCCGCCGCCCACCCCGACGGTGGGTGCGTTAAGGAATCGCCCGCCCCCGCCCGCTCAACCCCTAGGACCGGCCGCCACGGCGGCGCCCGACCGAGCCGCCCGCGGGTGGCGATAGATCCGCTGCGCAGGGTCGAGATCCGGCACGCCGGCCGCCGGAGAGGAAGGTGGCAGAGAGACACGGAGGTGCACGGGGGGGGGAGGAGCGCGGGTAGGAGCCTTTTTAGCCTTTTTTAGCGCTCCCCCCACTGGGCGCCTCGACGAGGAGGAGCAGCGGCGGTGGCTACCCCGCCGGCGGTGAGGACAGGGAAGTTTGGCTGGCGGCGCCAGTGGGACGCGAGATTTTTTTTTTTTTAGATTTGGGGAGTACACGTTCTTGTCCCGGCCCAATGATGCCAATTTGAACTGGCAGTGATAAAACAGAACAATTAGTAGTTCTAGGATTCAAACTGATGTCCTCAATATTTATAAGGCAAGGTCCATACCATCTCAAGTCAATACTTGTGTCTATTATATAACTGATGTCATCCGCTGGGTACTACTGTTGATTTTTTGTCTCCGTTCAAGATTGTTCAACAGATCCGAGAACCTATATTAAAAATTTGATATATATAAACCATCAGAAATTTAAAACAAATCGTCTTGATCCAAACTTTATATGAAAAAAAAAAATGAGTGATAGGTATATTTTCATTGCCGGTAACGATAGTGCCGACAGTGATGTTTTGTTTTTGCAGTAGTGATTACAATTGTTGTCTTTGTTTTGCTAATACAAAAGGTATAATACGCACTCGTTTTTCTGTTGACAGAAGAAGTCAATGCTGGAGTCGCACCCCTTGGTGATGTTCCAGGACCTAGTCTTGGTGCAGAAGCCACTTGCTTGAACAAATCTAATAGAGATGTTGGATCAGACTACTTAAGAAATGAAAATCTGGTTCGTGCTGCATGGGAGAGAATTTAGCTTCTGTAGATGATTTACCTGTTGCACATAGTTTAGTCTAGGAAATGATTCGTGGCACAACCTTTTTATTCTTGTAGAGACTTGACGGTACAGACTTGAGTTACCTATATGTGTACCTTTTCTTAAGTTACATACGGAGTATATATAGTCCTCTAGATGTGTACTTGGTGTCACTACCTGAGCATTTTTCGGGCCGGGTCGGGTTCGGGCCGGGCCGAAAAAATCTAGTTATTTCGGGCCAAAAAAATCCTGCCCATGACGTCCCATTGGGCAAGTTGGGCTTAGTTTTTTGGGCCGTGCCCGGGCTTGGGCGGGCTAACCACGATTTTACACTACAAAATAGCTAAAAATGTATTTCGGGCCGAGTTCGGGCCAAGAAAAATTTTACCGGGCTTTAAAATCTCTGTCCAGGCCCTGCCCAATAAGGTTCATGGGCGGGTCAAAACCCATCGGGCTCGGGCCGGGCCTGCGGGCCAGGCTAATTTTGCTCAGGTATGTGTGCAGGGCGTCATTTGCCACACATGCTTGCCAGCTTGGTGTGATTGCACAACATGTAAAGGCAGTTCGACACCTGAAATTATTCATGTTTATGCGATAGGCACGAGTTCGCTTCGCGGTCCATTTTTACATTTTATACATACAATGTGTAAATCTAGGAATAGCTCTTGAGAAATATCACGCCAAGTCTATCTAAACTGAACTGACAGTTCCAACCTGGAAAAGTTTGCAGAACAGAGCTATATAAAAGAACCGAAAGTTCCAACCTGGAAAAGTTTTTTTTTTCGGCAGAACCAAGTTTATCTTTTTTTTTTTTTTTTTTTTTTTTGAGTGGAGAACCAAGTTTATCTAAACTGAACTGAAAGTTCACTATCTGGAAAAGGTAGCAATTATGCAAAGTAGAACACGAAAGAGAATTGGCTAATGGCGAAAACGAGCCCACGTAGGTGACTCCAACGCCGCGCGCGGGCCGCCGTCCTGGAACAAGAAATCACCGCCCGCCGGGACACGAGTGAAGTGAGTGGCTCTCGTGCAGTCGCGTGGCCGGAAGGGCCCGGCCCACCACGGCCGCTGCCCGCCGCACGCATCACCCCTACTCCCCTGCCGGCTGCCGCTGCCCCCGTCTCCTCCGACTCCAAAGATGTCGTCCTCGCTCCTCCCCACCACCTCCGGCGGGGCTCACCTCTGCCGTTCCCCGCCTCGACCGCGCCGCCGCCGTTGTTGCCAAGTAATCGCCGCCGCCGCCGCCCGGCCCGTTTCCGACGGCGTCGGCCGCCGCGCTGTCTCCTTCGCCGGCGTCGCCGCCTGGCTCGCCACTACCGTCGGCCGTAAGTACTACTGTGCTATGCTGTTCTATGTATCCACAATCGACTCGCTGTCGGTGTCTGTCTGTGGCTGATTTGCTTTGCCCCAACCCCAAATTGCTGCAGGGGCAGAAGCGGCCAGTCCGCTGGACAAGTACGTCAAGAGGTAATTAATTTGGATATCGTTTCGGCCAAAAAAAATCGGTGCCCAGAGATAGAAACGAATATCGGGAATTTCGGTGATTATCGGGTTTTCTCGCTCCAAAAGATGCCCAAATTATCTTTAGAAAATAACAAAATTTGTTCAAATTTTGAATTTCGCCAATTATTGGGCCGATATAGCCTAATATCGGACATGGGAGATAGAAACGAATTTCGCCGAATATCGGGATTTTCGGGCCGAAATTCTGAACACTAATAAGCCCTGTCCTGCTCTCTCCACCGGAAAACATTTCGAATTGGATTGCTGTAGACTGTGGCATTTGATCTGCATAACACCTTATCAGCTCTTGCATGACACCTTATCGCCTCTTGCTGTCCCTGAACTGCTACTGTCAGGAAGAAGCTGGAGCCTTTGGAGAGCTACGTTCCGGCTGTCCTGCTGACAATTGACCAATTCGTTGATCTAGGTAATTCACTAGTACGATGATCATCTTATTTGGCACCTCAGCAACCTTGGGCTGATGCATATATAATATTTTGCACCATCATCAGCAAATATGAGCTGTATTTGTCCATAAGACTGCAGACCCTTCCTTTTTACTAAACAAATGTTTCTGCCGTTGTCATTTTTGAGTGGTTATATTTTGATATGATACAACCTATCCATGAGAGATTCTCCCTGTATATGATTCATTGCAGAGAAATCTTTAGAATTTGAGAAACCAATGTACGACGAGAGCAGATCATTACTTCGCTCTGGACCGGCATCATCTTTGCGGGTCAACATTCGGGCAGTAAGTCAACATCACTAATCATATCATAATCTTTCATGCCCAAGGCTATAGGCTGATGCAGTAGTTGGATAGAATATCATGGTGCAATTTCTTGATTCCGAATTATGCCAACTGAATCCATGTGATTAAACAAATGTCAGGTGGCACAATATGCTTCTAGTAATGGTCAAGGCAAGGCTGCATCAGACGCTGTGGACGAGTGCTTACGGTAAACATAATTCGCTTTTCCTGAATGCACTTCTTTAATTTGCAGCAGAACAAAACTTATGAGGTTATGAGATTTGTTGCCTGTGGTTTCCTAGAGCATTGGAAGATCTCGACTCACTGCTACTACGTGCATCACGGAATGATCAGTCAGCGACCGTTGAAACCATGAGGAGCAAGATCAGTGTTGCCCTTGCAGCATTAGACAAGTAACTGCAAATTGAAACCCCTTCTGCATTTCAAAATCAAAAGGGTTAGTCACTCACATCTTACTTCTTTTGTGTGTGTGTGTGTGTGTGTGTTTCAGTCTCTTGCAAACGGTGCCATCTGCAGTACTGGATAAAGGAAAGGCAATTGCTGATGCATACCGAACTCCAGTGGACGATTATGTAGAGGAAAATGCTGCCGAGTTGGATCCCAGGCTTAAACAGTTGGAGGATATTCTTTAAGGCTGAATTTTGGTAGTTTCAACCTCGTGTACTAACTACTACTTCTGTCAATGTGGCTACATTGCGGAGTGAAATGAAAGAGAGAGAGAGAAAATCGTCACAGCACTTTCTTTTTTTAATACTACTTCCATAGCATTAAGTACAATTACTATTTTCAATCTATCATATCCTTACCATGCTATCTGTAGTCGTAGCATCCTCCTACTATGTGTTACAGCACCTTCATGTATGTAACAAGTTCATGTATGTAACAAGTTTACTGGTAAGAATATTGAATCTATCAATATTCTATAGTAAACTTGTAGCTTAGTATGTCATACTCATACATACTCTATGTATGTAGCAACTGTATTGGTAAGAACGGAAATCTTAATGCAGTGCGGGGTATTGCGCTCTCAAATCGTATTGCAATGCGTGGTCACTTCCAGTAGGGAAACAAACCTTCGTGGGCCGGGCCAGGATGAGTATTGGTCTCTCTTTTTTTCAGGCCCACAGCGTAAGAACAGGCCGAAAGAACTCGCGGTCCTCATGGAGACGCGAGCGGTGTCGCTGGATCCGCTGTTTTGCAGCATCCATCCATCCATCTCCGGCTACTGTGTTTGTCCTGTTGCGACGCAAATGCTGCAGCGTCTCGGGAAGCGGAAGCCAAGTTGCACGGATACCAGGCCAAGCAATCCTTCAATCAAATCAATCAATGCCCATTCCATGTAGTACTACGCATCATCTTTTTTTTCACCCGCTCCCGTTTGCGGTGCACAAGCAAAAACAAAAGCCAAACACGGAAACAGAGCGTAGAGCACGCATCACCACCAGCTCTGCTAGCTCTCACTTCCTACTCCTACGACTGCCTCCTACATGGAATCCGAAGAGAAGAGAGCTACTCCAGTACTCCGTAGTATACACCATGTCTCCGTAGTAGTAGTACTCCGTACTTACTAGTAGTAGTAAAGTTCAGTAAAGAAGGGAGAGGGAGGCCTTGCTGCCTGACCTGCCTGACGGCCGGGAGACGTGTGGAGATGACTCCGGGAAGTCGCCTGAATCTGCATGCAAGGGACAAATCACAAACGTCGTCGTAGTAGAAGAGAGAAGGGGTGGCACGTCCCCGAGGGAGATAAACCAGTGCCTCCTCCTCGGCACCTCGCCTTGTCCGGTCCGGCCGGGCTCCTCCAACCTCACCTCTGTGTCCACTCATCATTCGTACGTCACCCTTATCGCTCCAGGCTCTAGGTAGGCGTAGACGCTTACTACTCCGCAGTACTAGTACTTACCGTAGCTGGCCGGTAGCTCTACATTTTTTAATAAAGGAAATTATATTCCGGCTTCACCATCCGGGGATGCATCGGGCCAACACAATTACAATTAAACGACGATTGTTACAGATAAGACTAAGGTCACCCGAATACACCGGTGCACTCACGAAAATAAAACAAACAAAACCCATCCACCATTGGAGACTCGGATCCGTGACCCGGCAACAAAGATAAGGCCCCATAAGTGTGTGCGATGAGTCGCCACCTTGATGCCGGCGCCGGCCGCCATCCAAGGATCTTCCACCGACGTCTCCAACGAGAAAATGACATCCAAAGACGCCATCGCCGCCCACCCAACCGGTCTTTGGTTTTCACCGTAGAGATCGACTTGAAAAGACGGCGCCTCCGGCCGAGGAAAGTAGCGCCCCGAGGCCACCGCCGTCATAGATAGTGAGCGGCCAATGCCGTATCCCTTGGGTCCACGCCGTTACGCCAAGCGCCGGCGACGCACCATCGCCCGAAATACAGATCTGGAAAACAAATGCCGACGTCGCCGCCATCCCTTTCCACGAATCCTCCACCTTGACGAACTGTGGAAGCCACCATGGGCGGCCACCGGTTCATCCCCGATACGGCCAACCCAATTGCTTCATTGTCGCCGTCCAAAACACCACTACCATGGTCAAGCCGCGACGCCGACGCCCATCTTCTCGGGGTCGACGGATCGCCCCGACTTTGGGTTCACCATGGGAAGAGGAAAGCCCTCGACGGTGGAGCACGGAGGCCGCCACCGCCGAACCACTCTTCGCCGCTTTCCGTCCGGCCCTGGCTCCACGACCACCGCCGGCGTCGCCCGCATCGCTCCCTCCGAAGACCTTCGCAGGTCGCCGCCGATGCCACCGCCCGGCGCATCATCCGCGCCGCCCAGCCGCACCGCCGGCCGGCCCGCACAACCGGGCGTGGGAGCACCTGGATGGCCCCCATGGCGGCAGTGTCCGGCGCCCGGCCACCACACCATCGAACCCTCAAGACCGCTGCACCGGCCGAGACTCCTGGCCGTGACGGCCTCCTCCAAAGATCCGGCAGACTCGCCCACGCCGACGGCGCCCCCGCCCGCGACGCCGCCGCCATAGCCGCCGAGATCCACCCCGTAGCGTGACCTCGCGACCCTCCTGGTGAGAGGCCCGCCGCCGCCCTCATTGGGGAGCGCCGGATTCCCGGCGGCCTTCCTCCGCGACGGCGAGGTGGAGAATGGTGGGGGGGAGGGCCTGGACGGCGGCGCTAGGGTTGGGACTCGAGTCGCCCGCGGGGGACGGCCGGTAGCTCTACATACACTGTACGTACAGCTTTGCTGCACAGCCTTCTCCTCCAGGCCTCCACACGCTGCTCGTAGAGGTGTGAAGATGTTCACACGCAGTAGTGGTGACATTGTCCAAGGCTAGGCAGGAGAGTGAGGTTTGCTTCCAAAAGCCAGAGCAAACGGCTTGTCTGTCTCGTTCGAGTTGGAGGTAAATTGTCTCATAAAAATTCATATCCCTATAAGATTGCCTCTTTTTTTAGAGAAAATAAGATAACATGGCTTGTTGCAGGAAAATAGGCATTTCCGTTGCTTTCTGCCCGCTGTTTGTTGTTTTCCTCTCGGGAAGGGTGAAAGGCCATGCAATGCAAGGGAGTCCGTCCAGTCCAGGCGCTCGTGACTGTTGCTATGGCTGCGTGCGCATCGCATCGCACAGTAGAAAAGATCAGCAAACTCGGCTCGGCTGGCAGGATCGGAGCATCGGCTGCCGTGCCATGCCTGTCAGAGAGTGGGCGTTCTGCGCTTCTGGGCAGTTGAGGGGGTGTTTAGTTTTACTACAGTAACCCAAAAAAGTGCTACGCCTCGTCACATCGAATCTCTTAACGTATTTTTAGAAAGATTAAATTTAGATAAATAAAAAAACTAATTACAACAGTTTGGCTGAAAAGACGAGACGAATCTTTTAATCCTAGTTAGTCCATGGTTGGATATTAATTCTTAAATAAAAACGAAAAGTCTTAAAGATCCCAACCCAAAATATTTTACCAACTAAACACCCCTGAGACTGCTTCGCCTCGATCCGCTGCACAGTGATCACAAATTCCCAGAGGCGAGGCGAGGCTCGGTGCATGGACCATGGAGTTCATGGCCTGCCAATTGCTGTTTCTAGTCAAGACAGCGGAGTGGGGGTTTGTTTAGATCCCAAAGTTTGGGCAAAATTTTTGGACAGATGGGACATGTATGTCACATCATACACCGTAGTATGTTTTCGCTTGTTAGTGGTAAATATTATCCTACCATGGCGTAAGTAAGCTCAAAAAAGAATCGCCTCGCAATGTACATCTAAACTGTGAATTAGTTTATTTTTTTACCTACATTTCAGACTCAATACATGTGCCGGCATTTTGATGTGATGGAGAATCTTCTTTTTGCATAGTAAAATTTGGGGAGAAATATGGGATCTAAACACACCCTGGGTTACAAATTGCCTGGCCTGGCCTTGAAAACCCCTCAAAACGTACGATGAAACAACACATTGTCATTACCACGCCTAACCAAGAGATTGATAACAACAAATGAATTTCAATAAATCATATTGACGCCTAAAGAAAAGACTTGATCTATGGACAAATCCAAACAGCCAAAGCGGTAGTACTCGTACTCATATATTACTCCTATCTAGTACGAGCCCTTGTTCTGTGGCCGTCCAATCGAGTATCTTCCGTAGATTTTGGTCAGGATTGGTGTGCCTCGAGATATCAACACCTTTGTTCCTCCAAAAATATCAACACAAAATTTCCAACATTGCCCTTCTGCCCTTGCTATACTTTCGGCAGCTTTGCAGGCTTGCACCACAACCCCTCCCATCCGTACTCAAGTTATTTCACGTGAGCACCTGCATGGATTCTCCTACCTTTTGGCTCGATCCGCGCCTGAATGTCAACTCGCAAACTCCATCATCAGATAACCCCAAGTCGAGAATCGCCGTTTTGACACGAAAAAAAAATAAATCAAAGGACACCTTCAAGATCGAAGTTTCTTATCTAACGCTGACTTAAAATTTTCTTGTGTAAATAGTACTCCCACCGTCCCTTTTTAGTTCTCATTGTTGGTGTGTGTTACAAGTTTAACTTGATTTATAGCAAATACATGCAATTTATTAAAAAAATAGATTTAAAGATCTTTCTAATAATACTAATTACATACAACAAAATTAATTTTTATATACCTAATTAAAGTTATTTTTTTGTGAAGCACAAATGACGAGTATTAGGGACGTTGGGGACACACCCGACGGTGGGCCGGAGGTACCCGATAGGGGCGAGGGCTAGCGGAGTTGCTTTGTTTGTGAAACATCTCCGTGGGATAGCAAAGGGGACCGAGAGGCATGCGGAGGCCCCCCGACCTCCGCCGCTTCAGCAGCGCCATCACCAATGGGGCTGTGTCCAGCCAGAGGTTCCCACACGTAGCCCCCGGGCCGGGCGGAGATAATCGGAAGCTTCAAGTGGAGAACTTGGAACCGAGTCCCAAGAGGTCGCCAGAGATGTCCCGCAAGGAAGTAAAACCCGGCACGACTCCTCTAGTGGGCCAAGCCCCAATTGGGCCATGTCACGGGCCTGGCGAAGAGGGCGGTTTCCTAGAGGAAAAGACGATCAAGCCCATGGTATCCTGTGTGATAGGTTAAGGGCATTTGAGGAATATTTCAGGGGCAAAAATGTAAAGTAGTATTGGTTGTGATCGAGGACTATAAATAATGAGCATTGACTCTCGTGTAACTTGGTTGGTGAATACTTTAATAGACTTTGTGTTGAGTTGTCCTTTGACTTAGCCATTTTCACATCATCCTCTCCTCGAGGCACCGATCGGGCGCAGTTCCCTCTCTCCGCGGAACCCTTTGTTTCAACAAGGGACATAAAGAGTATAGTATTATGTGTATATATATATATATATATATATATATATATATATATATATATATATATATATATATATATATATATATATATATATATATATATATATATATATATATCCTTAATTATATTATGAATTCAAAAAAGTAACTAAATGTCTCTCCGTTAGACAACAAAATGCATGTTATCTCTTTTGTTAGTCTTTTTCGGATACAATCATCCAACCAAAACAGTCAATCCCTAACTTGCATAGTCAATTTCTAGACACACAACATTTTTTTTTTGTCACGCAAACATTCTTGGGTTGTTTTGCTCCCGCCCACAACCATGCATGCTTTTTATGACGCCACGGCTTAGAAGGTTAGGTGGTACATGTAACACCCCAGGTGTTACTTACTAGTTAAGCCATGGTTTGGACAAAAATAAGCTTCTTTTATGTTTGATTACGTTATCGGCCGAAAAAAGACGAGAGAGGAATCGAGAATCCGAAGTTACCCCCTTGTCGGAAACCCTAATTTCTAAACCCTAGTTTGTCCCTCTTTCTTTATTTCAAAATTTATCAAGAACTTGAGGGTGGTCACAAAAAGTGAAATGGTAGAGTTTTCAAAGTTGAGCAAAGTTGGTGTTTTGAGTTTTCAAAGTTTAGTTCAAAATTTTAAAGTAATTTTGAATTCAAATTTATCCCTTTTTGACCCCATTTCAAAAAGTCATATTTAGAGGCTGAATTTGAAAATCTTCCAATTGTGAAAATTGTAGATCTTGAATTTTTAAGCCAAGTTGCTTTTTTGGAGTTTTTCAAGTTCAGTTCAATTTTTGGGAGAATTTTGTAAAAGTCTGAAAAAGGTGGGATGAGCTTCTGATAACGGTGTTTCCTCATTTCATCGCCCATCTTTTCGGTCGCTGCTGCCGTCCGCCCGTGGCACCGCGCCTTCGGCGTCGCTTTCGCGCTCCCCGGCCACTGGGCACGTCGAGAAAGCTGGCCGCTTCTCCTTCCCCTTCTCTCTCAATCGCCGCTCCGCTCTCTCTCTTTCTCTTGCTTTCGGCCGCCCGGCGGCAACCGCTAGGGCATCACCGCCGCCCGTCGCGATTTCGCCGTCGTCGCGCCATCTCCGCCGCCCGCACCACTTAGCTAGAAACTCCGCCTCACTTTGCGCTCAGTTGAGCCGCCTCGCGGCTCCTCGCCGCGGCACCAGGCCGCGTGAGCGCCGCCGCCTTCTTCTCGAGGGCGGCGGCCGCGCGCCGCCCGCAAGCGCGTCCCGTCACCGGCCGCCCCGGTGAGCCTCTTGGCAAACCTAATGGCGTTTTTGCGGCGCCTTGATCTCCCTCGGGTCATGATGGACCCGCTTCGGTTTCGCACCGACACCCAGACGCGTCGAACGCCATCCTTGCCGCCCGGTCCGGCCCGCCATACCCCAGTCACCGTCGTCGACCCTAGTTCCATTTGCATCCCCGTCGAAACCAACAACGCGCGAGCCTCGTCGTCAGCGGTGAGCTTCGGTCACGCCCATGCCCTTGGTTTTACCGTTGCTGCGCTAGGGTCGGCGGCGGAACGCGGCGGCGCGGCGAGCTTTGCTGCGTTCGCCGCCGTAGCGTGGTCGTGCTCGGCAGAGCCCGTTCGGGTCCGGAAAGTTAGGGTTTTGGTCGCCCGAGTGTGCTAGAGAGGTTGCCGTGCTCGCCTTCACCGGGGGAGGGCTCCGGTGAGCCGTGCCGCCCGGCGCGCGGCGCGCCATCGCTGCCATGGTTGTCGACGATGGTGCCACCGTGCTTTGCAGGTGGGGTTGGCGTGTCGGGAGATGCGGCGTGGTCGAGGGGAGTGCATAGGGCCAAGTCGTCATCGCCGAGACCTCGCCGGCCGAAAAACGGATCAACGCCGTGCGCCCGTGTCCCACGGTGGTAGTCGTGGGTCGACCGGGCCGGTTGTTGCCAGGCCTGTGTGAAACAAACCAGGCCGTGCACAGTGTCGGGCCGACTTTTGGCCCAGCGGCGGTTTTGTTTTAAAAACGTGTTTATTTAATTTTTCATTGAATGAATAGTGCCCGCTTTTGTGAAATTCATAGAAATTCGAAAATAGTTTCAATAATTCTGAAACTTTTTGTGTAGCCTTCCTATGAGTATGTATACTCATGAAAATTTTGAAACTTGAATTTTGAGTAGTTCTTACATGATTTAAAAATACAAATTTTAATTGAAAAATGCATCTTCCATGATTTTTAGAAAATAAAATATATTTCCAAAATTCATGAAAATTTATTTGGTGCTGTTTTATGGTATGTTCTACTTGTATAAAAAGTTTGGGACCATTTTGAGAAAGTTAATTTATTTATTATTTTATGCTTTATTTGTTTAATTAGAAAAAGTAAGTGTTTAGTGGATAATAATTTAGGTTTTTGTGTGACTTTTGAGTTGTTTTGTGAATCTTGGATCATATCACAATCAAATGGTCCTTGAGAACTCCTTAGGCAATGGTGATGATATCTTTTAGGTAGTTCAACAAGTTGGTTTTGTTGGGTTGCAACTTTATCGTGAAGTAAAGTTATGTTCCTTTGTTTATCATTTCATGCACCTCGCAAGCATCATATTTAAATATATGGCATCATGTTGAGGCATACATTATTTCGTATAGTGAACGAGATCGAGAGTGTCAAGTCCGAGCCGGTCCCCGAGGAGGTTCTTCATTTAGTGGAAGCGGGTTCGGATTTCTCCGGGTTTTTTCAAGAACTAGTTTATTCCGTCAACGAAGGCAAGCCCCGGTTTCATTAAACCCTTCCTTGATGTTTTAAAAGCTTTATATAACTTATGTCTATGCTATGTTGCATTAAGTAATTAGGATTTGAGTGATAACCTAATTCTTTGCATTACCATCCTTGTTTATTTCAATACCATCCTTGATAACTTTGTTTCATTTCAAAAATGCTTAGTGATGCTTAGCCCCGCTTAATTAGTTAGGCTTTTTCATCAAATGTTTTATTTGAGAAGATGGTATCTATTTTTGGAAAAGAAAGAGAAGTAGTGATGAATTTGAGATCGGACGGGACGAGGTTGAAAGCCGGCGGGATACCTAGGCGTGCTTGTCCCGTGTTGGTCGTGTAAGGACCGTCCGTTGTTTGGATTGTTAAGTTCGGGACTTTTGAACATAAGTACGCCCGAGGCCCCTCGCAAAGGCACGGCTGTCTCGGTTGTCACCCCAGTCGGTCGACCCTAACTAGCCACATACCCGGTAAGCCGGATCTCGGTGGAGCCAAATAGGGAATGGCAACCACGACCGGGAGTGGAGAGATGGCGGGGAGTAGCGTGTACCCACCCCTTGGTCAAACCGTCATTAGGGACGGGGTAGGGAGGTGGAGAATCGGCTCTCGGGTGGCGCAGCCTCGCTCCCCGTTTTGGACAAATCGAAAGAAGGTTGATATATGCAAGCTTAAGTGCTACATATGTCGTGTGGTTAGGGATCCCCAAATTGGGTTTGAATCGATTCGCGGATCGCCGTTGCTTCTCGGATATGGAGACCCGTTCTTACGCCCATTCATCGTAGTGGCGAAGAAACAAGGTTACTCTTGGTTATGAAAGAAAAAAAGAGATGCAGAGGTAAGTTGAGATGTGTTGCTTAAAAAAGTGTTTGAGATAGAACAGGTGCAAATCTAGCTTTATTT
Organism: Hyparrhenia diplandra; assembly: GCA_015847255.1. Classification (NCBI taxonomy): domain Eukaryota; kingdom Viridiplantae; phylum Streptophyta; class Magnoliopsida; order Poales; family Poaceae; genus Hyparrhenia; species Hyparrhenia diplandra. Next base: position 278,188 of record JADLZK010004051.1, read on the forward strand.
ATGCTCCAATAAAATTTATGCTAAAGATATTAAAAGTAAGGATCCACTTGTAGTAAGCTTTTCGCAAACTTTCCTTTTTCTAGCTTTACTTCCCTTAAGCCGACATATCCTTGGAGTCTTTTCTTTTTTGTCGGGTAAGTCTTGCGGAGTACATTGTGTACTCGGGGTTTGTTAACCCTTGTTGCGTGTGCCGACTCTTTGCCGCTAACCAAGGTTGTGTCGGTGGTGGGCTCGACATGATCCGGTTATCCCTTATAGTTCTACCGAGCTTCCGTAAATTAAGTTAAGTTTACTCAAATGTAACTTACTCACAATTGTAAAATTAATGTTATTATTCTTCCGCACTCGATCTGTATTTTTGTAACAAATGTTGTAATGTGTTGTAGCTACTCCTTTGTTGATCCTGGTATGAGAGTGGTGTAATCGGGGTTTCCGATGACACCCGATAGGTTTCTTAAGTTATTGGGTGCATCCGCACATTGCCGAGGTCTTTGGGACAAAGACAGTGCAGGTGGGCCCGATAATTAGGAGGTTACATCCGCGGTACAAATGTCCGCCTAAGGTTTGACGTAAAAACGACTTACAAATGTTTATGGTCGCCACATCGGTGCTATGAACCAAACGAGACAATAATCGGCGTGGGTCGTTGTCGATGCCATCAAGCGCATGGCTGGTTGTGGCCTCCAACCAAAAACAAGCTGAGTGCGAAGCAATGAGCTTTATAGGAGTAGAGGAAGCATGGTTCGTTGATCACACGTGGAGCGGATAGAAGAGTGCAAATATTTGTAATAAACTCGTATAGATATATAAATTTGTTAATATTTTTTTGAATAAATGTAGTCAAATTTAGTACTTCCTCGGTTCCAAATTGTAAGTCATTTTAATTTTTTTATTCAAGTTTTTAGAACCGAGAAAGATCCCCATTTTCATTACTTTGAACGGAAATACATGTTGTTCAAAGCATTACAACTAGATATATCAGCAGCAGAAGGGGACGAACTAAAGAGTAGCAAATTACCATCGATAACCTCTAAACAACCTGACGCACAACAGAACATATTTTCAACAATCTATTACAACTAAAAAAACAAGGCATTCCAGCTAGAAACAGGGAAAGACAGCAGACTAATGACAAGAATCGTCCTTTCCTTGTTCCAAGAGCTTGGTATCCTGTCTAGGTTTCTTGCACAGCAACTTGACCGCAAACTCGAGAACAGAATCAATACCAGCAGTGATATTGTTTTCCTCTTCTTCTGAGTAAAAACCTGCCCAGTACTTAATTAGTGCACAGGCATGGCATATAATAAAGATAGGGTTCTTAATATTTTTTTCCTTCAAGACAAACTAAATTTCTGGTCTTCCAGATTGCCCAAGTAATAGCGGCAATGCCCAAAGTATGAATATCGATTCTTGGGAAGCCATTTATCACAGCAACTCCAACTATGATTCATATTGATAGGAACATCATAGGCACCTAGACAAGTGGCAAAGGTTGCCCACACAACCTTAGCAACATTACAATTAAAAAAATGTTGTACAGTCTCATGTGAATCACAAAAATAACATATAGGACTCCATTGCCATTTCCTTTTTAGAAGATTATCCTTGGTAAGAACAACATTATTAATCATAAGCTAGAGAAAGATTTTGTTGTTAGCAGGATTTTACTTTTCCAAATCCTCTTGTGATAACAACCATTATCACTATTAGTAAGCAAGTCATAAGATTTGACAGAGAAAACCTTTTTAGCACCAAACTTCCCTGTCATGATATCTTCTCGAATTTGTTAAGGTAAAAGTATTAACATTAGAAACAATCTTCTCCTATTGTACTTGCCATCTGTCCACCAACCATCTGGTGAAGGTGATACAGGATATCCCATTTTTAACTTTATCAAGAGTGATATGTTTCTGTTGTGACATATTGTACAAATCGGGATATAAAACAGAGAGGGGGCTATCATACAACCATCTATCCTTCCAAAACAGAGTTTTGTTACCATTACCAACTTTTTATTTTCCTCCCATGTAGATATATATCTAATTTTATGGAGATCTTTCCACATAGGGAATCGGACTGTTTATGTTTTTCTGAGAACAAATTGTATCATTTTTCAAGTGTATTTGAATTTTATAATTTCTTGCCAAACTCCATTCTCCTTTTCCATTTGCGTAATAAACTAATGTTAATATTTTTAATATATTTAATTCCCATGTCTCCTTTTTTTCTTAGATTTGCATATAATAGACCACCTTATTAAATGGTATTTCCCTTTAGTCCCTCCTCCTTGTCGAAAAAACTTCCTTTTTAGTTGATCCATTTTTATCAATAATGGTCTTGGTCTTTGGAAGAAGGTACATAGACATATATGGTAAATAATGGATGAGTTATTAAGACTTGATTCAATCAAAACTTTTCTTGCAGCTATAGTCATAGTTCCACCTTTTCAGACATCAAGCTTTTTACAACACTTCTCATACAATGACAACCAATAGCAATATGTAGTTTACTTGGCTGACAGGTACACCAAGATATTTGATTGGAAAAAATATAATTAGGGAGTAAGTTTGACCAGACATAGATACTGTAGAGACACGAGTCAAAAAAAAAAATCTCAACAAGTGAAGTTCGGTCCAGTTTGATTGGTTACTTGATAAAACATGCATGGGCGCAGCGCTACGACGCTAAGGCCAGTCTCGGTGGTGAGTTTGATTTCGTTGTTTTCAATACTATCATGTCATATGAAATGAAATGAAACTTAGATGAAACCCCTACTCTCAATGGAAAGTTTCATCTTATGGTTTCATAGGCATTTAATTTCATGACTCGAGAGGTATTCGTGCCAAGAGAGTTTCACCGAGTTTTATGCAAAAGTGGACTTTTACAGATGTAACGTTTTTATTTAATGTGCCTGAAACTCCTATAAAACATCATTGAGACTGGCCTGACCCATGTAGTATGTAATCACGGAATGCCTACAGAAACTCAAAAAGCGTCGATAGAGAGTAGCTGTTCTTGATCTCTGGATCACGAAATCACCTGAGAAGATCTGCGCGCATTTCCTTGCATGCATGCGCGCGGCACACCCGTGGATGGATTCGCGTTCGGCCGGGACCGGCACGTGACAGAGAGAGACGACGACGACGGAACACACAGACAGATGAGGCGTCACACATATTCACACACGCTAGGGCAGCCAGACTAGCTCCTCGTGCCGCTAGAGCCTGACAGGAGGGCCCCGGCCCCCGGCTGAGCCGCTGCCGCTGGTAGTAGCTGCATCTGCATGCCACACCCGGGCCAGCGCTGCGCTGCAAGACGTCTCCGCTGATGGATGGATGGCACGGCATGGCATGGCATGGCGTGGCGTGGCATGGCACGGCCCCCAAGACAAAACGAAACGCCGGTCCACGCTCGCATCTGTGCATGCAATGAATAGTTGCACACCGAAACTTTTGTTTTGCATGGACTCTCACGCAGTCTATCACAGATTCACACACCCGGCCGGCCGGCCTCTCCATCAGTCGTCACCTTCTTGGGCTGGCTCCTTTGCAATTCGCATTCATATCGTAGTACACTACACTACGCACCCCCCATAGCGATAGCCATATATAGCTTGCTCGCATAAACGTCAAAAGGGAGACTCTTTTCGCCCTCTCTCCGGCACCAACGATCCAGCACCACTCTAGTCGTCTTTCTTGCTTGCTTGCTTGCAAGAAACAGTCTCTCTCGTGTCCAAAAAGAGACTCTCCCTGGAAAGGAGAGGGAAGGATCATCATCATCACCATCAGGATCAGGAACTCCATCGTCGGTTCTTGTCCCCTTCCGTCTTCTTCTGATCTCATCTCTCCCTCTCTGTGTGTGGGCGCGCGGGCCACCAGGGGAGGAGGAGATGGACATGAACAACAGGTGGCTCGGCTTCTCCTTGTCTCCTTCCGCAGGGCGGGGCGGCTACGGCGACGGTGGTGGCGGCGGCGGCGGAGCGAGCGCCAGCGGGGATGGAGGAGACGGCTCTTGCTCCTCGCCTGTCGCGGCAGCTTCGCCTCTCCCTCTCGTCGCCATGCCGCTGCAGCACGATGGCTCTCTGCACTATAGCTCTGCGCCAGGTAACTGCATGCTCATTAGCTTTTGTGGCTTCAGTATGCACTGTACGTAGGGTAGGGGAAGCAGCTTGTTTCTTAAGTAGGTTTTTGGAACGTTATGATTGTTGTACTAGTCTTTGTGGAGCACAGACAACTAGCTCCCTTTCCGATCCTTTGCTTGTTTTTGTGTCAATTTCCGTTCATGGTACAAACACATGAAGAAATCTAGATGGCATAGGACTATAGGAGTATCGTCGTTTTTATAATAACTTCGGCTAGCTAAACAATAAGAACAGAATCGACAGATCATGCTTCTATATATATCATGTAAAAATTCTAAATTTAAATTACGAAGATTCAGAGCGGAAACCGATTTCGTTACAACATGCTAATAAGTGAAGTGAAAAGACTCGTCTTTGGTCTCTTGATGAATGTTCTTGGATCGTGTTCAGTTCTTCACCTTACTGCTCATAAAAAAAAAAAAAGTCACTGAACTGCACTGCACTTGTTAAGTGTTGGCCCATGGCGCACAAACGAAAAGGACGCATCGTTTCAGCTTGTTCGTTCTTTGTACCGTCCCTGTGCAGATTGGAGGCACGCCGCCGCCGCAGAAGCCAAAGGTCCCAAGCTTGAGGACTTCATGAGCGTCACTTGCAGCGGCAACAAGAGCAGCAGCGGCCTCTACGACAGCTGCGGCCACGCCGAGCAGGTGAACAAGTTCGAGGTCCACGACCTCCACCCCCTCTCGTGCGACTCCTACTACCACGGCAGCAGCAGCGGCAACGGCAACGGCATTGGCCTGGGCATCAACATGAACGCGCCGCCCTGCACCGGCGGCGGCTTCTCGGACCACCACCACCACCACCAGTTCGTGTCGTCGTCGTCCTACCACGGCCAGTACTTCCTGGGCGCCCCAGTAGCGAGCGCGGGCCCGCCAGGCGCATCAGTGCCGATGTACAGCGCCAGCAGCAGCGGCGTTGTTGGCGGCTCCATGTCCATCTCCGGCATCAAGTCCTGGCTCCGGGAGGCCATGTACGTGCCGCCGGAGCGGCCGGCGGCTGCGGCGGCACTGTCGCTCGCCGTGAGGGACGATGTGCCGGCCGATCCGCCGCAGCTTCTGCCGCCGGTGCACCGCAAGCCCGCGCAAACGTTCGGGCAACGGACCTCGCAGTTCCGCGGCGTCACCAGGTTGGTTTTTGGCGTTACCTGCTGTGTGCGGCGCAACAGTGCATGCATGCATACATGCTCAAGATTTCGCCTTTGTTTTGTTCAACGTCGTTGCAATTTTTTGCCGAGAGCTTGATCGGTCATCCTGATGTGTGCCTATGTAAAATCTATGGATATCGATCTGCAGGCACAGATGGACCGGGAGGTATGAGGCTCACCTGTGGGACAACACTTGCAGGAAGGAAGGCCAGACTAGGAAAGGAAGGCAAGGTGAGTGCTTAGCACAATTCCAGCCATGGCCTTCAGTTTCTAGACGCCTCAATGTTTAACTGAATGCATGCATGCATTGGATTCAAGTGTTAACTGACCTAAATTGAACTTGTTGTTCTTGTTTCATGCAATGCAATGCTGACAACGATCGAGCAGTCTACCTAGGTGAGCTACTACTGCTGCTATATAGCCTCGTTGTCCTTTGATATTTCCATTGATTGGCACACACAACTGTGGCCAATGGTGTTGTGCTGTTGATCCACATGCTCACCGTATGTTGCTATGACTGTTGTGGCCAGGCGGGTATGACAGGGAGGAGAAGGCTGCGAGGGCTTATGACCTGGCTGCTCTCAAGTACTGGGGTCCTTCGACTCACATAAATTTCCCGGTACGTTTACTGGTTCTCATCTTCTTGTTACAAACTCCATGCATCCATGAAAAAGGGCCTGTCAGCTGCGTGCTCAAGTAGGGGCCGGCCTGCAGCCATCGTTCCTGCGGTCTTAATTCTTGCATTTGATGAATGGTTGGTACAATGCTCTCTATGTTTCCTGATGATCCGATCCAATCCAATCCAATCCACTGCCCTCTCTGGCTCTTGTAGCTGTGCCACTACGAGAAGGAGCTGGAGGAGATGAAACACATGTCAAGGCAGGAGTTCATTGCGCACTTGAGAAGGTACTGCATGCATGATTGCAGCTCTTGTTTACTACACCGTACCGCTGCACATACATAGTAAATACTATGTACTAGTAATGTCATAATAATATGGGTAACAAGATGACAGCTCGCTAAATGTTGGAACAGTTTTATGTGCACACAACTGCATTACTCCTACAGTCCTAGAGCATACGGAGTAGTAGTAATAGCAATAGAATTTGGGTTCAACTCATTCCTCTGAATGCATGGAATCTTTCACGTGCCAATTTCAGAAGAGTCCTTTACCTGAACGTCACTACTAGTAGTAGTAGCAGATAGAAACAAAACCCTCGATGCTTGCTCACTGCTGTTTCTGAATCCTCTTTTTCACATGCATCCAAAACTATGCATCCAAAACTGTATCAAAACTTGGCCGCTGAAATTTTATTCGTGCAGGAACAGCAGCGGCTTCTCGAGGGGAGCATCCATGTACAGAGGAGTGACAAGGTGATGCCGTGCTGCCCTTTGCTCGCCCATTTTTGCACCCCACCTGCTGCCTTTTCCAACACCCCAAAAACTTCTGCGTCGTCTGCGTTAGCCATCTCATCCGAGTCTGGGCACAGCTCTGAATTTTCCTGATCTCACCAACACGCGCACACACGCACACGCATCCTCCTGCATCAATGCCTGTGTGGTAACCTTTTCATGTCTTGCTTGTTCCCCATGCAAACGCACGCAGGCATCACCAGCACGGGAGATGGCAAGCCAGGATTGGGAGGGTCGCTGGCAACAAGGACTTGTATCTTGGCACGTTCAGTAAGTTCTTGCCACTAGTGCAGTACTACTAGTTTATTGACGCCAAGTTCACGACTCATTTGTGTAGATAAATTTGTGTTGTGATTTTTCCTGATATAAATTTGTGCAGGCACGCAGGAGGAGGCGGCGGAGGCGTACGACATCGCGGCGATCAAGTTCCGCGGCCTCAACGCGGTGACCAACTTCGACATCAGCAAGTACGACGTGAAGCGCATCTGCGCCAGCACCCACCTCATCGGCGGCGGCGACGCGTGCAGGCGCTCCCCGACGCGGCCACCGGACGCGGTGCCGGTGCTCGCAATCGAGGCTGCTGGCGCCGACCGGTCGTCGGACGCTCGGGGCAGCGGTGACCAGGCCGCGTCCGACAACTCGGACACCTCCGACGGCCACCGCGGCGCGCACCTGCTGCACGGCCTCCAGTACGGCCACCACCCCATGAAGCTCGAGGCCGGGGGAGGGCAGCAGCTGGATGGCGGCGGCGGCACGGCCGGTGGCGCACCAGCTACCGGTGTTCGCGCTGTGGAACGATTGTTGATTGTGGCAGCCGCGTAGATCGAGTACGTAGTAGTAGTAGTGGCGGCGGTGAAGAAGTGAACGAACCGCTCATCTTTGAGATCTTTGAGACGGCCTGGTTTTGAGGGATATGCATGGCGTTCTGGAGTCCGGACCCCCTGCAACTGCAAGAGATGCATGTTGCACGATCGCCGTCTTATTCGCAGGATGGCGACAATTTTGCCGCAATATGTAATGCGACGGTTCGACATGCATGTATTGGTTCATTCTTCTTCACTGAACATTCCAATAGCAGTTATCCTAGCAGACTAGTCTTGCCAGCTTCTTGTGGAGTACTTAGTGATATACTTTCTGATTACCACCGATAAATATTGCGTCAACCATATAATACAAAAACTGGGGTCGGTCGGTGTAGATTGCTCTAATAGTAATTGTTCATATAATAGTGCAAAAATTTGGTACATTGATGCAAATGCGGCCTAAAAGTTGCTCACTTGTTAGGCACTAGGCAGTTCCACCCTACTTTACAAGATCCGGAAATAAACCCCTATATCGTCCTTCTATTGACCTTAAACTTGGTGTGACCATTATAGAAGCTAAGAACATTGTAGATGCAGCAAAAATATAGGAATATTTTGGCATCAATCATACAAGTTCAATAACTAATTATGACCATATTAATTCATGTTGTGAACCTGCGATCGAACCCCTACATTTGTGTAATTAGAATGGAGGACAAAAAGAACAAAGAATTAGGGCTAAGAAGAACGAGCACAAGCTGCCACCAGGTTTTTAGCGACAAGGAGCCATCATTAGTGGCACCTCAGGTGATGTCTAGAATGGAGGAGCCGGCGCTTGATATCTTCCTTGTAGTTGTCAAAGCTCACCTTCAATGAATTGTCGAGAATAGATGGATGCTCTTTCTAGCCATGCATAGAGAGATACTGGAGTTATGTGCAGTGCATTGCATCATTATAGTGCCCTACCACTAGCCTCATGCATAAAGCACTGAATCCCTGGTAGTAACCCACACCTAACATGATGTTTATGGTGTCCGCAATGGTTAGCTATTTAGCTATCTAGATGTGACGTGACAAGAAAAAAAATGAGAGAGAGTACTCACTAGCTACATGCAAATAACTAGACTATTTCACGTAGCCCAAGAAGATGTGAGATGAGCATGTGGGACCAATAATATAAAACAGTCTTTATTTTTGTCTCTTATCTTCACATCGGCGGACTACGTGTAGCTACCACTATCTATTACCACTGTGGATGCCTTTATACTATAGATGCATCAATTTTCTAAGTTGTTGTATGCATTTGATCATTTTACAAGGTATTGGACCAATCACCCCCATTTGCTAAGTTGTGTTGTATGGTGGATGTAATTTGCGCTTTATTTCTTTTGTCAACAAACATTGTTTTCTGTGAAAAAAAAAATGAACTTTGCCCTCGAGGCCTTGGTTGGCATCATGCTAGGATTTAGCACCCTGGTCTACACACTTTCTCCCTCCAATCTCCATCCTATTAGGACATAATGGATTTTGAAGTGTCCTGAGTCAGCCTATCCATGAGCATCCTCCTTTGGCTAAAGAAAGCCAAGGTTGAGGGGCAGCGCGACGGTGGTTGGTGGTTGGTCAGGAAATCTAGGTCAGCACACTTACGTGTGTATGTGTGGGCATTAGGCATGGTTCCTCACTTGCCCTAAGCTGACAATGGCGCCATCGGATCTCGCGGTGCTCGAAGTCAGTTCCACCTTACTGCAGGTAATGTTCTTTTTTCTTGACAATTTTCTAAGGAATTGCACGCAGTTTCACACACGTTAATAACTTTTGGGTTTTGGATTAGAACCACGCGGATGTGGCCGCCGCGGTACAGGAAACGCTCCCTTTTTTTCCCGACCACAATTAATTAGTTTGGAAACTCAAAGTCAGTGGCGGAGCCAAGGGGGGACTCGTAGGGGCCATGGCCCCCTCCCTAACATTATAACGATGATGCTGGTGACGATGGCGTGAGGACGAGATCATCAAAAGCGACGATGAGTTCATCGGTGTTGTTGATGAACGGCGGCAAAAGACCTAATTTACTACTTTAGGATTTTCTAGTTAAAACTCCCAATTGTAGTTTTTTGGTGTGTTTTTTCAGGAGGATTAGTGCAAATATATATGGAGGAAGACCGCATACCTCCAAAGTAACTAGGAATATGGTACTAATTGATGTTGCACCTCCCACCTCTATGCATGTGCCTTAAACATTAAAACCCATTAGAGAACACAATTATTAGGCCTTTAAGATTTATTAGAATTTCTTACATATGAATCTTTAGGGGAACTATTCATATAACTTCTAACAAATTCAACCTTAAATAAATCAAATCAATTATAAGAACCATTGTCCTTAGCTTGCGTATTTGGTCCGTGGAAACACACGAAGAAGATGGGTGTGGGGGGATAAGCCCCTATCCCCTCACGGCCCATCATGGGCTGAGCCGTCCAGGCCGGTCCAGACCACCAGACCGAGCCCGAAGGGTGTCTTCTGGTCGGTGGTCATCGCGTGGATCACAGAGAAGACGTGAACATTAAGAAAGACATTACCTAATATGGATTGTATCTTATCAGTTGTAAACTTTCCTATGTAAATCGACCAGGATAGATCTTGTCGGTACATACCGACCTGTAACCTTGCCCCCCAGATATATAAGGCGGGCAGGGACCCTCTCTCGAACACATCTCATTATAGACCAAGCAATACAAACTATAAGTAGGACGAGGTTTTATGCCCTCACGACGCCCCGGGTAAATCGTTGTTTTCATCGCCCTATGTTTTGCTTAGACATCCTTTGGTCATCCCGCACATCACTACCGATCACAGTCTACTAGCCTGGGCATACCCCTGCTATAGGCTATCGACTATATCTCGTCGACAATGAGTGATTGGATGGAGATAGGAGCCATAGTTTATAACAACTAAAATTATATTTTGTATGTCTTTTTTTCCTTTGTATGCATTTGGTGAACTGAATTACTAATATGGAGCACCAGCCTTGACTCTACGAAGGCCTTTATAGAGTCAATGGAGGGTGGGAAAAGCAAGCCACACAAACGCTGGCTCTAGCGCTCGCTAGGGTGGAAAGCAAGCGTTTATTCCTCGAGAGTTGGAACGCGGAATTTTGGTCTGCATATGCTGGGTAGGGCTTATCTAGACCGTCCAAACATCTTGGGATATGTGCGAAAAGTGTCTATCACTTTCTTTCCCATTCTCTCTCCACTGCCTCCTTTTTCGTCCAAAGAACAACGGCGACGTCTTCTTCTTTCTCTATCCAAGCCGGCTCACCGTCGCCCTGAGCTCCGACATCTGGCCTTAGATGTCCCCGGCTCCAGCCCCGTCGCCCTTAGCTCCGGCGGAGCCTCATCCTCGGCGGGGCCATGCCCAACGTCGGAGCTCGCACCACCAGTGCCCGCGCCGCCGAATCTCGGGCTCCCGCAGCCCGCGTCTCCTGCCGCGGCCACCGTCTCAAGGCTGACCATGGCCGTCGTCCCCGGAGTCTTCCGCAGCCCACCACCCCGCCGGCGGCGATGGGCTGCGGAAGACTCCGGGGACGGCGGCGGTGCTGGAGTTGGGGGCGCCGCTGCCGAGGTTGCTGAAGCCGCGGTGGAGCCTGGGGCAGTTCCAGTGGACACGTCTGTCCTTGGACGGGAATACGAGGAGAGAGAAAACAAAATTGGCACAAATCCAGAGAACAACTTTTGACGGTTAGGATAGTAGCCGTCGAGGATGTACATGCCAGATTGCATTTTCACGAGAGTTGTGATTCAGCTGAGCTGATAGCCAACCGCCCGGTCCACTCTTTCTCATGGGTTGTGATTCAACCAGGCTAATAGCTAAACGCCCACTCTACTCGCTTTCTTCATTTTCCACTCCACCTGGGATTTTGATGACGTTGAACACCTTACAGGCTACTGATTAGGACTTACTCCCTCTGTCCCTTTTTAGATGTCACTATGGGGTGCGTCTTGGGTCAAAATTTCTCAACTTTGACTAGGTTTGTAGAAAATTCGTGCAATATATATATCTCCGATAAATTTATTAAAAAACTAGACTTAAAGATCTTTTCAATGATACTAATTACTTAACACAAATATTTATATATTTTAATATATAATTGCCGCGATTGAAAAACGTTGACTTCTCGGGAAGCGAGAATGACATCTATATTAGGGGGCCGGAGGGAGTATTAGACTATCGCGCTCATGATTACGCAAATCCATCCTCTATCCGTCCCGGTTATCAAAGTTCTCACCTCTATACCACTTTCTCCGGCACTTATCTATCATTTTTATATCTCCTCGCTACATCCGTAGGCAATTATCCATCGTTTTATTAGTAGGTATATATATAATATAATAGATTTAAAGTTGTCCTAACTAAAGTTATACATTCCAAAGTTCAGCCAAGTTTATAGAAAAAAGGGGCCCTCCATCCCAAATCTCAGTGAAATAGATGAGTATTTACAAGAAGAAGGCTCCTAAAATCTAACCTGGCCGGCTTAGATGGCCGATCGCGAGGCACGGGCCGCACGGCACGGCCCCGGCGACGGACCTCACGCAAGATAGAGAAGGGTCTGGTCGGCTTATACATTGGCGAGCCCTTACTTGAACGTAACGTAAAATTTTGATCTGCTCCGTGCTTTGAATGGCTAGCTGGAGCTGGCGGCCAGCGTTTCCCGAAAACAAATGACATGAAGCCAACACGACGTTGTCTGCCACTGCGATGGCATTGGCACGGGCGAACGAGAGAAAGCGAGAGGTCCCTGCACACTCCGACGCAGCGGGTAGTACGCGGGAATCCGGCGGCCAGCGAGCACTCAGCTCAATGTTCGTGCGATGCGTGCCCAAAAGTGGTAGCACGCAGCACCTCGTCTGATCTACAAAAACAAGTTCCCAGCTCGCAGAGACAGGCGACTAGGCGAGGCGCCCTTGTCTTGTCCTCCTGTGCTGTGCAGTGCAGTGCAGTGCAGGTGAACCTGAACAGCTGACGCTGCGTGCCGTCCATGGACGTGCGTGACGTGCGCCGCGTCTTTGCGTCTGAGAGATGCCAAAAAGAAAAGCGACGGATCGATCTCCCCTGGCGCTTTGCTTCTGTCCGCCGGAGACGGCCAGGCGTCTGTCTGTCTCGTTGCTGCAGCGTCGCAATTCACAATCGTGTCCGTTGCAGACAAAGGGATCTCCAGGACAAGATTCTCTCCTGGCCCTCAGCCAGGACACTGATTCTGACTCGTGCTAGTACTATCCCTTCACGCACGCGTACGCCCGTATGTCTACTGTGGTACTATACGTACGTATGGTACTTCTTATCGGAACTCCCAGCAACGTGCAACGAGGCGACTGTCTGTCCATAGACTGGGTTCCAAAACCACCCAATGCATCGCCAGAATTATCAGATCCAGCTCATACGTATGCTTCAACAGTGTGTGTATGGTACACACCTGTACATTGGACCGTACTTCACCACTTGTTCAGTTCAGCCACAGTCTACAACTACGGCGCTCAACTTCTGCAGTTCAGCACAATATCTTAGCCTGATCGGCTTGAACAGCAGGCAGGCCCAGCGTGGATTCTTGGGCCACTGAACCGTGAAGGTAAGTGACCACCAATCGCTGCAACTTGATCGGTACTCCGTGCTTCGGTAGATGGACCAAACAGAAAATGGGTTCGTTCCGTGCCAGGAATCATAGACCTCTCCTCTTTTCAGTTTAGTGTAGCGTTGGGACATGGTCCCCGACAGTAGGCGCGCGGAGGTATTGCCAAAACGGTCCGCTAGTAAGAGGAGGTGTCCCCGAAGTAACTAACCAATAACAACCCCCCCGATCATCCCGTTACCTTGCAGGAACACGCGGAGATCTTCGGAGGACGACGTGGACCTGGCGGAGGCGCACTCTTTGCAACGCTCAGAGAAGGCCATCCGACGGGCACGAAGGGACGCGAAGACCTCCGCCGACATCACTCTTATGAATCTGCTCCACGCGGAGAGGCGTAGCTGAAGATCCGAACGGGGAGCGTGCTGGGCTAGGCAGAGATCAAATCAAGACGAAAAGCCCAAGCAAATCAGGAGCGGAGACCGGGCCCAAAATGGGCCGCCTTGCGGGCCAAGAAACCGAGGCGGTTCACGACTTGAAGAGAAGAAAGAGCCCCATGACAGTGATGACCATTCTTAGGAATATGCTGGGTATCATGTAGGGTAGAAGTGTAACTTGACTCTCCTGAACACTTGTAAACTATAAATAGGGGGCTCAGTCCTCCATATTGTTGGTTGGTGAATGGAATCTATTATCATTGAATACCAAGCGTTTGGCTCCCCTGGAGCAACGTTTAGGCGGAGATAATCTGTCACCAACCGGAAGGGATTCGGGCAGTTGTGACACGAACGGGGCAAGTAGACGGCGGTGGCGGCCGGGGTTGGGGCGGTGGTGGTGACGTAGATCGGCGGCGGGAGGCGGCGCGATGCGCTGCCCGGCGCGACGTGGGGTCGGGGCGGCAGCGGCGCGGCGGCGTGGATGGCGACGGCGCGTGTCGCGCACGAGAGAGAGAGAGAGAGAGAGAGAGATACAAGGCGCGCGCTAGAGTTGTAGAGCTGAAGCTGTTGGGAGTTACCCCTTTATTTTCTGATTAGATTCAATTGATTATATGCCCCTTATATTTATAGTCCGAGGGAGATTTGCATCTAAAGAAATCACTGATTGATTTCCTATTTTATTTCCTAAATATCTATTTCTTAATGACGAAGTAAATAACGACAAGGCAGGCGGTGACAGCAGCAGCCGGGCTGCGCACGTGCGTGCCCCCTTCTTGGGCCCGTTGGGCGCCCGCTCCTGGTTTGTGACATAATTACACGTTGGAACTCACGGTTTCAACATGTAGGACACTAAAAATGGATGGGTGACGGCGGACTTCGACGGCGGCGGTTGCGGTTGGTGTCCGTTTACGAAAGGGTCTAAGGACCAGTTTGTAATTTTCTTATTTCTTTGGGGTCCTTGTAGATTATAGGCGGGTAGTCGTCATACGTATCCTTATACGGTGTACTTGTATTGCTTTTTCCCTTAATTAATACAGGTATGTTTTATCAAAAAAAATGGATGAGACAATGACCCGTGCAATCTCGATTAACAGTAACAATTAAGATATGTTTTTTTTTATCATAACAAAAAAAGCTGAGAATATATTCTTTTACCAATTCTTTCCCATTGACCCCACCCATCTCTGTCTTCTCTCACCCACTCGTGGCCACATCAATGTGTTAACGATGTTGTCACATAACTCGTCTTATGTAGTGATACGTAATTTAAGACGATTTAATAAACTAAACATACATTGGTTGTTCCTTTAAGTTGTCTCTCATAGTAGCTTGCAATTCCTTAATTTATAGGCAAAGAAAAAAAACATGATTGTGAGGTGCATTACAACAACTCATACAATGGTATATATGTTGTCTTATACTCCCTAAATTTTAGCTCATGAAATGGTTGTTTTCACGAAGCAACGACCTTATTCTTTTGCTCTCTCTTGCCTCCACATCATCAAAAAATATTATGTGGCATTGCATGAGACGAGTTATGAAACGGCTAACATTATAGCAATGTACCTACCCTAAACAGGCAAGCATAGGCTAATGAGTAACAGATTTTCTCAGAAAGGGAAGGAGATTATATTAAAGTTTGGCACAATACACAAATTATACATGAAAAAGTAGAATTAAGATTATACAATATTCTATCCAGTTTTTTTTTTTATCGTCTTCACATGTGGCTTTTTTCGATGAAGCTTCACTTATGGCTTTGTTCGTATTGAACACGAAAACCAAAGTACAGTTCTTAAGCCAAATCCAACGATCATCCTCAATATATTAGACATGACACGAGATACGTTTCAGGTCAATCATATGTTTTTCCTCAAGTTTTGCAACAAACCAAAGTACTAAGAGAGATTCTAAAAGGGCAAGATTTTGAGAATCTCATGATTAAAAAAAAAAAAAACAGGATAATCTGGGATACTGAATTCTTAAGCTTTGCCAGAGTTTTCGTGTTCAATATGACGCAGAACAAAATCCCCTGAAAAACCTGAAACAGGATAATCTTGGGATACTGAATTCTTAAGCGTTGCCAGAGTTTTCGTGTTCAATATGACGCAGAACAAAATCCCCTGAAAAAAACTGTTGGGATACTGGCTTTTCAGGGCCATCAAAATCCCCTCCCGTTTCTTAGAAAACAGCATTCATCTCCCATTTCTTAGAAAGCGCCATTTGCACTTTTGCTGGGCACTGTGTTTCGAGTACTGTTACAAAAAAAAATTATTTCTAAAGCGACTAAAAAAATGTCGACTAGACTCCAAGATGGGGCAATCAGTAACTTCATACCAAGTCAGAGATCCTAAACGGAACAGAACTATTGTTACTGTTCACTTGATTAAGCAACATATATGGACAAGACAGGGCAAATCGGTAACTCTCAAAAATCCTAATAGTACGAAACTGTGTGTTCGCTCGGTTAATAAGCACCATATATGACACAAAAATCACTTGTAAACCGTTGCCAGCTCGGCCATATCTCCATTTGCTAGCGCCAGACGACAGCTTAAGCATCGAACAGTTCCGGCATATGTATGTTAGTTATCCCCCTGCTTTTCCCGGTGAGGCGACGCTGCTTCTTCTTGCTGCCCTTGGGCTTTGGTGCAGCGTTAAGGATCTGGGCTAATGCGCGGCGCTTGGTCGTGTTGGTCATTGGCTTCTCGCCACTCTTCTTTAGCTCTTTCTCAATGTCCAGCATGTCCCGTGGCAGCTCTGTCTTCAGGAAATCCGCCTTCAGGTCACTGTCGACCGTGATCTTATATTGGGGGTCGTTAAAGTAGACCATGTCTGTCTGGGAGTAGGTGCTTGAGAGCCACCAGACATCACCTGATGCTTTCAGAGCCTGGACGAAAAATATTGTTATACACCAGATTGCTGAACCGAATTCTTCACACCTATGATATGACGCAGAACAAAAGGCTACTCAGGTGCAAATACAGAGTGCAATACATCGGTCACCAGACAACACCTCCGCATTCAGAGTGGAATAGATGACCGCCCAAATCAGAGAGAACCTCACGGTTCAAAATAAAACATGAGGAAACCACTGTTTGTTCCACAAACTAATAAGCCAAAAAGAAGAAGAAGAACAAGCATTCAAAGTACCAGGAAACCTACTTCTAAAAAAACATACACAAGCAAGAGGTTCAGTCAATACCGCTATAATTAAAGAGCTTTGTCCTTTTTAATAGGCAAATTGTCGTGGGGTATCAAGAGGTATAATGTGAATCTTAGTGCTTTCTCATAAATAAAACAACTATGTGCCATTAGTACAAAGTTGGTAGCTCGTGATAAAGCAAGGTCATAAACTCATAATTTGGTTTAGTATATCCAGAGGACTGCAAAAGGTTCCTTTAGAAGACAAGTCTTCACACACAAGGCTAATTGGATTCTACCTTGAATGGGATGAGTTCATATCGGTTCAGTCACAAAATTGATTCGCATTATTCAGCAAGGTTTCAAAATGTTGAACCAAGGCCAATGTAATTACCTGCAAATCTTCCAATACAGATGGATAAGCATCTTTGATGTCCTCAACAGGAAGGCCATAATCATGCTTCGTGATCAAATCAACCTCATGCTCCTTGATCAAACCAAGCAATTGATCTCTTCCCCGTCAAAACATGCTTTGGCTGCACAAAAGGAAAAGGCGGATCAGTCCACAATGCAAGCAAACCATATAAAAAGGAGGAAAACCGTACCAAATTTTAGCTCTCACTTAAATACCCTCCCTCCATCTGCTTAAGTGGATAATCAATTTCAATGATCAATGAATTAATATGGAAGCATGACAGGTTCAGCTTGCCACAGGCGCGATCAAAGTAGACAATTGAAAGTTTCAACTGCCACATTTCTTGTGTGTTTAGATCTAGAGATTGAGCAGTGAAATTGAAAGATTTTATGCATCAAAGTAATATTCATGAAATGTTCAATTTCATTCATGAATTTGCTAATTCAATGAATCTGTTAACAAAATCACATTGAATGCATTTACCTTGTAAGAGAAACGAGTCCCATCAAATAAAACTTTGGGGTTATTCTTTAAGCTGTCAAATACAGCCCTGTTGCCATGAATATCAACATAGGTAGCTTCGTTTACTTGCTGTGCTGTAAATGATTTCCTTGTCTGCAAGCACAAAAGAAACTACATTAGTTCATCCACTATCGATATAATATACATATATTCCAGGAAGAAGGTTCAAAGAAAACATTCTGTATTTCCTTCCTGGACTGGGAAGTTTATAATCATGCCGATAATCGAAAATAATACTACATAATACTACATACTAGAATTGATGTTGGAGCAAGACTACTCATGTCTGATGACTCCCCTAGTATATTAATTCCATTTAATTTAGAGGAACATTAATAGCATGTTACAATACTGCTCAACATTCCTAGTTAATACCATAACTCTAACATCATAAGTAGCAGCTTAACCTATGTAAGACTAAGAATCATCCTTTCTGCGACACCGGTCTGATTTGATAGGTGACCCTTCCAATGCTAGATGACTTGTAAGTATGGAAAGTCAGAAAATTGGTACAGTTGCAGAAACTGAATCAAGATGTACTTTTTGGAGATTACCTTAAAAAGCAGTTCAATCACTAACTTGATCTGTACTCCCACAGCAGACTTCCTTACTGAATTGATGTGCTGTAGCCTTTCCGTATCATTTGAGAATTTAATAGGATGCAGTGTTTTTACAGGAGCCAAAGGGGCATTGACTTGTTGAATCCCTGGAACAAGTTTTGGCATTGAAATCGAAGCCTGGCTTGCAGAAATGCTAGATAGAGTATTCTGGCACCTCTCTTGCTGCTGTTTAAATTTGTTCAGACGTTCATTTAGAGCCATCTGCATGGAAATAAGCAAACATTTATATAAACTATATGTGGCACACAGCAGCATAAGAATATGATTACAAGGAATGTCTTCACATTTCTAAATGCATAGGACCAGTGGCGATCAGAGATCTGAGCAGGTTGTAGCACCCACTGTTTGAGGTGTCTAGCACTTTTGGACGATGTACTTCTTTTTTTTTTTTTTTTTTTTTTTTTGGCGAGCAATGTACTAATATAACATCAAATTAAGAAGAAAACTTTTGCAATTTATATACAAGAGCAAAGAGAAAATAGGAAGTCATATGATAACCAACTTCACATACAGCACAGCATTAATCGCTTGTACCACTCAAACCATCCTCATAAACTTAGTTCTACATGGTAATTTCAGAACTAATGGCAACACCTGATACAAATATTTTATATCTTAAGCAGTTCTTGCCAAAAACTGCATAGATTTAGGTATCATCGACGAGATACCATAAAACATTTATAAACTAAAAAGGTATAATGGTTAGGTTAGTACCAAATTCAAAGTACAAATGTTCCGTATCAGGCGTAGGTAACGGAGCAACGAAGCTGGCCAACAATGGCGCGGCTAGGGTTTGAGCGGACTGCCGTCACACAACACGATCTCTAACTAATCCTACCAAAGTCCACTCCAAATTACACAGGCACCGGATTACCGGATTAGTCTATGCGGCACCCAATTCCGGTCTACGGCGATCTCTTCGAGAGGAGTAGGGTTCGAATACATGAATATATGCACCTTTACAGTTCGGCGGACAGTTCGGCGGGCACCAGTCTGCTCGGCGACGGAGCTCCGGCAGGGCCGCGGGGCTGAGCGCGAGGGAGGCGGGAGCGGCGGCCGGGGCGGCGCTAGCGGTTGAGCGGAGCCGAGGACGCGCGCGGGAGGCGAGAACGGCGGCCGGCGGCACGAGCAAGCGAGGAAGGAGCGAACAGGCGACGAACCACTAGTATTTATTTATCGTCGGATTCCAGGCGGTGGGTTGAGGAACCGACATTGTTGTATTAATGGGCTTACTGGGACGATAGGGCCTACACAGTTCTACGCAGGCCCATTTCAATAGAACAATGTGATGGACAATAAATAATTGTTGGGCCAAATTCACATAGGAATTCATAAAAAAAAAAAAGGGCGGGTGAGTTGTGCTCGGCGCTGCTTAGCCTGCTTTACTGGCTGCCGAGCGCTCGGACCCTACGATTTCTCCAATATCGACTTTTGGTTTGTAGTTTTGATTTGATGAGTGTAAACTTTTATTTTCAGCTTGTAGATAGTATCTAGAGGTGGCCCGATGCATGCAACAAGTGGTTGGATCAAAGTGCGTTACTGAATTTTTAGAAAAAGAGTGCGTTAGTGACTACTTCCTTTTGGACATTCTAGCTCAGAAGGATTTTTTTGTTAGAATTTCCTAGAGATGAATCATTTTGCAAGAGTGCTGGCAAACCATATGAGATGTATATGAGCTTTGCAACCGAAAATCTTGAGTTGTGTATGAATGTTAATGGCTATGATATAATTGTGTGCTATGCTCAACTTAGATTCCGTTTGGCTCCTTTAAGAATCTTGATAGAAAAAAAAGCTAATGTGTTTTGATGGATTCCATGTCCATGTGTTAAAACCCACTTAAATTAGTCCATTTGGAAAGGGTTATAGGGTTTCTAAAATTGTTTTATGTAGATTGAAGATTCCTATATAACCCTTACATGTGTTTCATGAGTGTTTATTGTCTAAACATGGTTAATGTTTATAGATTTATAAAGACGTCATTGTCATCGATACATTGGAAGAGTCGGCATAGATGTATGGTGACCGTCCTTAAGTTGCAAAAACGGCTTATATCGACACATAAGGAGACATTGAAGATGGAATATGGCGTAGTGTAGATATATTTTCACAGTATACTTATTTAGTGTCTTAATATTGACTCTTCTCAATAAAGTTAGTTAAATTTAAAATAGTTTGACTATTCTATAATTTATTTTTAGACAGAGGTAGTGCAGTAAAAAGTGGAGTAAGACGGAGGTAGTAGTAGTACACAGTAAAAAGAGGAGGAGAAGATAAAGAGAGAAAGCTACCATGCAAAATCCAACATCGATCACACGCATTTTGATGCCAATGATGGTGTCCTGCTCTGTTTCCTCGGATCTGCTGCTTCCTCTTCAGCCGATCGGTTTTCCTTTTGGCTTCTCGGTCTTGGTATACGATCCGGAGCCTCCTTTGGGCACATGACAGACAGTCACAGCATGACGCGCCAGGGTTGGCACTTGGCAGAACGCCAGCATGCGGCGATCATTGGCAAGACGACGAGCGTGTGTCGCTTAAACAGGGCTGGTTGAATAATAGTGTGTGCGTGTATCGGATATGCGTGTTGCCAATTGCCAGTCATCCGTGTGAAACCCTGAACTCCAAAGAAACGAGGTAGCGGGCATGATGATCAGCAGAAGCATGCTGAGAGAAGAAGCCAGTAAGCGACCAGCAGCAGGAAGCGGAAGCAAGAGGCGCGTGTGAACCTCGTCAGGACGTAACACGAATAGGCTGCTTGCCGGAAGTGCGGAAAGCAGAAAAAGGAAAAGGGCGACGAGGAAGAAAGCAAGAAGGGTCACCGGACGCCGAGGCATCGATCGAAAGAAGCAAAAGAGGCGCTGGTGGCGACTGGCGTGCCCGCCCCTTTTTCCATCCATCTCCTCTGGTTCTCAGTGTGAGACGATCGGTGGTCTTGGCGCTTGCCACTGCCAGCCATGCTCCTCCTCCTCGTCGTCTCGGGATCGCCACCGCCGCCCCCTCGGCGCCGGTGGTCCTACTCCCTACTCCTACCCTATTCGAGCCAGCGGCCAAACCATCCGCCTCATTGCTGTACCTGCTGCTGTCCGTTCCCATGTCTGTCGCGTCCACCGCTGCCCTCCGGCAACCGGCAAGCATGCATGCCCCGCTCTTTCTTTTAGGCTGCAATCTGCAATGCATGCCTCATGCTACTCTTTTCGCTTTCTCTGATCTCGAAACCAAACCGTGTGGCCGGCCGCCGGGGCGGTGGTCAGTGGTGACCCATCGGATGGAAGGAAGGAATCATCCTCTGCCGTCGCCGTTGGGACCAAGACAGACACGCTCGTGCACCTGTTCGTGCTTGGTGAGGGCGGGACGGACGACGACAAAAACGCTGCATGGTTTCGCCAAAATTAGCGGCAGTGGGTCGGATAAGGCCATGGGGATTCATCCTGTTCCTGTCTGAAACCTGTGGATCAACTGCATCTATTCACCTGACCATGATTCAGTTTAATTTCTCGTAACACAATGTTTTATGGTTATGCTAGGTAGCATGTCCGTGCGTTGATACGGGATAATAAACTCAAAAACTTTTGCACTAAAAACACACCGCTCACAAGTATATATATACTACTGAAGTCTAAACATAAGCATCTGTCAATGATGTGGACTGTCCTTGTGTACGTAGTTTCAGAAATTCGGATTTAGAATCTGACGACAGGAATGATGTCCAAACGTGGTGGTGACCTGTGACCTCACTACTACCCCTGTACTGCCTGCCTCAAAATGCCTAGGACAAGCCGTGCGATTTTTACATTTTGTTGCAAGATTTACACAGAGGTCACATGCATGCAATGCAATGCAAACCCGCTAACCTCGGAGTCAAGCATGTGGGTGGCACACTGGTAACCATATATTCTCCGTTCACGTTGCCTGTTTACCAAAAGCTTGTATACGGTCACATTTTACAGCTAACCAAAACTGAAACTGTCTTGTCCTGTCCTGTCCTGTCCTGTACTGTCCTGTCCTGTCTGGTCGATAATCTATAACGTGTGTGTTCCAGGGACCATTTGATGATCCAATAGATTAATCTGATCAGAACGGCTTTTTATGCCGTGGCTTCTACTACTACTGGAGTATAGTACGCAGCTTATTCATTCGACCGGACTGGATTAGCGCGCCAGCAGAGCAGAGGCTTCCTGTGTAAGTGACGAACGAAGCTTTGTGGATCGAAACCTTTGCAGACAAAAAGCACGCGAGCATGTAGGTGAAATTATTCCACGGAACAGAATGCAGTGCTGGTCCGGTCCATCATGTTCATGTGACTGACGACGCACCAAACGTAGTACTGTGATTGATCGATCCCTCATCAGCAACTAGGAGTACTGCCTTTCGTGAAAGTCTGCACCAAACCAAGATAGGAGTACTCCCTGATTTGGAAATTCGATGCAAACTTGTTTGGCTACTGCTATATCACCTGCCCACCCTAGTGGTTTTCTCTTGGGAACAATCGTGACGCGGCTGAATTTTTTTTTGAAAGAACCGGCAGGCCATAAGGCGAAACGAAAACAGAAATACAAGCCGCAACGGAGAGCCGTGCGGAAAAGAACAAAGAAACAAAGCTTAGAACAACGACACGCCGTACAGGAAAAAAAAAAAAAAAACTAAGAGGGCGCGGAGCGCAGGAGTTTCGAAAGGTGCTTTGCTCCTGCGGAAATCCAGAGGCTCGCCTCATCTTTAATTTTCTGAAGAACTGTGAAGTTTGGAGTTTCGTAGCGCTCGAATGTATATCTCAGCAGATGACTGCACACACGCAGCTAGACCAACTACTGAATGTATATCTCAGCAGTAATCCATCAAATCATCATAGGAAAAAAAGTTGAACATATGAATCTTGTAGCACTAGCACTGCACCATTGGTCTATCCTAACGAGCAAGAGAAAAACTGGAGCCGATTTGAGTGTCCACTAGGCCAGCAATAATCCATGCAGTCGCAATCAGGTCGACGGATCCAGAGAAATCGAGCAATCCAGCCGCCCACGCACTGAAACAACTTGGAGAGCTAGATGAGATGATGAATCGTCGCTGCTCTGCCCTACTATTGGGACGATAGCATAGCCTAGCCATATCCTGTGTGGACGTGGAGGGTGAAACACTGAAATTAACGCCATGGGTGTGGAATAACGAAGGAATCTCTGATCGTATCAGGAGACAAGACCTGGGTCGATTGATATTCAGCAGACAAGGCCGAGGCCGGCGATCTCGTCACAGCAGCATAATGCGCCTTTTGGTGGGAGAAGCGAGAGACGACGGTCGATCGATCCATTCTTGACGCGCCCTTTCCGCAGCAATATAATGCGTCTTCTTTCGTTGTTCCATCGTTGGTTCACGCCAGTTGTTTTCTGATGATCTGAAACGGCATGGAATGGAAGCAGTGCTGTGTGGAATTTTGATGTCTGCGACACCTGCCATGGACATGATGCGAATGGAACGCTGCGTTGGGTCGATGTCAGCTGTAAGTTCTCTGCTCTTTGGAAGAGACAACTGAGCCGGCTCTGAAGCGCACGTAATTAGATAGTGGTACGGCAAGAAATCAACGGCCTATGTCGCCTTCGTCAGTGATACAGTAGGAGAGAAAGTAGGGAAAATGGACAGTGATCGATGGCATAGCTAAACGGTGCAGCTCTCGCATGACCTTTGATAGAATGCTCCATTAACCAGCTGGGAGAAACCACGTACCAGTAGCAGCCATGGTACGCACAACCACCCTGTTAAACAGACGTGACCTAATTAGCCTAATCATAGCAGAAAAATATGGCCAATTGAGCAGAACACACAGAGAAGCATCCCAGAACGAGGCAACCACCCTCCTAATGATCCTAGACTCCTAGTCCTCGCCGGCGGACATGGACCACCCTAGAGCTAGAAGCTAGAGCCTAGAGCTCGCTAGCTAGGTTCTCCAAAGAGAGGCAGAACAAAAGCAAAGGCCTGGGGGATCAATCTGGCGACAGGGACACTTGCATAATCACGTCTCCAAAGCTAGCCACCATCTTTTAACACTCAAACACCCCATGCCATGCGTGCGCGCGCGCGCGGTGCGCCCCTTCCAAATCCCTCTCCTTTTCCAACCTCTTTACCACTAGTCCTAGTTGTTAATCCCGGAGGCCAGCGGTGCACGGCACACGCGCACCCGCTTTCGGTGTCGCGGCCAAGGCGTGTGTGCGTGCGTCACAAGACAAGCCGGACCAGGCCAGGCGCGAAAGAGAACAAATTATTCCCAGCCAGACACGGTCGGCCTGCGCACGGAGTCGTTTCGCCTTCGCCACCCGTGCAATGCCGCAACGGAAGCTGCCAGGCAGAGGTGTGTCGTGATTCGCCCGATCCACACTGATCCACACACGCAGCCAGCCAGCAGCAGGAGCAGCGATAGATCTCACAGGTCGATCAGCTGCGCCTCTGATGCGGCTGCCGCGGCGCTGGCCGACCGAGGGGAAAGCGAAAGCCTGCCGCGGGCTCCCGTCGCGCGCTTGCTTTGCCGCGCACCGCGATGGCTGGCCGATCCCTTGGGCCTGCGGCAACGACGCGGGCAGGCACAACGTGACGTCCCAGCAGCCGCGCTGCCGGTGCCCGCCTCCGCTTTTTTCGCTTTGCCTCGGCACACTCTGGCAGGATGGCCTGGCCGCCTGGCCAAGCCCAACCGATCCGTCCGGGTCCCAGGACGCTGCCCCGCCCCGGGTAGTTCACCAACACGACGCTGTAGCTACCTGTTGTGTTGAGGGTACGCGGGCACTGTAGCACTCCTGCTTTGGGCTGAGCTACTGGTAGTAGAGTGGTGGCCCTGTGTGTTCGTTGCTTGCTCGTTACAGTCATAGTATGAGGATTGCTAGCGGTTATGATCAACAACTACTAGTAATCAAGTAGCAACCGTTCAGGCTGTACAGAGAACAGAGCGCAGGTATAAACTCGGTCGGTGTCTTCTTCTGTCTTTGGTCGACCTACTACCACATGCATGCATGGGAGTAGCTGCAAATTACAGTACAGTACTACTCCGGGTGCAGGCCCGATGAATGAATTGAAGGTAGAGTAAAAAACAAGTGAGCGAGGCCTGATCGTCTCCTTTGTTTGTCCACGTAGTAAAAACAAAAAGAACGGCGTGGCAGTATGAAAAGCCGTGCCTTGTTGCACATGCACAGACGGAGCAAGAGAACAGAGGCGCGCCAGCCGCCATGCATGCACACACACAGCAACCGCCAGGCAAGGACCATCGCCAATAAAGGATCGACAGAGGCCGGCGCGGCGCGCACCCATTTCAGCCCGGACAGACGAGACCAGGCAACCAGACATGTCAACGACTCATGATCCAACACGCACCCACGCTCACAAGTGAAGTGAGTGCCTGCCTGTAGGCCGCACGCACAATTGCCACTGAACTGATCGCACCCACCAACACGTCCAATCACCCGATGCACACAGGCAGGCGCAGGCAGGCAGCAGCTCCATCAATCCGAAAGCGCTGCCACTGCCTGGTGTTCGGCGACTACTTGTGGGCGTGTGCGTGTCGATCCAGGAGAATACCAAAGGCGAATGCCAAGGCCTCACTTGCGTGAACGATGGCTGGCCTAGCGCCGCCCATCACTTGCGTCGTCCCGGCCGGATCGGAGGACGAACAGGATCGTTATCAGGCTCCCCGGCTTGTCGCGTCAACCAACAGCAGCAGGGTGCTCCATCCATCATCACGGCACCTGCCCCCGCCCGTTCGCGGACTTGCATTGCATTGATCAGATCGGATGGGATGGGATGGGCGCGGCCCCCGGACCCTACGCCGGTGCGGTCGCGGCAGGTTGGTATGTTTGTCAGGGCCCCTGCAGCTGGGGCGGCAGGGTGTACTGAGGGGGGCGGCGACGGCGAGATTGTCCGCGGTCGACAGCGACGCCGGGCCGCGCGGCGGAGGCAGGCGCGCCGTCTAGTCTATTCGCGTCCCTGTCGCGGCCGGCCGTGGGCGCCCGCGACTGTTGGGAACGGGAACGGGAACCGGTCGGTGTGTGGTGTGTGCACGCACGCATCCGGACGGACGCATCTAGCAGTGGGGATTCTTTTGTTTT
The DNA here is from genome assembly GCA_015847255.1 of Hyparrhenia diplandra. Lineage (NCBI taxonomy): Eukaryota > Viridiplantae > Streptophyta > Magnoliopsida > Poales > Poaceae > Hyparrhenia > Hyparrhenia diplandra. Next base: position 304,520 of record JADLZK010004051.1, read on the forward strand.
GTTTGCTTGGTTGGTCCATTCCATGTGACGAACATATAGAACGCAATGCATGGGGAGTGTGTCTCGGAAAACTGCCATGAATTCTGGTTCCGGACATAGGAGTACTACATTGATTAATCAGTGTCTGTGCGATAACGAGATTCGGTGCATGCTTAAAAATCTTTCTTCGTACAATACAGCAGAAGTTCCTTTCGAGCGCCGGCCGGTCATGGCCTGCCTCATGGGCTTGCATTGGGAGTACAGTACATGCCTCCTGGGTCTTACAATATTGATTGATGATGAGCTAGGCGATGTAGTGAGTGTATATATCCTCGTGCTCCCAACCTCGTTGCCGTCACGCTCACTCCCTCGTGGACATGTCTCAGGCCGGCCGGGACGCCGGTCGCCATCGAGGGCCAGTGCCGATCCATCGGCCGGGCGGCCCCCCCATGGAGATGGACGGAGGTGCTGCACCTGCATGCAGTGCAGTGAATCATCATGCACCGAAACAAAAACGAGACTCACGCTAAAGCCACAGAAATAGAAACAACAAGGGGCACTATAGACGAAAGCAACGTAGTAGGCGAGAGGGATATATGGGGAAAAAAACATGGCGGGCCGCAAGACATTCCCCTGCCGCCGCCATCAAGATCGATCCATCCCTTTCCATTCCATCGACGGAGAGACATACAGGGAGGAGGCCGTCGTCGTTCACCAGCAGTCCACGGCCGGGAAACGGACGTGATGGTCCCGCTAACTGTTGCAATTGCGATCGCCGTCGCAATTGCTATTGCAAATTGCAAAGCAATAATAACACGAGCCAAGGACAGTGACGCCGCTGCCGCCTGTCCTGCGACGCGCATGCGGCCGCTAATCCCGTCATTAAAAGACGGATTTGGCTGGATTTATTTGTTAAGAGGACGCCCGGAGAACCTCATCCTCGTGCTCATCCACTCCAATCGTGGATGGTTGCAGTGGCGCTGCCGTGCACGCACGCGTTGGATGAGACGCCGCCACGCCGTACCAGCGCGAGGACGGTGATGCTCTGCCTCGCCCTTCGTCGTGCTTATCTATGCTGGACTGCTCGTGAGCTCGCTCTTGATCCGGTCTGGTATATACGAGTATATTCATTCATTCATTGCGTGTTTGCGCCGCTAGCCTTGTTGTTTATGGGCTGCTGTCTGCCGCCGCCCTGTTGGTCCAGAACACGACATGCATGCTTCTCGTCTTCGGGGGGTGGCGGTCCACGTAAGTAAACAGTAAAACTCCGATCAGTTCAATGGTGTAAAGTAATCACGTGATCCTTGCATTGCTTCGATCGATCGATCACGCAGTCCTGATGGTAAGAGTAACACACACCACACTTTACAGCTAGCGACGGACGGCTTTGCCGATCGATTTGGTCATGTGATTCATTCATTCACCTAGCTCGATAACAACAGGAGCAAGGAGAGAAACCCATCGCGACAACAACGTTTCGTCCGGATACAATGATATTGCTTCCCATTTCGGCGTGCTTATCGTGTACTAGCGGCCTGCAGCTTCTTTCTTGTCCGGTGGGCGGCGGCGCGCATCGGCAACGCGTTGCTGTACGTGTACGTGCCTGCGTGCATATATAGCCCGGTCGGTGGTAGTACACGACGACGTACGGCCCGGGTGATCGAGCAAGAGGGAAGCGTGGCGAAGCCAGCTGCCTCGGTACGCTCGCGTTGTAATCCCGGCGCCGGACCAAGCAAGGCAAAGTAACACCTCTGTTGACGTACGTTTGTGAACTGTACACTGCTGAGAGGTCTCGTCTAGTGTTGCTCGCTGGGCCTGCATGTCCAGCCGAGCGGGCACATGCATGGCACGCACGTACGTACGTTCGTGCACGCGCACGGTGTGAAGCGCGCGCCCCACCGGAATTAAACCTCGGACGCAGTAAAAATTTAGAGCAGCATGTTGGTGGTGCACTGCAGCATAGCATATATCCGCGACACAGGACGGTGGATCTGAAAAATAAAAACCTGTGGGACGTGACCGTGATGAGGACTAGTGTGGAAACGGTAACGATAAAATTTATCCAAGAGGTGGTACACAGCACAAAGCACAGCCGCAGTAACCTCCGGATGAAATGCTAGCGCGTGAATCCCCTGTGAGAGCAGCAAGGAGACAGACAGGGAGGGGTACAGCGCGCGGTACATCCTGCGGCATGGGCCCACCCGCAGGGACAGGAGATCGCCATCGCCCACCCCACGTCCCCACCCGCACGCCCAAACCGAATTTTTTAGCCGGGCGCCACGCCACCCCCGTTTCGTTTCCACCTCCACGTCGGCGCCTCCCTCCGCCCCCGTCCCGCCCGCCGCTATATCTTCACGCCGATCGCTTCGCCCCCTCACCCTTCCTCCCCAGCTTTCCACTCCACACCACACTAGCACCAACACCAAGCGAGCTCTTCTTCTCCACTTCTCCCCTGCTCTCTTCCATGCACCACTGCTCGTTCCTTCCTCCTAGCTAAACAGAGGAGCTTGCATTGAGACTGAACGCGCTCCGCTTGTTTCTTTCTTGGTGCCAATTTCTGGGATCGATAATGGAGAGGTGGGGGGGACAAGGACAAGGGGGCGGCGGCTGCGGCGGCGGCGCCGGGGGAGGCCGAGGCGCTGCGCCGACCAGCCGTCCTTCTCGTCCACGCTGCTCGACGCGATATACAAGTCCATGGACGAGCCCGGCGACGGGGTGACATCATCCGGCGCCGCCGCCAAGGCAGCGACCAAGAAGCAGAACCAGGACCTGCACTACAGCTACTACTACAAGGCGTCGCTGGCGGGGAGCTACCGCGGCAGCAGCGGCAGGGCCCCGGGGCCGCACCAGCACGCCGCCACCACGTCGAGCTCCTCCGAGTGTTCCAGCTACGGCGGGTTCTCGTCGTCGGAGGCGGAGTCGTCGCAGCACCGCCGCCTGCGGCCCATACGCACGAGCGTCGCTGCTGTCGCGGCCGCCACGGCTCCCGCGCCTGCGCCCGCGCTCGTGGCAGAGCAGAAGAAGAAGGCCGCCAAGAAGGCCGGCGCCAACATCCGCGCCAAGCTCAGGGACCTCCGCAAGCCGGCGTCTCCCGGCGCGCGGCTCGCGGGGTTCCTGAACGCCATCTTCAACGGAAGGCGCGCGCCGCAGACGCCGCCTTCGGCGTCGGCGTCGGCGTCGCGGGGCGCGGCGGCGGCGGCGGAGTCCGCGTGCTCCACGGCGTCGTCCTACTCGCGCTCCTGCCTCAGCAAGACGCCGTCCACGCGGGGCCAGCCCAAGCGGACCGTGCGGTTCCTGGACAGCGACGACGGCGGCGAGGCGGTGACCGCCCCGGGCGTCGAGCGCCGGAGGGTGCAGGTCGGGGTGGCGGAGCTGGAGCAGATGCTGCTCCACCGGATGGAGATGGACAGCGACGAGGACGACGAGGACGAGGAGAGCAGCGACGCCAGCTCCGACCTGTTCGACCTCGAGAATTTTCGCTGCCGTTGCCCCGGACGCCGGGGCCGCCGCGGCCGCGGCCGCGTACAGGGACGAGCTGCCAGTGTACGAGACGACGAGGGTGGTGCTGGGCCACCGCGCCATTGGCCACGGGTACGCGCACGGGAGGAGTACCAGAGTCGTGTGATCTTGCTGCCGGGATTCATTCATTTCCCGGTTCCGCCAGGGGTAACTGTAAAATGGTGAATGGTGGTGGAGTAACTGTAAAATACACGTGAGCGGTTGTTTGGGATTATTGGGGGCAACAAGTGTTTGCTACTCTCGTAGTGAGATCTCTGGGAGGATTTCTTGGATCTTTTTTTCCCCATTGTTGTCGATGTCGTTGTGTGTGTGGTTAGTTCTAATCTTAGTGAGCAACTCACCGATTTGCCATGCTCTTTTGTCCTCTTTCTTTTCCTCTGTTTTCCTCCACGGATGCCATACCAGCCAGCCAGACGATGGTACTGTCATTTCTTTCTCCTGCACTGCACTCCGTTTTTCACGGCATCTTCTCGCATCAAATTTGTGCGGGAAGGAACGGAACGGAACGAACCGGTAATCCGTGGCTCCGTGCCACAGCCACGTGTTATCAGCTGTTGTTGAAGAAGAAAGCACTCATGCCCTCTGTATGAGATGACTTTTCTTTGGTTCAGCCTTGGAAAAAAAGCAAGCGAATTCCAATCGAAAGCAATCGATTCGGATTCTGAAAGGAATCGAGCCCGCTGGGTTGGATGGATATCTGACGACGTTTCTGTCTCATCGATGGCCACCGCACTAGAGCGCCAAACCGTACTAGGTAATAATCACTATATTATGCACTTACTTAAAACCGCAGCAGCCTCTGCACTGCACTGCACTGCACTGCATTCTTTTTCTTTATTTTCTGGGCTTTGAGCGTGCGGCCAACCGATCACGCACGACGTCTGCAAAGAGATGAAAAAGTTGAGATCCATGGACGATTACCGGCGAGGGATTTGACAGCGGGTGCACACGCGCGCTGCCTGCCACAGTCTGCTGCCGATGCGATGCGATGCTCTGCTGCTGCTAGTGGCTCTGCAATGTGAATCACAAACCAATCATTACTCGAATCATTTCCAGTTCCAGGGGTTGCCACAGCCTTATTACAGGCAGTAGGTGAGTGAGTGAACGTTCGTACAAAGTATGGTGCACCATTCCGTGCGTGGTTCAGACTTGAGATCCACAGTTCAGTTCTTGATATCGCCACCGATTATCATTGCAGTGATCACGCACGTTGCATTATTGTCCACACGGATGAGTCGCGGCGACGGATGGAGCAATGCAATGCATGCACGCATGTCTTGCCATATTTCTCGTTTCCGCGGGGTGCGAAACCTGGAAACAAGCCCTCTATCCCGGTTAAACCGTACGGTTGGCCGTGCCAACAACCAAACTGCTAATAATCCTGGAGCTCCATGTCATGCCTTGATCCTAAAGTAAACGCTGTCCACGCGTGCCCTTCTTACTACTACCTCCTTTGTGTGTCCTAGCGAACGTGCCTCCGTTAGCTAGCATAAAAAAAAAAAATGGGGACATCGATCCTACTCTATGTTCTAATGAATGAATGCCACTCGTATCGTGTCAGTGGACAGGTTTCAGTAACATATTTTCCGGTTCCGTGTATAGTGTGAAAAAGGACAGTCAAGTATTTCGGCTGGGGGCTGCTAAGCTAGGAATTGAAGAAGAATATGTGTTCTCAAATGAGCCACATCCACACACTCAGCATCCAGCTTGTCTTGGCTTGGCTACATGATAGATCATAGATCAGAGGAGTCTGCTTTCACCTTTGAATTTTCATTATATTCCATCGACTTTGATGTTCTTTCCTTTGGGCATTCGGAGGAATAATGCAGCTTCTCTAGCGCTGTCCCTCAGTTGAAACTTTGGAAGTAACGGTGCGTACAGCGTGTCCTTTTTTATGTCTCGAAACGATTTTTCGTTTTACCCTTGTTTGTGCTTTGTACCATCCGAGGGACACGGACGACTCTAGTACCACTGTCACTTCCAGTGGTGTGCCTACTAAATTTTCGAAACCAAAAATCGAAACCACCCTACGGATTTTTATTCTACAAATGCTCAGTCCTCTTCACTCGTACTGTAATAAAAAATAAATAGCCCATTTATGTCCGCAAATAATGAGTACTATAGGAGCAACGTACTATCAAAGATAGTAAAACTTACCAAAGGTAATTGCGCTCAGGCGGCGCCCGTTATTAATTTGTTGTGTGGATGGATTCAAGTGATGTCGAGACGATTCTAACTGTTGAGAATTGTGACTTGGGCCTTGATGAAGAACGGTCAGTTGTGTCTCTGGTTCCTCGATACAAGAACATAATGTGAATTTGTCTGTTGTTTCTTAGCTTATTTAACGATGATTCTTTGTGACAATGATCTATTTTACCGTGAAATGGTTTTTAGTTCAGTTGATTGATGTTAGTAGTAACCTAAATTGAACCTTTTCGCTTGAAATTATCAGCCATGGTATAATATTTTTACATTACAACGACATCTCTGTTTTTTTTTAAGTTTCATCCCTTTTAGAGCAAACCACAATGTTTGCAAAAGCAGTCCATAAGGAATATAATATTCACTATCAGCTAGCCTGGTACATTGTGTACTGGTTCATAAGCAAATCCATAGCTATCACCGACCATAGTGCTATGGACAGGTCATAAGGGATAAACAATACTAGATTCTCTCACATCACTCTCTCTCAACGTGCACAGCACATGAAGAGACTCTTGTTTGTGAATTTTTTTATGTGATAGTGGAGTCCACTTTATGGTCCATATGGACACTAACATTGTGGAACAAACCATAGCTATTGACTAACGACAAGGGTCCCACTCTTATGGACCAAGTAGTCCATATACATTGAGGTTGCTCTTAGGACTTAACACCCGTTTGGCACGACACCAACTCCCACCTTGAAGCCATGAAAAAAAACTGGGATTGCCAAAACGGCTTTTGTAGTTCTATCAACAAGTCGGAACCATTTTTATATTAGCGAGCATGAACCGTGAAAAAACATGTTTTTTTTTTCTCCTCACAAATTTTTACATAAATTAGTATAAAAAATTTGTTACTAAAGTCATTTTTGCTAAAGATTTTCTAAAATTACTTTAGCTCCATAAGAGGAGCTCAGGCCCTGGGCCTTGGTATCTGATATTTGTAGTCCCCTACCAGACATATATCCTGAGAAGACATTTCAAATGGAAGGTAAAAAACAATAACACAAAGTTGTTTTGGAAGATAAGTCATGAATAATTAATGATGATTCTTTATCTTAAAAATATAAAAATTATATCAATAGATTTGTCTTGAAAATTAGTTTCATAAAAATATAGGTTTCAAGTAAATTTTCTTTTTATAAAAAATAGAAATCAAACTGTGCTTTGAGACCGTGGCTCTATCCTAAACAACTTCTTTTTTTATACTAAGGGAGTACGTTTGAGATGGAAGCCCGAACAACGGATTGAGGAGTAAAATAATACTAGCACGTTTGGAGTAATTGTCAATACTGGAGCTAGAGAATGTTCATGTGATCCTGCTTCATCGCAATCAAAACAGCTCTATTAGGCCACTCCAAACTTGCATGATGTCCCGGCCACCATCCATCATCCGATAGAATAAAAAGTAGAAATAAAATGAACAAAAAAAGGATCTCAGTTGTTATCGTCGTCTTTATCCGAAGTAATCTCAGTAGCGGAAAGGAAACATGAGGGGTGTATTTTACCATTATTTTCCACCAAATATCTTTCACTTTTTCCCCACCTTTGGCGAGTCCCCAGTCAAAAAAAGAAGAGAGTTCATCGAGTCTCTTGAGAGTGGTAGCCGTCGCATTCGAGAGTCGAGACATTTTTCTATGGCTCGTTCCATCAATCGATTCCCATACTTTTGGAGCGTGGTTGTAGTTGTACCCGTACTATGCCAATGGTCTTTGGCCAGTTGGCAATAAAAAAATTAGAATACACTGCAGCTCTATATTTTTTTGAAACGCAGCAGCCAAGCCCGGCATATATTAATAAGTAGAAGAGTAGAGAATTACACGCGTAGCAGGCCAAAACAACTTCCCGGATTGACAGATTGTCAAACCGGGGAGAGGATACTAAATTGACTACTCACGCTCTAGGGACACTGCAGCTCTATAGCCTTCACTATGGTGATGGATTACAATTCTGGCTATTACCGTACTTCCACTTGCAATGTTACTATTACAAATCTACTGCACCATTCGTACAAAAATTTAGACCAAAACATATATAGGAGTAATAAGTTTCTTTCTCAAACAGGATAACAAATAGCGTACTTAGTTGATATTTTTTTATTTATGGAGCTTTACCTATTGTATGGATCTTATTAATTCTTGTTTAATGATGTAGGGTACTAATTAATCAATACCCTAACGCCTGCAGCAAGCTAAACGACAACATTTGTAGGAGCACACATTTGTAGGCGCACACTCGATGCTTCTTTGTGCGAAATGAGTTCAGACGCGCTTATATGAAATGACTGCAATTACGTACCAGGACCACGATACCTAGACCAAACCTGATCAAGCACGCAAAGGCAGCTGCAGCAGATGCAATGCAACCAATTCGGTTCAGGATTATTAGCAACTGTGGGGTATGGGCATTCGTAGAGACATTGACAGCTACTTCAAAGTTGATTATTATTAGGACTTAACTGAACCAATTGGTGGGCTGAATCGTACTATAACTATACACACACAAATGCGATGCGATGCGACACTATTAGAGGCCGGCCGGCCGATAAGCATCATGGGAAAAGATAAGCACTTCCAGCTCAGAGTGGCTGCACTGTTCTGTACCCTGCACACATTCTCTAATCTCCTCAAATGCACACTTCTATATTGCGGCCTGGTTTAGATTGCTAAAATTTGTAACCGAAAGGTCACATCGTTAATCGTAAAGACGTTTCGTTTGTTAGTGGTAAAATATCATCATACCATGAAAGTAATTCAGCCAAAAGAATCGAAATACCATGAATGTACATCTAAACTGTGTAATTAGTTATTTTTTACCTACATTTAATACTCCAAACATATGTCTTTTGGTGTATTTAATGTGATGTGATGGAGAGAAAGTGGAAAAAAGTTTAGAAATTTTAGCAATCTAAACAAGGCCATTTACGATGCTTTTCCCGTGTAGGCTCTTCCCTAGTGTCCCTAGAAATGGGGTAGCTAGTACCATTGCCATCCTAGCTCAGCATATGCAGGCATTCCATGCTACAGTACAAATATAGAGGGACAAAGATCTTCAGGTCTGAGGAGGAAAGCAAGCCGCCGGCCGGGGACCCCTAGACTCGAGAAAACAAGAGCATAAATGTTAAGCTCACATGATATGCATGTTAGGCCTTGTTTAGATCATTAATTATGCTTTAATTAAGAATATAGTAATTTAGATTATTAAGGAATATAATAGTCTGGTTAATTATAGTTTGGAACCTTTTGATTATTGTTGGTCGAGTTTATAATCTATTACATAATCCAGATTGTTTGGATAACCTAAACATTGTTTTTATTAGAATATTATAAATCAAGGTGATTCATCAGTGATGACTGCAATTTCAGGCTCTTTCGGAATGTAATGAGAAATTTTTGCAAGGATGCTACAGCTGAACCTTCATATCTGTTAAGAGATCTTGCAACAAAAGTATCAGTGATATAAATTGTTAATCTTCCATAATGAATTGATAGTAGCATACACTTGCACATCAAATTAATAGTAGACTTGTAATATAGAAACAGCAAAAAGGCAAACTGTTCATGAGTGCAAGCCACAAAAAATTCAGTATTAATAGAAAATTGAGCGAAATAACTAAGATTGGCATGTCACTGCACTAAAAAGCAATGGCATATTAGGCTAGCGACTACATACACCAGATAACCAAAATACCTGTGCAAATTAAAACCACTTATATCCTTGTTACTATTATAATAAACTCACCAACAGTAAAAGTTGGAAGCTCTTCTGATAGTGCATATGAAAGGTATCAATACAATTATTTTTGCTGATAGTGCATATGAAAGGTATTAATACAATTATTTCCAGGCCGGTAGATTGAATTACCTATGTGCTGAACAAAATAAAATTCTTTTCTATTGTCGAAATTGCAAATCTAATTTTTGTTTGATCATAGTTGACTAATTCATACATCTAACTAAATATTGTTAGAGCATTAGCTAACTATATCAGCTATAACTAGCTGACGACAGATATCTTCATCAGCTTACAGTTCTACAGGGAAGTTGTCATCGCCTCAAAATAACTACAGCCCCAACCCGAAATTGCAAGCTGACAGAAATATCACAATGTGAAACTGATATAATAGGAAACAATCAGTGCCAAAAAATCTATTGTATGTTCTTTCACATTCAAAGCCTCCCTAGGCATTCTACAGAGATGTAGCAGAGATCCATGTGTTAAGGGGTTGCCTTGCTGTGCACAGATTTGACCTGTTATTATCAGTAGAAGTAGATGTTGATTGACTGAAACAAGAAATGTAATTTGTGCTAAAGGGAACAAAACTACATGTCAAAATAGATTAAGTGGATGGGCCACTTACCGCTGACCTACTGCGCCACCCACCTCTCCTCGTCCCCTGCTAGCCCGCCGCCCGCTGCCCGCCGGTGATCCAGCCGCCTAGGGTTCCGCCTACCCCCATAGGCGAGGCGGGGACCCATCGCCGAGAGCTTAAGCGCGCCTAGGCGCCGCCTAGCGGAACAGGGCTTCTATCAACAAAATGCAGGTTCCACAAAGCACATATGCATTATTGAAGTGCACAACAATTAGGTACAAATTTAATTGGTTATGTACACAATTAAAAGCTAGAAGTATTAACAAAATACTTAATAATTATGGGTCCAATCGCTTTGTGATTGCTGCTGCAACCTTGTGGCTATGCAGCAAGCCAAACCAAATAGTCACTATGATGAAAATGTAATTCTTCACTGAATTATGGACACGCTATGCATTAGTTATCTCATGGGCATCCTAAAAATAGATCTACTAATGACAAGTAATTTGAACATGCTATTGTATGAATATTTTGCATCTCCTGGCTTCGCACACAGCCTATAAATTTGTTGAAACTTTAACAAGATGTTCTAATGCAGCAAGTGGAGCACTGATGCTTCTTGCTAATTTAATTTAATTGGTTCAAAGAGCTGCTTCCAAAACGCCTTTTAAGATAATCAATTTTAATAGCAGATAAGATTATGTCCAAGTACATAACACCATGTTCTTACTAATGTGATTATAAGACAACCAAAATAGCAGTTTGAATCTCCTTTTTAAGCCTGTAAACTGAAGAGCCTAGTCTAGAATTGGAAGGGAAAGTACAAAAATTATTCACCTAAATAATCTAGGACAGACATGGATGTTATATCTTATATCTCAATATATAACTGAAAACAGAAGCCTTTAGATCAACCTTGCACCAGATTAATTCATCAAAACATAAAGAAAATCATGTATTACAGAGATCCAGCACAAAATAGGACTGAACTCAATATACACAATTTAAAAAGAGATGCTGTCAGGGTCGAATGAAACTAACCAAACATGAATTGAGATGATTTTATTGGAATTACATATGAGCATTAAATCTTTAAGCACAATTACCGATTACATATATTACCATGTACCATTTGCATGAATGAAAGCAACTCATAACTGCAGTATAATAAAAAAAAACAGGAACATTAAGAGAAGGCTTATCCTAAGGCAAAGCAAGAAGCAGTCACAAAGTATAGGGTGATGAAGATGTGGCATAGCTATCAGATGTCGTTGGGTGTGGCCTATGCCCTATGGCCTTCGGATCATGCACGACATCCAGCCACGGACTTGGTTGGGGAGTGAGTTCAGTTGACGGTGCGGTTTACTCAAAAACATTGAGAAGGCGCATATGCATAGTATCAACTGTGGATTGCATGATACAACAAGCCCATGAAAAAAAAAAAAGCTAGTTGATTAATCAGGGAATCTGAAGAAAAATTTGTTATGCTTCAGGCAACAAAAAAATTGCCAGATTAATTTCAGGGCTGCATATAGACACAGACCTCTATAGTGACAAACGCCCGGGTATGAAATTGCTTAATTAACATGGAGCTAGCAAGCATTGCCACATCCATGACCATCTAATTTATAAAACATTCTAAAAAGAAAGAGATCGATTAATGAACTGAACCAATAGTGTAATATTGTAATTATATATCTTTTCGCTCACAACACCTTGTATCGACCCCACAAATAAAAATTAAAGAGAACAGTGAGAAATAGATTGACCATACATATTTGGTGCTTCCATTCGAACTGCCATCAGGATGAGGTAGAGTAGTCTTCTAATTAGATAACTTTTGCTCACAACATGCATCGACTCCAAAAATGAAATACGAGTGAGAAAGAGATTGATCATAAATATTTGGTGCTTTTTGTAGTAATAATTGCCAATTTGCCATCAGGAATCAGGATGAGAATGCAGGAATCAGGATGAGAATGCACCTGTTGTAATACATAATTGTTAGTTCTTTCTCACATCTGCACAAAATTGTCATATCTGTGTGCAAAATCAAATACTGGAATAATAAATAAAGAACCTTCTAGCTGAGCAATCACACGGTTCTGACGGCCGACTCAACCTTCTAGCTGAGCAGTCACGTCGTTCTGTTGGCTGACTTCTTTGGCAGATACAATCTCCAATCTGCACAGACAGGAAATTCATAGGAGGAATAACTTATGAATCACAAAATCGAAGAGGAAAACTAGCAAAAGAAAATCATTACTAGAAGCCAAATTAATCAGCATGGTTAAATGTGAACCTATTTGCATGTAATAGAAATTAATACAGGAACAATAAATGGCATGCGTAGCAGGACAAAAATGAAGCCCAGATACGGATCATATAGCCATGATGTATTTAAACCCTAATTGAAGCAATCAATTGTGCAGGAACCTCCCTAAAATTGATGAAACACCTGATTGATGAAGACTAAATACACTGATGAAAACACACCTTACGCTCCGAAATGTCTCTGCTCGCCATGCGCGCGCGCGGAGATGCTTCAGCTGCCGCGCCCACCGCCACCTGATGGAGGTCTGCCGCTGTCCTCACCACTTTAGTGCCCACGGATCTCATGGCACTAGGCACACGAGTGGATTTGAAGGTGCATCCAGATGGGGATTGCCTCTGGTTTCAACCGGAAGATACAAGGTGCGCAGGCGAGAAGAAAACCGTCGCTGCCCAAGGAGAGGCCGCCGACCGCCCATACTACGGCTGACGAGTGCGGATTGGGGATGGGCGCCGGCGGGGTTGGGTTGTGGGGCAGCGCTGACGGGGATGGATTGAGAAGCGGCGACGGCGGGGGTGGGTTCAGCAGCCGGATGGAGGGGAGCTGCCGCCGGGGAGGTGACGAAACTGCAGCTGCCCACGACTCCACGAGAAACAAAACCAACCAGGTGGGCCCTCGAAGCCCATTAGAGCCTGGGGCTACGGGAGAAAAAGAAAAACCGACGAGCCCGGTGGCTTGTTGGCTGCGTCGGACCGATGCTCTGGATGGGCTCGGGGAGTGAATATTAATTAGTCCCCAGGGGAATATATATCATACCTATATATATATATATATATATATATATATATATATATATATATATATATATATATATATATATATATATATATATCTCATGGAACTTATGATGTATTATATAGGTTTAAAGTCTACAGTAGTTTCTTTTTCATACAGTTGCCTTGTTAGATGAACATATATAATGCCTACAACCAAGCGAAACAGGGACGGAGCACAGGGCTGTCACGACATTTATTTGTCAGCTACAATAGCTTTTTATAAGATGGATGGATGGTTGCATAGTTTAATATGCATGGTTTGTTGGTTGTTTGGGTTAGTTAGTTTTTTTTTTAACCAATTGCATTTTTGTTTGTCCGACACAAATACTTTACTGTAGCATCCTCGACCCTCTGTTTTCTTTGGATAATGTAAGCTTCACTCCTTACCCACGGCTCGGCTTTGATATGGATTGGACTGCATGTGTATTGACTTGTTCAACAAAAAAAACTTAAAATGATTGAGAAGTTGGGCAATTCACTTTATGTTCAAACTAGGTTTATTGAACTAAGGTGGGCTAATCTCTATTTTAGTGATGCTAGAGATCGAACGAACGAGCGAGCTAGTCTGATCCTCACCAGACCTAGTAGTCTCATGAAGTAAGGTAATGGAGTCAAATTATAAATAAAAAAATTTATAGCCTCTTATTGGAAAACGAAACTAGGTGCTTAGCTAAGATAAACACAAAAGGTTTATAGAGGCTATATTAAGTTAATTAAAAAGAGGCTTTACTTGTCCATTAACCGTTGACTCTTGTTTGTTTGTCCACGCACGAAGTATGCATGGCTAATTGCTGTATTGGCCCGATGATACTAATTAATCGGGTTACAAATGGACCTAGGGCCCGGATGAAAAGTGGAGGAGGGCACTCTAAATAACAGTACATGAGACTCACTACCTGCTTTCGAATTTTCTATTGCTCTTGTGTAATTATGCATGGTGTGGTTGTGTTGTGACTTGCATTGTGAGGTAGGTATAGTTGGGATCTATAGGGCATATATATAAGCTGCAAGGCCTATGACCCTATGAGATTTCTTATTACGACATGATGGTGCAGCGTGTTTGCGTGGCCTTACATTCAGCACCTACTACTAAGTCATGCCCATGCCCAGCCCATATGCCTTTGAGGAAGAGATAATGGTAAAACAGATTACAAACAATGCCATTTTGTACATTTGTCACGAAAGCGATCAACTTTATCACGGATATAAAGAGCAATGCATTTGTTTTGCCAATAATTTGGTTGTGCGTGAGGCAAATCGATCGGCAGCATCATCGTCTTAGGCTAGCTATAGCCTACATAGGAGGTTATATTTATATATCTATCGTGTCCGTGTAGGGCTTAATAAGAACGTCATCTGATCGAGCTTAGCATGAATAGGGTCGGGATGCAGTGTTTTCTTCTTCTTCAAAACAGGTGCAGTGTTTTTTTCCCCAACAGGACCTGGATGCAGTTAGCTGTAGGCAGCACTTGACGTTTAAGCGCACCGGCGCGTACCACTGCAGTCGAGTCACTCACTTTCTCTACATCACATCACATTAAATACACCAAAAGACATATGTTTAGAGTATTAAATATAGGTAAAAAAATAACTAATTACCAGTTTAGATGTACATTGCGAGGCGATTCTTTTGAGCCTAGTTACTCCATGAACACTCCCTCCCGGCGCTCCCAACGGGCGACTCGGGGGCCCCAACCGCCGCCGCCGCTCCTCCGTCGTCGCCGCATCCCTCGGCGCGCCGCCTCTCGGCGGCGTGCGGCGGCGTGACGGACGCACAACCCGGTGACCGTGGCGTTCTTCCCTCCTCCTCTCCCACCCTCCCATCTCTCCCCTCTTAGGCACCTCTCAGCGGCTACTCCGGCGGGCTCGCCGTGTGGCGCGTCGGATCGGGGGCTGCCTCGGCGGGATCGGCAACCGCCGGCCGGCTGGATGAAGGCGCGCGGCGCCACCCCCAACACACCCTCGACTCCGTCTCAGGCTATTTTTCGGGCGCGGGGGGGTTGATCGCGCCCGTGCTCGTCCGTGGGCGCGGGGTGGGGTGGCCGGCCCTCCTCTCTCCAGCGGTGGCGCGGTCGCCGTGCTCGTCCGGGCGCCGAGGGCGCGGTCGGCCATCTTCTCCAGCGGTGGGGCGTGGTGCGCCCCACGTGCGTGGGGATGCGGCAGCGGTCGCCTGCGGGCGGACCCGCGTCCCCACGGCGACCCTCTTCTCCGGCGGGGCATGGCGTGGCGTCCCGGCGGGCGGCGGTCCACGCGCCGTTCGTGGCGCGGCCGCGTCGCCCGGTCGTCCGCGCGTTTGGCGTGGGGCGTGCGGCGGTGAAATGGGTCGGCGATCCGCCACCCTTGGCGATCTGCGGTGGCACGGGGCACGCATGGCGTCGCCGGGCACGGTGCCGCCCCATGAGGTTCTTGCGGTCCCGGCACCGGAGTATCCGCCCGCAGCGCGATGATGTGGGTCTTTGCGACCGATAAGCGGTCATCATGCACCATGGTGGTGTCGATGGTGCTTATGGTTGCTGGCGTCGTCGGCGCCATATGGTGGCGTTGAGGGCGTCGTCTGCTTCGATCGGACATCGGCTGCGCGCCATGGTGGCGTGGTCGGTGTTGGTCTGCGATCAAGCACTGCCTCTCGCCGTTAAATCGGCCGGGCTCGGTTCGCGGTCGGCGGCTGCCCAGCGGCTTCGGTGCCCACGGGCGCGTCGTGGCCGACCCGCGGCGTTGGCCTCCCGCGAGACCTCGTTGGCGGACAAGGGTGAAAACCCTGCCGGGCTTCATGCCGTGTGGCCAGACGGTGGCGCGCCTTTCAGCGTCATCACCTTCTGGCGTCGTTGTTTTACGTCAATCACTTGTCTTCGGTCTTGGCCGGCGTTCGCGAGCAACTTCGATCTGTGGCTGCTGCTCCACGGTGGCTCGTCCCGTCTTGGTCGGTTTGGTCGTCTTCTTTGCTCCTATTCGTACTTCATGTTACTCCTCACCGGGTGTGTCTAGGCTGGCGGTTGTTGTAGCTCTAGGCGTCGTCGTTCCGGCGGATGCTTTTTGCCGAGGTGTCTTGTTTTCGGCGGATGCTTTGCCGTCGAGGTGCCGTTATCGTTCGGCGGATGCTTTGCCGCCGAGTGCTCTTCGTCGTTTGGGCGGATGCTTGGCGCCTTGTCTTCCGAGCATGCGTTTCCGGCGTCGCGGCGTGCCCGCGAGGTCCATGATCGTTACGAGCCTGCGTTTCGGTATTCTTTGCCGAGGTGCGGGCGTTTCGAGCCTATGTTTCGGTGTGCGCGTGCGGCTGAGGTCCCTTTGTCGTCTTCCGGCGAATGCTTTCTTTGCCGAGGTTCTTCTAGCGGATGCTTTGCCGCTCTTGTCTTCCGGCCGGTGCTTTCTTTGCCAAGGTTGATTTGGACGGATGCTTGGCCGTCGGTTTCTAGCGGATGCTTTGCCGCTATTGTCATGTTTTGGTTCTAATCGCCGCTAGCTACCGGGTGTTGTGTGGTTTCTATTGTAATAGGTTCATTTGTCGGGGTTGTTAGTTGGAGGGTCCGCCCACCCTCCCCTTCCGTTTCTTCTTTGCTTGTTTGTGTCAGGGTTTTCGTGGGTAACCCGAGGGTTACTCGCGTCTCCCCCTTGTATCCGGTTACCGGCCGTTCTTTTGGCCTTCTACGCTTAATGAAAAAGCGCCAACTTAAGGGGCGTGGTCTCGAAAAAAAGCCTGGGATTCTTTCCATGATAGGATGATATTTACCACTAACAAACAAACGAAACCGGCGGTTCCAAATATTTGCCATCTAAACAAGGCCGTCACCCTCTTTTGTCAAAGCTCGTAGCAGAGTCCTGTAGGACTAGTGTACAGCTAGCGCTTCCTGTTTGTCTGGCATTCAGGTTTGTTCTTCGTGTTTGCGCGTGTGTTCAAACTTGAAACCTTGAGCACACACAAGTAAGGTCAAAAGGGACTGTGCGCCAAAAGACCCAACAGCAAGGTCCGGTCCCCAACGTCAAGTCGGGTATGAACGATGAAAGAAGAGCGCGCGCGATCGAGCGTGATCGTCGGCCGGCCGCCGATCCCGATGCACGTACACGGACCCCTGGAGATCATCGGTGGATCAAGCAACGCTGCCAGCGGGCCATGCCGATGTCACGGAGGAAGCCAATGGTCCCGTGCCATGCCGCGCGCTTTCGCTCTGTCCAAGAGAACCCAAGCAAGCAAAGCAAGGCGAGCGCACCGCGATGGACGGACGGACGGGTGCGCCGCGGCGCCACAAAAGCTATGCGTGGGGTGGGGTGGGGTTGGCATCGTCGGGCCCGACCTGGACCGACCGACCGATCGATCGATCGATCGATCTTGCGGGATCGGATCGGATCGGATCCTGTTCCCGACCTCTGCTTTGCTTTGCCCTGCTGCGTTCTCGGCCGCGCCGCGGCGCGACACGACGGTGACACGGGCGCGCCGAGAAAGAGGAAAAAAGCGTAGCGCCGATGGCCTGGCACGGGGGCCCGACGTGCGTGCATGCCGCCGGATCACGAGCCGTACGTGGCCGTGCCCGTGCCCGTGCTGCTTTGGTTGCTCACTCTTTACCGCGTGCAGGGGGCAACCAACCAAAGTGTTACGGAGCGAGTTTTGGATCGAGGCCGTCGCGGCGGCCGAGTGGTGGCGCCGGCGCCGGCGCTGGATTGGGACGCAATGATGGGCTGCCACCCTGCTGCCTGGCACGCGTGATCGGCTTCCCACGTGCGAGCCTACGATGCTACGTGTACCCCTACCCTCGCCTTTATCTTCTTTTGGTACTGCGCCTACTAGCAGTAGGAACTGCAGGAGGCCAGGAGCACCACTGCATCGCCGCTTTTGATCGCCGCTTTTGTTACTGCTGGGCGGCTGCTGCCACGACCGTACTACTACTGCTGGCTTGTTGCTCTGCGCGCCCATCATCTTGGGATAGCATAGCTCAACTGACGTCGCCGGCCGGCCGATGCGCGCAGTTGCACTGCACCACAGTGTGCAGCGGTGGATCAGCGTGCGCCGCGCTGCTACCTCGGATCTCGGTCGCCGTCGTCAGCCGTCTACTACAGTCCGAGGCGTGAAGTGCTGCCAGTTCATGTGCCGGCGGAGCAGGTACAGAGTGCAACAGCATACTCTGTATGCACTATATTGCACAGCGTCCATGCCCGCAGCTGACACCGCCCGCACCGCTGCCGCGTCCAGCATGGTGACATCCCACAGCCTCCATGGTCTACTGCTCGATGGAAGTCTCTGTGGTCTACGTATGCGCGAGCGAGCGTATACTACGTGTAAATTCTCGATACTAGGCGCGGCCGGCAAACGCGTAGATTCTGCTAGATCTGCGGCCCGTCCGTGCCATGGCCCAATGGTACGTACAGTGTACGTATAATGTAAGCATGTCTCGTGGTTGGGAGCACGTACTCATCAATACAAAGTGAGCCTGCAGAGGCAGGCAGGGGCAGGCCGCCGTAGAACGGCGCCCGGCAAGTCGGCAGCAGGCAAACAAGGCAAGGCAACGGGCGGCGCGTGACATTTCCAGGGGAAGGGGAACGCGGCGTGCTCTCCCCGTCCGTCCGTCACCGGTCCGTACAACTCACGAGCCGGGAGTGAAAACTGAAGAAGCGAGAGCATAGCCACGGCATTGATGCATGGAGAAGCCCACAAGCCTGACATGACCATCCAGTTCGCCATCACGAGCTGCAGGGGAGACAGCCATCACGCACGAGCTGTGCCTACTGCAGGGGAGAGAGCCCGCCTACTGACATCTCGAAGAAGCCTCCTGACGAGAGGCGACAGCCCAAGGCCCATGCAATTTAAGAAGCAGGTGAGAAGAGGCCCACGCGACGATGGCGAAGGTACTGGGAGTACCACGGAGACACAGCTTGCAATTTAAGGGCAATGGGGTGGTCTGCTTATAGACAGACATAAAAGACAGATCATAGAACTCATAGGCTTTGTTTAGATTCATGGAGTTTGAGAAAAAATGTCACAACTGACACTGTAGCATTTTTTATTTGTTTGTGGTAATTGTTGTCCTACCATAACCTAACTTAAAGATTCGTCTCGTTGTGTACATCAAAAACTATATAATTAGTTTTTTTTTATTACCTACGTTTAGTGCTCCATGCATGAGACAAAAGATTTGATGTGATAAATGAATAGTGAATTTTGGAGAGAGAATTTAAGGATCTAAACACAACCATAGTCTATTTCATCGTCTGCAGGATATTTAATGCATTGCATGCAGCTAAGATCAACTACAAACAAATTTATGTATACAATTGTGTGGCTACTTGATAGAAAATTTGTCAAGCATAGATAAGTGCAATGATTACACTATTTTTTTAATAGAAATTGTGTCAAGCATAGATAAGAGCAATGATTGCCCATCTAACCGAATTAAGTTTCATAGATAAAATTCAGAGGATCAAGTTCAGAGATAAAATTCACACTTAATAACTGAATGAGTACACTTAACTGAAACCTAGTGGAGCACATCTGTTCATCTTAACTGACATAAAACTACCAGCATTCAGGTACCTCTGATCTCTGACAGTAGTCCAGACACTACTCACATTCAGGAAGCAGTTCAGATAGATCACATCGTTTCACAAAAAAAAAAATCGTAAAAAGATCACAGCACTAGATAGATACATTCAGGAAGCGGATTTATAAAGCACTCAAGTCACAACTCTTCCTCTGCAGATCACAGCACCAGGTAAATCACACCATGTCCTGCAAAATTGATAGGTAAACCACACCATGTCCATTTCAGGTTTCAGGTTACAGAGAACAAGAAAATACAGAGAACAAAAATCCAGACACATGTAGCCAAATTGAATTAATGGTGTCTGATCATATCACTAGTTACCATTAATTCAAATGGACGGCGTGAGAGGCCTTAAATTGGCTTCACAGTCGCAGGTCACAGCTCCGGCCACCAGAAGGCTGGGCTTCTTCAGTTCTAGGCTCATGAGCTCCCCATGCCTGACAGTCTGAGGAGCCTGCGGTAGCAGTGAGCAGCGGCAGTGCCTGTCGTCTTCGGGGCCCTGTGCCCCTCCATGTTCGGCTTTTCCTGAGCTGTGGTGGCGGTGCAGCGGTGCAGGGCAGCAGCCCGCCCTCTGCAGCATTGGCAGGGAACCTGCCTCCTCATTATGCTTCCCGGCTTCTCCCAGTTCACAGGCTTCTCGCTGATGGCCAAACAAACCGGGGATCCATTGCCAGGCTGCAAGAGGTGCACAAGCTAGTTCAAATTTCAAACTAGTAGGCCCCGAATGAAAATCAGAGCAGATCCTCCGTTCATTTTGGTTTCATGGAGAGAGCTGTTATTCATGCATTAATCAACTGGAGACACTTACAGTGAAGGTAAAAACTAAGCTTACAAAAATCTGTAAGTATGTGTTCAAACCGGGGATCCATTGTCAGTTTCAATATTATTCAAATTATCAGAAAATAGTAGTAGTAAGCTCTAAGCTGTAAGTATGTGTTCAGAATTGTTAATACAACTGAAAATCTGAAGATGTTAATCAAACAAAGAAGAATACGGGACTAAGTGTCTACCCATTTTACATGTGGAGTAGGTTAAGGCTCCTTCACTTAATTCTTGACCAAGCCTACAAAAATATACAGTGGAGCGCTTAAAAATTGTGCAAATGTTGGAAACCACACAAAATAGAGATACATACTTACATAGAAGCCTACAAACCAAAGAAGCCAGACGTGTAAGTTTACCACAAAAAAAAACTGATGAAAGCATAATAACCCCATAATATCAGGCTAAAAGACCAGTATTTTTTAAAAACAAATGTCAAAATCAAGATCATGTGTTTGGAGAAAAGGTAAGGTCAA
Organism: Hyparrhenia diplandra; assembly: GCA_015847255.1. Classification (NCBI taxonomy): domain Eukaryota; kingdom Viridiplantae; phylum Streptophyta; class Magnoliopsida; order Poales; family Poaceae; genus Hyparrhenia; species Hyparrhenia diplandra. The sequence goes on from JADLZK010004051.1 coordinate 325,470, forward strand.
ACTTCTTGAAACATTAAAATCACTACTGTACTCATTAAAGCGGCTAAACTTCATATCTGTGTACTTTGGCCTAAGAATGGTGTCCACACTGCAAAGGACACACGGCTTAGTTTTCTCTAAATACAAAAGGATACTAGAAAAATTGCTGGTGTGTCACCATGACGCCACAAATCAAAGTATTGTATTGTACATGTATACACAATTCCAACTCTATATTTCTTTTTCCACCAGAGTAGTCCAAGGAATACAGTGAGATACTAATTCAAAACCGTGTGTTTGAATTTCCTGCAACACCTGTCGTCAATAACATATACAGGGCTAGGGCCTGAATACCAAATTAAGAAGCTGCAGCACATGGAACTATATAGATTAGGCACCATTTGAAACCTTTCTAGATTTAGCATATATTCCCACAAAAACTAGATTCTGCAACACAGTGCAGCATCAAAAATCATGTGGCCTCAAATCATTCCATTGCACAGTTAATTATAGGACCCATTCATCTAAGAACAAAGCAACATTACACACACATATCTCTAATGCGCAAGGTCTACCCTGCAATTTGATAGGGTATTGGGTATTTGGGTTACAATACAACGATAGGATTTAGCTCGAGGATTTATCAACAGCAAGATCACCATTTTGTACAAGTATGTTATTTCATAACCTCTAAATTTTTAGTTCTTTCATCACTATGAGCGATGCTCCCAAGTCTCAACGCTCAAGATGTATGCAACCATTGATGAGCTAATGGGTTGTGTTGCGTAAAATCTGACAAAAAGTTGATTTAAAGTTGGAATTTCTTCTGAAGAAAACTCAACTCTGGGAACGGTTTTACCATACTACTAATTCTTCATGTCTGCATGCCCTGCTCCAAAAAGGAAAACCGTGAGGTCTGTGCCTGCCTCTAATATGCAAAGCTGCTTGAAAGATTCAAAACCCAGCGTATTCTAAACTCTTGTATCCACCGTTTGAACAACAGTTGCAAATTCTCATTCTAGTTGGCACATGCACATTTGAGCCAAGCCAAACAATTCATGCATTCCTATTATGCCACACCAAAATGCAGCACTATATATGTCAACTAGGACAATTAACATTGCTTTGTCCACTCATTTATTTGATGATCAAAATTCAGATGTTTGGACGCGTATCAGTGGGGCTCCACCAGGTATTCATCAAGAAAATGCTATAAATTGGCCTTCCAAAACATACCTGCCCACCCCATCTTCACATGGCTTTGGAAATCTAAGTGTACGCCAAGAGTGAAATTTTTTGCATGGCTTGTCCTGGTGGACAGGCTAAACACAAAGATAATGCTGCAAACAAGAAATGTATTTGATGAAAATGAGAATGCACATTGTGTCCTTTGCACTGATGCCATTGATGAGGATTGGGATCACCTCTTCTTTGGCTGCTCATTCTTGAAGAGATGCTGGGAGAAACTTGGTATACAGTGGAGCAACAACCTAGGCTTATATTCGAGAGTGACCCATACACGACACGTCGACAACAACAAAATGTTCCTTTCTTCATGGAGGTGATGGTCATAGCATCATGGGAGATTTGGAAGATCAGAAATGATAAAGTGTTCAATAATAGGGTGGCCAATGTTAGCATTTGGTTTAGAAACTTTAAGAATGAGTGTTTGCTTCAGTCTCTTCGTTTCAAACATGATCTTAGATCAGCCTTTTGTTTTTGACTAGATGCTTTTAGCTGATCATCATGTAAGTCCCCTGTAACTTCTGTTCTTTTTGTTTATATAAATAGAAAAATGAAGTGTTGTGGGGACCTCCCCCAGTTTTTTGCCTTAAAAAAACTAGGACAATTAACATTTGTTAACATCAATCCACAGAATTGCATATGGATTTCACATGTAACATTACTCACTACGACCCAAGTTAAGATGGACGAGGGACGATTGAGTGCGAGATGAAATTTTACACCAACATTGGCAGGATAGAAACTAACCCTTCACAAGGTCCACGGGCGTGGGCGCGGCAGCAGCTTCACGGAGGCAGACGAGCGGTACGGCTGAGGCGCCGAGGAGAACCATCCGCCGCGCCAGCACGTAGGCACCGGTCGCCACCGCCGCGGCCAACGAGGGACCGGAGAAGGGCCGCCATCGAGCGGCGAGGCCGTATCGGAATGCGCGAGCGGCGGGGAAGGCGACGGCGAGAGAAGGAGGCCCATCTCGCTCGGGAGCCCACAGTACCATTCGAGAGCCCACGGCCCAGAAGCCCCTGTACAGTCTGGATTCCTCGAGATATTTCGGCCCCGAAGCAACTCACTTGCCGCAATAAGACACCTCACCAGCTGCGGCTTAAACCCTTATCGCCACCGCAGCGTCCTCTTCCCTCATCTCCGCGGGCCGTCTCGTCTCCATCTAGGGTTTGGCACTTTGGCCGCCGCCATGGCGTCGGCGTCTCGCGCGCTCCTCCTCTCCCGTGCGCTCCAGGCCGGTGCCGCGTCCCGCCGCGTCCCCAGCCTCCTACGCCCGCTCGCTGCGGCGGCGAGCCTCCTCCCGGCGGGGGCGGCCGCGGCCGCTCCCGGCGCGGGGTGCGGTGCTTCGCGACCCAGCCGGCTACTTCCTCGCTGCGGGATTCGTCCCCGAACTGGAGCAATCGCCCGCCCAAGGAGACGATCCTCCTCGACGGGTGCGACTTCGAGCACTGGCTCGTCGTCATGGAGCCGCCGCCTGGTGACGCCTCCAACCCCGACGTCACGCGCGACGAGATCATCGATAGCTATATCAAGACCCTCGCTACAGTCGTCGGGAGGTATATATGGCTGCATCCATTTCTCTGTTTAGTTGTTGACGTTTTCCTGCTAGAATAGATAAAAGTGTAGCATGAGGCCATGACGGAAAGAGTTGTGTTTTATTTTATCTAGTGGGATTACGACTGGTTGGATCTCTTCCTGTTTGATCAGATGAATATGTGGATATATTACAACGAATAGGGGAAAGGGAAGTTTGGGTTTTAGAAGGATTTGGTTATGTGATATTACAATGGATAGGGGAAATGGAAGTTTGGGGTTTAGAATGATTTGGTTATGTGGATATTTCAATGAATAGGAGAAATGGAAGTTTGGGTTTTAGAAGGATTTGGTGTTGCTCATATTTTACAAGAGATACTTATAAATCTGATCATCTTATATCTAGCCAAGAAATATTTAATGCTACGGTCTGGGGAAAGAGTGTGCCTAAAGAGCACAATGATCTGCAGCTCTAGAACTGAGCCATTTCCTTCCGTATGAGAACAACTTCCAGGTTAATAGGAAGGACTTTTGATGTGGGTTGGGTTGGGTTCCTGTTGAATGTATTTTTTTTTGACAAAAATGATTTTGTTTTGTTTGACTGTACAAGTTATGGGAGCCTATTAGTTGATTCTCTGCCTGGTGTGAACTTGGTTAACGGTTTGCTTGGATCCAATTGTTCTAATTGTTACTAGAAGCTAAAGTTAGCACTAGTTGATCTGAACACCATAGTTAATAGTCAAACTTATAGCTCAGAATGAACTGCCTAGCTGAAAATGAATTATTAGTTGGCTTCCCTAACCTAATTACTAATCCTTCCCTTCCAAATTATAAGACAGTTTGGCTTTCGTTTTGGCTTTTTCTGGCTACATTATTTTGCTATGGACTTAGACATACACTGTGTTTGGATACATAGATAAACCAATGTATCTAAAATGCCAGAATGACTTATAATATAGAATGGAGGGGGTACTGACTATTAGATGGAGGATCCAAATGGGGCTCAACTAATAGGCTAACTCATAGAGCTGCTATTAAAAAGCCACTAGGTGACTGCATCCCTTGGCACCAATGGATCTAAAAAGGAACTTACTGATCTGTTGCTGTGATATTTCAGTTTTGTTCTTTAATTTAGTCTAGCTATGATTCTTTTTGCATCTAGGGCGTTTGAGTTTATTGTGATAATATGTGTGCAAGTATCAGTTCATATAATGAAGGTCTTTTTGCCCATTTTAAGTCTGCAAGGCCCACATCTTAAAACCAATTCTGTGTTTCAGTGAGGAAGAAGCTAGGCAAAAGATATATTCGGTGTCGACTCGTCATTACTTCGCCTTTGGTGCCCTTGTATCTGAGGAACTGTCTTACAAACTGAAAGGTATTTATGATCTCATTAAATAATATGTGTAGGAAGTAAATTATTATTGAATACCATAAAATGTGTCCTTGGAGACTTATGCCTATTAATCATTTGCAGAAGTGCCGAAGGTTCGCTGGGTTCTTCCTGATTCATACTTGGATGTCAAAAATAAGGACTATGGAGGTACTGATAACATGTTCTCTGTCGAAGCATAGCCTAGACTTTGCATTTTCTTGGTCATTTATGAACATCCTGCTCATTATACCTGAATTGCCTTTTCAACATTCTCTTCATTGTTTGTTGACACTGTTATGTCTTCCTTGCTTGTACACAGTATATTCCTGCTTAATTTTGAATTTGAGTAATTTGGATCTTCATTATTTTGTATCAGATGTGAATGTCTTGAGTTATTTGCTAGTGTCCAAATAACTTTTTTATGAAATCTTGCTCCTCATTACTTATTAGATGACTCCCCTGTTTTTCTGCCATCTATTTTCTTTTCTATACTTGTGATGTAAGGTTATCATTGTCGTTGGGTAAAGTATAATGAGGTGCTTTGTCAAATCATCTTAGGGGCTGTAATATATTAATGCCTTGTTTGGATGCATGTGTATTTACTCAATACACATGTGTTTGGATTAGCATGGAACTTGGTTTAATTCCACTCCAGTCCATTTCAATACATGTGCATCTAAACAAGGCTTAATATGGTTTGCATCTCAAATGTGTTCATTGCGTCTTGAAATACACTAACACAGATTTAAGAACCTATATCTTAGGATAGCAGTTCACCACACATGACACCTCCTCTGTTTTGATCAACTATACATGTATAATAACTTGCGAAGCTATTTTAGATTTTTGTAATTGATATTTTTATTTGAAATTGCCGATGGCTATAGTTTATGTCCATCCATGTTTATTCTGTGAGTATGGTATTAAATGGACTGACTATTACACAAGCTTACGGTACCTTCTACTACTTCCTGTTTCAGGAGAACCATTCATAAATGGTGAAGCTGTTCCATATGATCCTAAATACCATGAGGAGTGGGTGAGAAACAATGCCCGTGCCAATGAAAGATCTCGGCGCAATGATAGGCCCCGCAACTTCGACAGGTCACGAAACTTTGAGAGGAGAAGGGAGAACAACTACCAGAACAGAGATGGGCCTCCTGGGCAGGGTTTCAATGGCCCTCCACCTCCACCAGGCCAGAACCAGATGCCACCTCACCATGGTCAGGGCAACATGCCACCGCCGCCACCACATGCTGCTGGTGGCCAACAAAACTATCAGCCCCAGATGCCAAACCCACAGGCGGGCTACAACAGTGGCGGTGCTCCTCACTACCAGCAAGGTGGTGCTCCTGGCTACCAAGGTGGACCTCCCCGGTATCAAGGTGGTAACCAAGGTTACCAAGGGAACCCAGGCCCAGGCTACCAAGGCGGTAACCCTGGCTACCAAGGTGGCCCACCTGGTTACCCTGCTAGCAACCCACCACCTCCACCTTCCTACCAAGGGGGCAACCCCAACACACCGCCATATGCAGGTGGTGGCAATCCTGGCTACCCTGGTGGCTACCAAGGTCAAGGAGGCAACTCAAACTTCCAATGAGCATGACCACGAGTATTAAGTAGGCACCCCTGTTCCAGAGTAGCCTTCTGGGAGAGATGGTGTGCAGTAGCATAAATCGAACCCTTGTTGCTCTCTGATTTTCATGGATTTGTCAGCTGTATGCACCTAAATGTTATGCTCTATATAGTACTCAAAACCGTGCTTTAGAGATGGTGTGCGGAAGCATAAATTGAACCCTTGTTGCTATCTGATTTTCTTGTATTGTCGCTGTATGTGCCTAATTATGCACTATATAGTCTATATATGGTACTCAATACCGTGTTTGTGTTACCTTCCTGTCTCTGAATAAGTTAATTCCTAGAGTTAATATTAGACTTCTGTATTTTTAAACTGTAAGTTTCTTTGACTTTTTGATATATCCATGTATCCATTTAGCTATGTATCTACTCGGTTTGGTAAAAAATAAGTTTTAGAAAAAGTTTGGGTTAAACATTGAGAATATAGGTAAAAGAAGTCGTTTTTTAAACAAAGTTTGGGTCAAACATTAAGAATATAAATCATAGTTGTTGAGTTTGTAAATATAAAAGTTATATGAATAGATTTGTCTTAAAAAATATTTTTACAAAAGTATATGTATATCATATTTTTTGTAAATATTTTTATAGTAACAAGAAGGTTTAAAGTTATATTTAAAAGCCGTAGGTGGTTTTAAATGACTTTTTTTATCAAACTGGGAACTGGAGGGTGTAAACCGGAGGGAAGTGACTTATAATTTTGCTGACGTGGCAAGTCACCGTGCGGCTGAGCCTCCTCCAACTGTCTCGCTATGCACGGAGCAAGCCGCCCGCAGCATGCTGCAGTTGCCACGCTTGCCACTGGAGGACGCCGCCGCAAAGGCCAGGAGGCGCTACTGACGTGCTCGACGCTACGAAGCCTGCGCACGCCTACCCTGTTTCTGTGCCACATGCACGCCCGCTGACCGCCGCGCGCTGGTTCGCGCCGCCCACGTGTACACTCGCAGATTGTCGCTCGGTCGCGCTCGACAGCCGCCCGACTCGCGTTGGCCGCGTCGCCCACCTCGCCCCGCTCGCGGCCGTGACCACAGGGGAGCAGCGTGCCGACGAGCCCCCGAGCGGCACGGCAGTTAGCACCTGGCGCGTGTCGTAGGACATGACAGGTTGAAGCACGGCCCGACATTCCTATCGAACGTAGCCACGGACATGAACACCATGACGGTCAGGAATGCGTGGCGGAAGAAGTCGATGAACTTGAGCCGTTTCTCGGCGGCTTTCTCCGGTGGCGGCGACGGTGTTCCGTCGTCGGTGACCCAGAGCCCACGGCGAGTGGCCACCACGTACCGCACGGTGCCTTTGGCGTCGTTGAAGCTGTCCATCAAGCAGAGGAAGAAGCACCCCGCGGCGCAGAGCCCCACGAGTCAGGCCGTCATGACGCGGTTCACGTCGTCGCACTTGCCGCCATTGGTGAACACCGGTGACAGACCTCAAAGACGAGCACCACAGTGGTCCACGACTGTGAGGAGGTGCTTGGCCAGCTCCGCGGTTCTTCGGAACGCCTTCGCCATTGCTTGCGCCAGGAATGTCGGATGCTAACTGCCGTGTCCGCGCCGCCCAGCTTGCCCCGCACGCTCGCGGTTCACCTGCGGCCGTGCCCGCCCGCCCTGCACGCTCTGCTGGCCGCTCGGACGCTGCTGGCCCGTGCTCGTCGTTTGCCGTGGCCCGTGGTGCTCGCCCGCGCCGCTGCTTGATTCCTAGCTAGAATGAAACCAGCTCTAACCGAACAAGGCCTTAACCATCGCGTGAGATAGTTTTCATAAATAATTTTTTGCTCATGTGGTGTTCTTGGACATTGTACGTACTTTCTACCGTTGGGACTGCCCTTTCCCACATACATCTAAGACGCAAGATTTACTCTGCAATCTTGATAAGGTATTAGGTATTTGGTATCTGGATTACACCGATAGGATTAGCTCGAGACCTTATCAACAACAAGCCCATCACTTTGTATAAGGGGCAAAGAGTACATGTAGTTTGAGGGATGACTACATCTTAAATGAGATGGTGCATCATAATATAGGTAAATTTCTCAAAATTTGGTGGAATGACCCCGTTCCTTGTAAGAGCAAGTTCAATAAGCTTGGCTTATAGTCAAGCCAAAAATCGTGAGAGCCAAACATAATAAATTTAAAAGCTATATAACAAATCTAATCTCTCCCTACATTAAAAAAATATTACTTTCTTTATTACGCGTGGGACCACAAAGGGGCATGGACCAACAAAAGCGCAGAACCACATGTGGTGGCGGGCCAGGAGCATGGGCATGGACCAACAAAAGCGCGGAGAACCACATGTGGTGGCGGGCTACTAATTCTTGTTAGCTTGTGAGGAATGAGACAATGACAAGTGCTCGGGGCGGGAGGGGCAATGGTCCCATCAAATGCCCTTCTCTCCCCTTCTATTCTCTCATCCACGGTAATTTTTGACAAGAATTTTAGTTTTTCAGATGTATACAAATTATTCCAAACAATATTGTTTTATCAGTTAACTGTTTATTAGTAACATTTTCATATGTGTGTATATTAACTAGTAGTGAGTACTAATTCTTGTTAGCTTGTGAGGAATGAGACAATGACATATCAATCCATTACATTTCAGAAACCAAACACAAAAGTCTTCCAAGTCCCGGTGCTCAAGATGTATGCAACCATTGAGTGGCTTATGAGCCCGAGCCGCGGGGGTTTTGACGTGTAAAATTTGACCAAAAAAAAACTTGATTTAAAGTTTGAGTTTATTCAGAAACAAACTCAACTCTGGGAAGGATTTCACTGGTAACCTTACCCCACAGAGTGACTAGGACGGACGAGGAACGATTGAGTGTGAAACGAAATTTTACACCAACACAAACACTAGCAGGTCCACGGCGCGTGGGCACCGCAGCAGCTTCACGGAGGTAGACAGCGACGAGCGCTATGGCCGAGGAGCACCACCCGCGGCGCCAGCACGTAGGCACCGGCCGTCGCCGCCGCGGACGACGAGGGGGAAGAGAAGGACCGCACCGCCATCGAGCGGCGTGACGGCGGGAGACGAAGCCCTGGAAGGCGCACATTTACCATTCGAGAGCCCACGGCCCATAAGCCCATGTACAGCCTCGACTCCGCCGGACATTTCGGCCCCAACTAAACCTGCCTCATTTGCCGCAATAACACGCCTCACCAGTGGCGGCTTAAACCCTTATTATCGCCACCGCCGCGTCCTCCTCTCTCATCTCCGCCATCTCGTCTCCCTCCAGGGTTTGCCACTTTGGCCTCCGCAATGGCGTCGGCGTCGCGGGCGCTCCTCCTCTCCCGTGCACTCCAGTCCGGCCGCCGCGTCCCCACCCTCCTGCGCCCGCTCGCTGCGTCCGCGAGCCTCTTCCTGCGGGTGCGGGTGCGTCCGCCCCCTGCGCCGGGGTGCGGTTCTTCGCGACCCAGCCGGCGACGTCCTCGCTGCGGGACTCGTCCCCGAACTGGAGCAACCGCCCGCCCAAGGAGACGATCCTCCTCGACGGGTGCGACTTCGAACACTGGCTCGTCGTCATGGAGCCGCCGCCTGGTGACGCCTCTAACCCTGACATCATTCGCGACGAGATCATCGAGAGCTATATCAAGACCCTCGCCCAAGTCGTCGGGAGGTATATATGGCTGGATCCATTTCTCTGTTTAGTTGTTGGTGTGTCCCTACTAGGATTGTTGTTGGTGTGTTTCTGCTAGGATTCATATAAATGTTCGCTGGTGTTGCATGACAGTAACACAGTATATAATGTTTAATTTAGTGGAGTTAGGACTGGTTGGATACTTGGATATCTTACTAATTGATCAGAAAATTAAGAATGAATTTTTTTGGTATTATTGATTCTGTCATGCGACCTTCGTTGGGTTCATGTTGAATGTAATTTTTTTTTGAGGAAATTATTTTTGTTTTTAGTGATATTGTATAAATTATGGGAGCCCATGTTTCTGTCTGGTGTGGGCTGGGTAAGGGTTTGTTTGGATCCATTAGTACTAATTGTTATACTTGCTGAAATAAGTTATTAGCTTAAAATGAATTACCTAGCTGATGATAAGTTATTAGCTTCTCTAACCTAAGTACTACTCCCTCTATTCCTATACATGCTGCGTGCAGAGCCTAATTTCAGATACCAAGACTCCACTGAAGTACTCCCTTCGACCTTGTTGTGATTAGCACCCGTGGCCACAAAGCCATGCATCATTGTGGTTTAAAAAAGGGGGTGGAGGTGAGGTTTAGCATAAAAGGGGTCGAGGTGAGAGTACTAGTGCATGCACACGAGCATTGGTTCAGTTCAGCATCATGGGCCACTTGGTAATTTGAGTAGTAATCTGGCGGAGTGATGACCAAGCCCCTACATACTCCAGCCGGCCTCCTATTGTGGCCAAATAAAAAAAAAACTGCTTGCACGCCACCTATATAGGAACGTAGGGAGTCCTAACTATTAGATGAACGATCAATATGGGGCTCAATTAATAGGTTAACTACTAGACCCACAAATAAAAAGCTACTAGCTAGCTTCCCTCTACTAGCTGCGAATTATTGGCCCCCAATGAATCCAAAAAAGGGCCGAAACCCCAAACTGATCTGCTGCTGTGATATTTTGAGATTTGTTCTTTGATTTGATTCAGTTATGGTTCTTTTATGCTTATAAGACATTAGAGCTTTAGAGTGCTGGTATATTTGTGCAACTTTCAATTCATAGAATAAAGTTCTTTTTTCCCATTTTAACTCTCTACAAGGCTCGCATTTAAAACCAATTCCTTGTTTCAGTGAGGAAGAAGCTAGGCAAAAGATATATTCGGTGTCGACTCGTCATTACTTCGCCTTTGGTGCACTTGTACCTGAGGAACTCTCTTACAAACTGAAAGGTATTTATGATCTCATTCAGTAATATAGGAGTTGCAAGTAGATCATTGTTGAATACCATAAAATGTGTCCTTGGAGTGTTATGCGTCTTAATTTTTTGCAGAAATTCCCAAGGTCCGCTGGGTTCTTCCTGATTCATACTTGGATGTCAAAAATAAGGACTATGGAGGTACTGATACCATGTTTTCTGTCGAAGCATTGGCTATAGACTATTTGCATTTTCTTGGTCATGTACAAACATCCAGCTCATTATACCCGAATTGCCTTTTTCACTTTCTCTTCGTTGTTTGTTGACACTGTTATGTCATCTTGCTTGTACACAATATATTACTGCTTAATTTTAAACTTGAGTAATTTAAATCTTCATTATTTTATATCATACGGGAATGCCTTAAGTTATATATTACGTGAATGCCTTAAGTTATTTGCTAATGTCCAAACAACTGGTCTGAAATTTGGCTCCTCTCTGCTTAATTGACTCGCCTGTTTTTTTTCTGCCCTGTGCCCACTAATTTTCTTATCTAGGCTTGTGATGTAAGGATATCACTGTCCTCAGGGCAACATATAATGAAGTGCTTTGTCAAATTATCTAAGGCAGTATAATGTTAATATATGCTTTGCATCCTGTATGTGTTCTTTGTGTCGTCTTGAAAAACACCAATACAGGTTTAAGAACCTATAACCTGTGATAGCAGTTCACCTGACTGAAATGACATGCCATTTGTTTAATCAACTATGCACGTATGTCTTTATAAGCTATTTCTGAAATGTGGGTGACCATAGTTTATGCCCACCGTTGTTTGGACAACTGATTCTATGAGTTTCATCATTTTTAAATTATTGAAAGTACATTTCTGTTAATAGACAGACTATTCCACAAGTTTTTGATACCTTCGGCTTCCTGTTTCAGGAGAACCCTTCATAAATGGGCAAGCTGTTCCTTATGATCCTAAATACCATGAGGAGTGGGTGAGAAACAATGCCAAGGCCAATGAGAGAGACCGGCGCAATAGGCCCCGCAACGACAGGTCAAGGAACTTTGATAGAAGGGAGAACATGCAGAACTACCAGAACAGGCCAAGGAACTTTGAGAGAAGGGAGAACATGCAGAACTACCAGAACCGAGATGGACCTCCTGCGCAGGGTTTCAATGGCCCCCCACCTCCTCCACCTGGCCCAAACCAGACGCCTCCTCCTCACCATGGTCAAGGCAACATGCCTCTGTCGCCACAACCACAACATGCTGGTGGTGGCCAACCAAGCTATCAGCCCCAGATGCCAAAGCCACAGGCTGGCTACTACCAGCAAGGTGGTGGTACTCCTCACTACCAGCAAAGTGGTGCTCCGGGCTATCAAGGTGGTAACCAAGGTTACCAAGGGAACCCAAGGCCGGCCTACCAAGGTGTTAACCCTGGTTACCAAGGTGGCCCACCTGGTGGTAACCCACCACCTAACTACCAAGGAGGTAACCCCAACGCACCGCCATACATGGGTGGTGGCAATTCTGGCTACCAAGGTCAAGGAGGCAACTTGAACTAGGAACTACCGACGAGCATGACCACGAGTGCATAATTGGGATGTTTGGTTATTCTCCAACTTACTAGTTATTCTGCTCGCCATGAGAACCATGTACATGATTTCGTGGCATGTGTTATATAATCTGCAACAATCCTTTATTTCGTTAGATGACTTTGCAAGCGTGTGTAATAATCCATCTGGTTTTTGTTTCCATTTTTCGTAAACGGATGCCATTCCTCATGAGGCATGTCTGTCCTTCGTCATCATCGTCTACTGACCAAAGCTTGCCTCGCATATAGAGCGGTTCAGAACAAAGACGCGTCAAAGGGCCATCACCCTGAGAGGACGATGCGACATGAATTTTAGAGGAATTGTCTAGGAAATTTACAGGAACGTAGTTCATTTTTACAGAAAAAAAGGCATCAAACAGGAAAAGAATAAGAGCAAACAGGAAAAGAATGAGAGCATCCATTGCCACAACGGCTCCAGTTTCCAGGTCGTTCAAGTTCAAACTAAAAAAACATCAAACATCAAACTGGAAGGGCCCAAAGGGACTCGGAGCAAACCCTCCGTTTCATGGAGAGAGGTTTTCTTCATACGTTCAAGTAATCAATTTATTTGGCAATTTGAGACACTTACACGTAAGGTACAAACTATAGTCGCCTTATTCCGTCCTCTCTACCTTCACACATCAGGTCGATCGATCTCTAGACAGCAGACATGCATCTTATGAACGAAGTAGTACGAGCAAGCCTGCATAGTCAACTGCTCTCCTGCTTTGCCACAGGCTCTCACAGCTGCATCCAGGCTCGCTACTGAGAACCCAGTCTCTGGACATCTACCAGCTGATAGAGATCACCACGCCGTTGGTGTTGCAGAGGAAGAAATTGCCTAGAGAAGATTTTGGCAACCCCATTCAACCAAAGATGAAGATATATAAGACTACTGGAAAGCATATAAATTAACTGCACTTACCTCCTCTGTTCAATCAGTGAATAGTCAATATCTGCTATTACAGTCACCTCCTCATGCTCAGTTGTTGCAATCACCTCTCCAAACTAGCAGTATGCAAATGGTTAGATATGGCATGACATATCTTTGCTAGCGTACTAGCATACAGCTTTCAGATTGTTGCAAAAATCACAAGAGGTACAAACTTAGTTTTGTGGTTGCGGTGGTGCAAAGTCTTAGTCTGGAAGCTAGATGAGTAATGGTTACTGACAGAACTAAAGGGCAGTAAATTGAAATTTCTGGTCAACTTACAGGTCCAACAAGAGTGGAGTGTCCCCAGGCAACATAACCTGCACTGGTATCTCGAGCTGGGCCACATGTTGCAACAAACAGCTGGCACCAAACAGTTGATTAACATTCTAAAGCATAAAACTTGCAAAACGAATGCCAAATGAAAGTTGAAGTCCTGGAAAATGAAACACCAGCGCACAAAGAAGCGCAGCATACCTGGTTGTCTGCAGCCCTGGCATTGGAGAAATTAAGTCATCAGTACAAGGCAAAGAAGTAGTGGAAACATTTCAGTTATCAAATTATTGCCCCCCAGGAATTATGAGTTCTGATTGAGGTTTTGACCAGTATTGAACTTTTTTTTTAGATATATCTAATTAGCATAAATAAAAGTGGCGAGCATTTCAACTTGCTATATTTCCCTTGCATAATTACCATAACTTGAGGTTCAAAGCCAATTATTACCTCGCCCTTTGCAGCAACTCCCAATGTAGTGGTCCAGTAGTCATGTTGAATGCACCAGGATAGCACAACAAATGAGCACCTGCAGTTAGTGAAATGAGCTTAGTCTGTTTGTCAGTTTCAATGTTATTCAAATTATCAGAAAATAGTAGTGAGCTGTGTTCACAATTGTTAGTATAACTGAAAATCTGAAAAAAAAATCAAACAGAAAAGAATCTGACACTAAGTGTCTATCCATTTTACATGTCGAGTAGGTCAGAAAAGAATCTGACACTAAGTGTCTATCCATTTTACATGTCGAGTAGGTTAGAAGATGCCAAGGTCCAAATACGGCACATACCACAGCATCTTAAAGAAGTACACTGAAAAACAAACAAGCGGAACTCGTACCTCTTGCAGCATACAACATTGCTAATTCTTGGAAACGGATGTCATAGCATATACCAATACCAATGCGCCCGACATCTGAAAAAGAAATTGGCAATTCCATTAGAATATAAGCAAGACTTAAGCAACACAAACAAAAGGCATCATAAAACTAAGTAACAGTAACATAGTATATAGAAAGCTATAGCTTGAATGTAACTATCCCAGTCATCAAACTCACATTGTAAGACCCAATTCAAATGACCTAAACTCAAAATTAGAGATACATGGATAGCAAAATATTAGGCTTGCAATAACAAAATCGATGGCCTGATATTCTCTTATCCTACATGCATCATTAGCTGTAGACAGCAGATTAATTGGACAAACCTGTGTCTACAACAGTAGGGCTCTGCCCAGCAGTAAGAGTCTTTGATTCCTTGAAAGTGATCTTTCCTGGAATGTCAATGTCAAAAAGATGGATCTGCAGGTGCGCAAATTTTCATTGTCAGAAAGCACTAGGAATTAACTAAACTTACTACTCATAGAGCACAATGAAAGGAAAAGGGGACATAAATATGATTGGAGCAAGCAATTCAGAAGCGGAATTTCAGTGTTGACCACAATGTGATCAAACTTACTACTCTATTGATCATAATATGCATCTGTCAGCACTGTGGCATGTTCAGTGCTCATGTTGGAGCTGGACTCATTGAGGTACTGTTGGGAGCTAGTATGATGGGGGATAGGATACAACACCAATTTGGTATAACAATTTTCTCATGATAATGTCTACACAGTAAACGACAGCTTCTCATCAAATCTAATCTTAGCAAATAGCAATAGAAAACTGTACTCCAGCTACTAGAAGTTTGAACATACCTTTCTATGTTTACCCTTAAGCTGGCCATCTGAACCAAAGACACAGCATGTATTGTATAAGTTGTTGCCAGAACGTTCAGCTATGGACCCACCAACAAGAGTGATTTGTAAGCTGCGAGCAACCTCCGACATCATTGAAAATGAAGGGGCTGCATCTCCACCAGCTTCAATGTCCTCAGCATACTCTGGAAAGCTGTCATTTGAATATGGACCATTCCATATCTCCTACATGCATAAAGGAAATAGCTGCAGGTCAATGCAAGAAGCAACATAAGCAAAGATAACATTTCTGAAGCATGGCCTTGTAAGAAAATATGCATATATGTGCAGATTTACAATGAACAAGGTGAGCAATTTATACAAATGTCTAAACCTAAAGGCCAGGCTGTTGAAAAAAACACTTGAGTTGTGTCCAAATCCGAACCAGGATTTATGCTACCACACAGCCCAACCAATCCTGAAAATTTGCTTTACAGTCATTTCCCTAATGAATTTTACGCTTTTTGCTAAAGAAAAGGTTTGCAACCTTGATTTCATCAATAATCGGCCCACAGGAATTACTAGCTTAATTGGTTATGTAGCATTTCATGGAAATAGGCAAATAACACAGTGAACACTACCCCATGTCCAATGATGCACTCCTCTGCCAGAGGACAAGGGACGCACCCATGAACAATCGTCAAATGATTAAACAAATTACGTGATCACTACAACCGAAATACCGTTCCGCTCTGAATTCAACACGACATCATTACCAGAAGAACAGATGCTAACATAAGGCCTTTTATCAGAGACTCACAGGGAGGAGCACGAGCTTGGCCCCGTCAGAGGCCGCCTTCTCGATGGCCGCGCGCGCGTGTGCGATGTTGCGACTCTTGTCCGCCGTCACCGAGAGCTGGCACAGCGCCACCTTGAACTGCGCTCACAGAAACAGCGACGAGGTCAGATCAAGTCCCGACCTGCGCCCGAAGGAATCCGAAACGCAAGGACCTCACCTTGGAGAGCGGCGGGGTCGGGAGCTCGAGGGCGGGAGGGGGGAGCGCGCCTCCTCCGGGCGGAAGGAGGAGTTGGGGGCGGAGGCCATGGCGGCGACGCGGCGGAGTGGGAGGCGGGAGGGGTAGGAGACGCGCGCGCGGCCCGCGCAGAGCTTTAGACCCGGGGCGAGGAGCGCGGCGGCTGCGGATGTGGCTGCGGCTGCTGCTGCGGCTCTCATCTCACGGGAGGTGCCGTGGCGGCGTCGCTAGTAGTGTAGTGTAGCGGGTAGCGAGGAGGCGGCGTGAGTCGCGACGGCGACCGGAACGGAGTTGTTGGCGGATGGATGGGCATCAACAGCTAGTGGGCCCAGTTTGTCAGTGGGATGTGCCTCCGCAGGACCGCAGCAGCGTTTGGTGGTGGCACTGGGAGGGCACTTTCGGGGCGGATGTCGGCAGTTAACATCCCGCTGACCACCTCTTAGGCGGGCGGCCCAAGGCCCGCCGCCCGTTCAAGGGATGACGATCGCCAGCCCAGCGGCCGTTTCTCGTCGCCGCGGCCCGTGGACCAACATGACGAGTTTTTTTTTGCTGATCACAATGGGCCTCTAAGGCTGACTCCAACGGCCGAAGGGCAAAAATGAGACGCTCCGGTGGCGCCGCCTACGGGCAGAAGATCCAAACGCTGTTCTCAACGGTGAAGTGGCAAGCCCCAATCGCCGATAGCTCGCGCGAGCGAGCGGCATGCCTCCATCGGCCCCCGCCTACGTGAGCACACCACGGGCATGTCCACCGGCCCTCATCCTTCCACCGCCTGCCACCGCGGCGCGCCCACGCTGGCGAGCCGCGGCCCAGCGCGGCGAGGCCGGCCGACTGGGGCGCCGCCCCGCCGCCTTGGTGAGCGCCACCGACCCGAGGTCCCGTCCGCGCCGCGAGGGGTATGGGTGCAAAGCCGCCGAGTGAGAGACGCGAGGTGGCCGGATTTGGAGGGGCGGAGGCGAGGCGGAGCTCGCCGCCCGCCGGGAGCTTTCGCCAGGGTTAGGGGCTCGAGTGGAGAAGAAGCTCCCAGGGGAGGAAGGGGCAGGCTCGGCCGCTGCTCCGGCGAGCGAAAACGCCCCTCCGGCGCTTCGCGGGGGGGGGCAGGGTGGCGTGAGGTTGAAGAAGACGGGCGTCGGGTTGCCGGGCCGTTACGTGGGCCTCGGGTCGGCAGTTAACACACCCCCACTTTCGGTGCGGTTTGACGGTGAGGCCCTGCCGCCGGCGCCATGCCATCATGCCAAATCTGGAGGGACAACAGAATCAAGGCCGAGTTCGAGCCAAACCACCAGCCCTGTTCAACGTAGCAGCTGACGATCAGCCCAGCCCAGGGATGCTTCGCCAGACACTTACAGCGGCCTAGTTTCTCACTTCGGCCGCGGCCCGTGGACCAACATGACGAGTTTTTTTGCTGATCACAATGGGCCTCTAATGAGATTCAGCCGAGCTGGCCTCTTTTGCAGGTTGGTGCCCAAAGACAGGTACAAAAGTACTCGCTCCCTATAAATCCGTAAATACTGATAATACTTTCCATAAATCTTGTCAAATATGACGTTGATCAACTTTGTTGAAAAATAATACTCACTTCATCCAATAATAAGGTATATAATTTGGCATACCGATCTGAATAATGCAAATTTATTGTGTTGTTCAGATTCATATGCAGGATTGTACCTTTTTTAAAGGGAGAATTAGGTATATGTCCCTGTAGAAAAACTCATCTTAGGTATTTAGCCCTTTTTCTTTCGAATTTGGTTCTATGAACTTGAAACAAAATTTATTTAGCTCTATGGTCATCGCATTAGCTAGTTTGTGGAAGTCTTGGTGATGACAAGAGTACCAGATTGTTTTATGTTTTTGGTATCAAGCGACTTAGCTGACATGGTTGAATAATGGAATGTGAATTCAGAACTTGCTTGCGGTTGTTGCTGGGTTTAGGCCTTAAAGGGGTGTCACGCGCTCCGAAGAAATAGATGAAGTGGTAATAATTTTGCAGACCTGGTACAAACGTACTCAGAAGTTATTGAATGAATGAATGGAGGACAATAGTGACCAAGCTGACAGTTTCATTATTGATGACATACTAGTATTAATTAGGAACCACAAGGCTCAAGCAGCTAGTTTGAAGTGTACCAGTAACTGTCAATCTGTCATGCCGTGACTTCGTCATTGACATGTACAACAGTACACATCACACAGTAGTCGTGAGATTAAGCACGGCTTTAACGTCAATACGCTACTCTAACACGCCAGGACAAGGATACAGAAAACTGTCAAACTGCTAGTACGTACTGTCGCCGGCCGCCCAGGTCACCTTCCGTGTGGACGAGAGACACTCGAAGGAATGACTTTGGATGTACCACACTTATTACGTACGCTAAGTCACTAGTAAGTCTTAGCCTTGATTACCGCGCAATTTTAAGTGCGACGTTTGACTGTAAACCTTCAATGAGTGGCAGCGACAGATGCTTCGTTGTTCATGTGTTTTGGGCTAGCTGTTCGCGTTGCCCTTCGCTCCAAGGAGACAGGAGGAAACTGGCTGACGGTTACTCAATCAACGACCTCGATGACCTGCTCACGTTGCCCTTCGCCTGCGTCAACGTTCGTGGTCCGTTGCCTGATGGCGCTGCAAACGACAATTTGTGGCGTCTGCAGGTTGCTCCTCTGCTAGTCGTCTAGCCATTGAGAATCTGAGATGGCGACTCCGTAGAGCACTTCTCTTTGAAAGAAGCGTCCGTGGAGGAAGCGGAGCCATGAAAGCGTTAAAAGCAAGGTTTTTTAGTACTATTTTTTCAATCTGGAGCCTAGAATTCTAGTAGATCATACCAAGCTGAAACAGTACCTGTCTTACTATATTAACAATAATAAAGATCGTAAAAGTAGTCTAATCAGATAGGAATGCTGATGCTGATGTTGTCAAATAAAAAAACCATCCCACACCTAACCTAATCCAGATCAGATCGTCCCAAAAATAAACGATCAAACTTTTAAACTTTTGACTAAGTTTGTAAAAAAATATGTGCAATATTTAAATCTTCAAATAAATTTGTTAAAAAACTAGACTTAAAGATCTTTTCTGATGATACTAATTACTTAACATAAATATTTATATATTTTAATATATAATTACCGCCATTTTGAACGCGTTGACTTACCGGCGAGAACGCCTTTTATTTAAGGACGGAGGGAGTAGATCTTAAGATGCCATCGAGGCCATTTGTGGATGAGACCATTAGAGGCAGGACGGGACCAGATGCCAGCCAAATCCAGGACCTCCTGATTCGGAGCAACTGATCCGTCGTCGTTACCTACTAGAGTTCGTAGCCTATCAATCGAGCCGAGGCAAAGAATCCAACCATCGACAGAAACGAGCCAATCACATTCACTGCACCGCCCCGCCGGCCATACCTTCCGCAAACAGGTGACCAGGCCCAGGCCCAGGCCCAGCGGAAAACCTCACGGAGCCGGATCTGTCCGACAGCAGATAGCGACGCCCGGGCCCGTCCGTCAGGCATCACGACGCGCCAACCCACCCCACCGGACCCGATCATCACACGCCTGGACCCGAGCTGACTGTGGCTGGAGTGGACCGGACCGAGACGGAACAGGCGATGGCCACCTGCCTCTGATCTGCAGTTGGTGCTGCTTCCTTTCATGCGTGATGAGTTTGACGATGTACGGCCAGGTTTCTCCGATCGATCTATATCAAGCGAGTCAGTCAAACAAGCGTATTAGCGTGTGTGTGAGAACCGGGGAGCACGGCTTATGCTTATTATGATATGATACGCAGCCAGGCTGGGCATAGCAAACATCACCAGTCCCTGCTGCCGCCTGATCTATCTATTCAGATACAGGTGTTCATATTATCCGCATTTCTTTCGCTATCGTGCTGTCATGCTCGGGAATTTCTAGACCCTTTTTTAAATCATCCACCAAAGTCCTAGAACCTTTTTAAATTCCTACAATGTCAAGCACCCCGCCTTCTCAAGTAACCGAAATACGAACCTCGTCGCCACTTCACCGGTGGACTATTCACCAGTGGACTGATCTATCGTGTGTGCAACCAAACTTTTCTCGCGTCTCCGCTCCTTCCTTTCATTCTCCTCTTTGTCCCAGATTCCGGGAATCCGGAGCGAGAGGTCCGTTGGGTTGGGTACACCAGCAGCCTACAGGAAAGCCAATGGATAAGATCCGCAAGGACATGTTCCCCCTCACTGTCCACTCCACTCCCCTCCCCTCCCTGGGTACTATACGGAGAACGAAGCGAAGAAAATGGAGAAAAGAAGCGACGCGACAGCATCAACGCATCGAGAGTCTTCCATTCCATGAAGCAACGCCATGACAGCGACGCAGCTAGAGCAATAGCACTGGGAGACACGCTAGGCAAAACAACAGGATTCAATGCTGACATTTGTCCAATGGCAGATGCAAGACATCGGGGTACTGTACTGGACAGGGTCACAGGGAAATCGACGCAAGTTTTGGATACTAGTAGTAGAAGTTCTTCATTTCACACAAGTTTTCATCATCATCATCATCAAAAACAGCAGCAGCATGGCCACAGCAAAATTTTGCATCCTAAAGCCCCTTTCTAGTTCTTCTTCCTGCCCGTCCACCCTCTATATCGCCGGATCAAGAAAACAAGAACGACAGCAAACAACCCTGATGAGCAATATGTACAAGAGAGAATGAAGAGAGGGTCCTAATTAACCATCCAACCCCCATCATCCCCATGGATCGATCGCCTCCACCTTCGACTTCGAGGACGCCGGGGAAACGCGTCAGTAGCTTGACGATCGTTACGGTTAACAAACAAGGACGGCGAGATCATCTAGCCCAAGGATCCCTCCTTGGCGGAGAGGCGCTTGAGGAACTCGTAGGTGGTCACCATGGTGGCCGCGGACAGCGACATGGACCCCCACCTGGGCCCCAGCCCGCGGTAGCACGCCGCCCATCCGCCCTCCTTGAGCAGCCCGCGCACGGTGCTCGCCAGCGTGGGCCGCGCCGCCGCCGCTGCGTCGGCCTCCATCACCTGCAGCCGCGTCTTCACGGTGTCCAGCGGCATGGTCACCAGCGCCGCGGCGGCACCCGCCACGGCCGCGCTCGCGCCCTGCACGGCCATCAGCGAGGCGCTGCTCTCGGAGCGCTCGGTCCCGACGGCGCGCCACAGGCACCGCTGCGTCACGGCGTAGGTGGACCACCACACCGCGTTGGACGGCGCGTACGTGAGGATGGAGAGGCCGAACCCGCGGTACAGGCTGCGGACGCCGTCCGCGAGGAGGATCTTCCTGAAGGCGTCCGCGCCGCCGCGGTAGCGGCAGGAGGTCGGGGTCTGGACCATCAGCCGCTGGCTGATGACGTCCACGGGTGTCCACACCACCTGCGCCGCGACGGCCGCGGACACCCCGCCGCGGCGGAGGCGGCGGCCGACGCGGCGGGCTCGGAGACGCCGAACCGGATGGCAGCCGACCCGACGGAGCTCTTGGTGGCCTCGAGCGCCGCCATGTAGAGCGCGCGCGCGGGCACCGTGCCGGCCAGCGACGCGCCGAACCCGCGGTAGAAGCCGCGCAGGCCGTCACGCCGGAGGATGGAGGCGACCGTGGCCTTGGCCGCCTGCGGAGGTGGCGCCACCTGCAGGTGCGTCTTCACCACCACGGCCGGGTACAGCGCCGCGGACACGCCCGAGAAGAGAGCCGCGCCCAGGACGAAGAAGCGCGACTTGTCGAGCATCTCCCAGTTCACCTCGGCCGGAAGCCGCCGGATCTCCGCGGCCGCCGCCGCCGCGCCGCTCTCCTCCTCCATGTCCACAGCACCGAAGCTCATCACTACTGCTTCCTAGCTTCTCCCTAGTATCAGCAACGACTCTCGCCTACCAAAAGTCCAAAACCCAATCGAAACCACAGCAACTCAAGGAATCGAAACCACAGCAACTCAAGGCAGCAGCAGATGCACCACCATCTCGGGCTCGGGCCTGCAGATCCAGCGACAGAAGCTCCTCCTCCAACCCGATGAGCAAGCAGAATTGCAGAGACCCCAAACCGAGTGCCGATCGTGGAAACGGTAAAAGGGGTAGCAGCGGGGAGTGTGCGGCGATTCTCCGGGATCCCGAGGGGGTAAGTGAAATATTTATACGGAAGGTTGGTGGCGTGGCCACACCCGCACTGCCTTATCGGGACGGAGCGAGATGCCCAGCCGTGGACCGGCACGTGCCGGCGGAGGCGCGTGTCGGGACGCTCAGCTTATCGGTTACTGTTGCACGTGGGGCCCGGGGCGACCGGAGACCGCCGGTGCGAACGGTGGGCGTCGCCCATTGGCTGGATGGATCGATCTCCCCTCGCGGGACACGACGATTTTTTAATGCGAGGGGTTGGAGTGTTGCGCACACAGAGACACACGGACCTCGCCCACAATAAAACGAGCTTTGCTGACGAGAGGGGATCCATGGATGGGTCGCCGACACGCCGGCCCAAACATTTCCGTGTGCTATCATTCGCGGACGCATTCGATTATTACTTTATTTTTTTTGCATAATAATTGGAAGCAGCTGGATTAGAGTTTGAGTGCACAAGCTTTTGACGCCGAGGTCACGGGTTTAACAGAAAATGGTTCTACTGATAGGAACGCTCCAAGTGATGCTTATGCTCTCCACACGCTATAGTGGAAGTGGAAGATCGTACCGTACTGCTTTTGAGCGCACTAAAATGTCATGAGATTTGCCTACTAGTATCTTTTGGATAAATTTGAGTTACATTTGCGTGTAAAATTTCTCCACGCAGGGTAGAACAAAACGAAGGTGCGAGCAATCCCATTTGTAGATAAATGCATGCTGGAAGAGGCAAAAGATAAAAGCACTGAGAAATTCATCATGCAAAGCAGTTGGCAAGAAAGCTGTCACTCTTTTTGTTGCGCATATCGTGGAGATGAAATGTTTCTTTTATGCTTAGCTGGTTTTAGAAACTTGGTTTGGGAACAGGACTGTTTGCGAAGGAACGTCTTCCCCGCCGGCAGCAAATAGAGAGAGAGAGAGAGAGAAAACCAACCAACTTGCTCACAATTCTCAAGCATAAGTTTAAAAACAATTCTCTCAAGCATGGAAGTACTCGTAGTAATATTTCAAATAATGTGCCGTTCCTATTTTCCTTGTTTTCTGAAATGCTGCGGTGCAGACGACGCGGGCACCGTTTGTCGGTTTTCTGCGCCTGGCAGTCTAGCACCGGGAGGTAGCCCTCCCTCCACACCGGGCGGGCCCACGTATGGTACGTACAGTACCGGTTGGGTCAGCAGCTTTTGTTCCGATCTGGGTGCGTGCGGTGCAGGTGCAGGTGCTGGTGCAGGCGTGAGAGGGACGCGATGCGGTTTGTTTGTTGGGCGCCC
This sequence comes from Hyparrhenia diplandra, assembly GCA_015847255.1. Classification (NCBI taxonomy): domain Eukaryota; kingdom Viridiplantae; phylum Streptophyta; class Magnoliopsida; order Poales; family Poaceae; genus Hyparrhenia; species Hyparrhenia diplandra. The sequence continues at coordinate 348,939 of JADLZK010004051.1, forward strand.
GTAGAGTTGGAGGATCCATGGGCTATACGCGTAGATATCGTGGGCGGGACGGGGCGGGCCCAACATGGCCGCGCCCGTTGGATTTCTCTAGGGGCCACGCGCGGCGAGGCCGGCCGTGCGGGCTTGGACGCCCGCCGTGCTCTTGGGCAGGTGCTAGTTGGGCTCCACGGTTTCGTCGTCGCTTGGCAGGATCCTTTCCTCTCCTTGGCTCCAAATTTTCCTAAAAAAAACTGTGGCTCCAAATCTCTCTGTAGTCCTTTTTTAAAAAATCTATCTGCAGTGTACTTCCTCCTACCATATCACTTGTCATAATAGAGAAATTGTCATCTATCTGGAGTATTTGTCATCTACCACAATTAAGAGGAAAAAAAAAAAATGTATGGTGCATAGACAACAAGAATAATTGGCGTTTAGTTGTCGATAATCGTACGTATTTTGTGTGTTGTCCTTTTTCTTCACCAACAACATGGCGATGAGAATGCACCGACACTCTTCTCAATCACCCCTTGGCTTTAGCATTTCGGAGACTGTTTCTCAATTTCGATCTTGAAGTGGAGCATATCAGAGGGCTCCGATGAAGACCGGTTGTGCCCCTGTATCGGAAGAGGTATGGAGTGGTCACATTCTCCCGACATGAGGCAAGCCCACGGTACCGGATCAAACAATGAAGCATACTCATTGACAAGAGTCCGAATCGTATCGTATATCCTCCTGCGCAGGCTGTCTTGCGCGACAAAATAGTAACTGTGTGGGAAAGAAGCATCCTCTCCCAACAACATGATATGGAATAGAGATCCAGCCCCTGAACATTCATTGGACCGAAACTAGTGAGCCAATCTAAAACCCACAATCATGTCATAAGTAGTGAGAGGTAAGTCGATCATTCCCCGAATGAATAAGACCGAATCGACCAAAGAGTGTCCGCAAGAAGGAATTGCATTGCAAAGTGGCCCCATTAGCTACCTGCATTGATCACGGGATGCAAAGGAAGAGCTCCCCGACAATCGCTTTTGGCTACCGCACTCGGGAAAGTGTGGGTGCTACCGAGTCAACCGTAATCATGAGTGGTATGTCCCGAATCGTGCGTAAAAAAAGGTAAGGACTTGGGAGAAGAAATCCCGCTTGTAGCCGCAAAAGACAAGTGCATCATTACTTGAGAATGAGTTGGTGAAGGTGTTCTCGATCCGATCCTCATCTTGCAAGCAGGAAACATGTCAATTAACTCTTCGACAAGATGAATTTGAACAAGATCAGTTCTGATGTTCTCCGCCCCACTTGCCCCCACACTTAAAAACACGTGCCCGCTACGGCGTGCGCAAAGACGGAGAGCTTGAAAACGAAGCTTCCTACATTAGAGAGCGCAAAGAAAGCGGTGGCTTACGGGCCCGAATCGGGTGGCTTCCCCGGTGGTGGTGGAAAGAGCAAAGACTACCAAACCCAAGTAGCACGACCGGGAGCAAGAAGATCAAACCGCGGAATGGCCGTCTTCCGCGTTAAGCCTCTTCCCCGCAGAATCCGAGCCACCAAAGTGTAAAAGATCCGTGAGTAGAAGGACGGTGCATAATAAGAGCAGCCTTAATATCATCCCGTAAACCCTCAATGAAACGCTGGACATAGAGAGTATGATCAGGGTGTTTGGTGTAAGACTTAAGATCATCAACAAGTGACACAAACCGAAAGCAATGTACTCATCTACGTAAGGCGATCATGCGCCAAACAAATGACGGCGCATCAAGAGCTCATGCTCATCTCCGGCAAAACGGGTAAGCAAAGATGGCGATTGAAATCGCCCCGTGATTTAGTATCTAATTCCTCTTCAACGGATGATAGCCAGCGCTTAGCGACTCCACTAAAGTGCATAGTAGCAGAATCAACCCACAAGTCGGGCTCTATCTTATACAATATTCGATTATTACTTTATTTTTTTGCATAATAATTGGAAGCAGCTGGATTAGAGTTTGAGTGCACAAGCTTTTGACGCCGAGGTCACGGGTTTAACAGAAAATGGTTCTACTGATAGGAACGCTCCAAGTGATGCTTATGCTCTCCACACGCTATAGTGGAAGTGGAAGATCGTACCGTACTGCTTTTGAGCGCACTAAAATGTCATGAGATTTGCCTACTAGTATCTTTTGGATAAATTTGAGTTACATTTGCGTGTAAAATTTCTCCACGCAGGGTAGAACAAAACGAAGGTGCGAGCAATCCCATTTGTAGATAAATGCATGCTGGAAGAGGCAAAAGATAAAAGCACTGAGAAATTCATCATGCAAAGCAGTTGGCAAGAAAGCTGTCACTCTTTTGTTGCGCATATCGTGGAGATGAAATGTTTCTTTTATGCTTAGCTGGTTTTAGAAACTTGGTTTGGGAACAGGACTGTTTGCGAAGGAACGTCTTCCCCGCCGGCAGCAAATAGAGAGAGAGAGAGAGAGAAAAACCAACCAACTTGCTCACAATTCTCAAGCATAAGTTTAAAAAAACAATTCTCAAGCATGGAAGTACTCGTAGTAATATTTCAAATAATGTGCCGTTCCTATTTTCCTTGTTTTCTGAAATGCTGCGGTGCAGACGACGCGGGCACCGTTTGTCGGTTTTCTGCGCCTGGCAGTCTAGCACCGGGAGGTAGCCCTCCCTCCACACCGGGCGGGCCCACGTATGGTACGTACAGTACCGGTTGGGTCAGCAGCTTTTGTTCCGATCTGGGTGCGTGCGGTGCAGGTGCTGGTGCAGGCGTGAGAGGGACGCGATGCGGTTTGTTTGTTGGGCGCCCGTAGAGTTGGAGGATCCATGGGCTATACGCGTAGATATCGTGGGCGGGACGGGGCGGGCCCAACATGGCCGCGCCCGTTGGATTCTCTAGGGGCCACGCGCGGCGAGGCCGGCCGTGCGGGCTTGGACGCCCGCCGTGCTCTTGGGCAGGTGCTAGTTGGGCTCCACGGTTTCGTCGTCGCTTGGCAGGATCCTTTCCTCTCCTTGGCTCCAAATTTTCCTAAAAAAAAAACTGTGGCTCCAAATCTCTCTGTAGTCCTTTTTTAAAAAATCTATCTATAGTGTACTTCCTCCTACCATATCACTTGTCATAATAGAGAAATTGTCATCTATCTGGAGTATTTGTCATCTACCACAATTAAGAGGAAAATAAAAAAAATGTATGGTGCATAGACAACAAGAATAATAGTTGATAGTTGTCTTCTACAAATTTGTCATCATACAAATTGTTTGGCTATAAATTAAGTTATAAAAGAGCCAAATTTTCCTACAAAAGCATTTTTATTATAACGTGGTATCATGTCTCGCGTTGTAGTTCATACATCATCAAAAGGCTAGGCCCGCCACTACATAGAACCTGTTATTTCGGCTGACGGCTGATTTCGACTGATTTAATAGTATTCTATGAGAGAGAATAAGCTCGAATAAGTCGAAGCGAGCGCAAGTCAAAATCAACAAAACATAGACTTCCGTGTCTAAATTGTAATGTAGCATGAATGACAGCCAAGATTGTTATTCCCTAGACTACTCCACATCAGTAAAGCGTCGACTAGCTTAGCTATAAGACCATTAGAGAACTTAATGTGCTTACTAAGAAGGTGCAAGGAGAGAGATAGTAGAAGAGGTGCAATACTTTGGAGAAAAGGTGCTGGCTTAGGATCTAAGCATTTGTACCTTATTTAGGCACCAGTGTAAAATAATAGACAGATTGGCGTGGCTATTGGAAGAATGAGAAATGGGCGGAGAAAGTTGTTTGACAAAAAAATATGTTTTATTGTTCAATGAGACCATACTAGCAGCATGATATGGAATTATATACCGGTGCAAATTTTGTTAGTATATACTGTAATTTGATGACATGGCTATTTCTTTGCATCTTGCTAAAAGGATATACGCTAGCTAATAAAGTTGTTCTTACTGTACTTACTTATAGTAGTTTCAGTGAGGAGTTTAGTATCAGTTTCTGTGCGTAGTAAGACCGATTGTGTGAAGCAGAGCAGTAGACGACGTAACAGTCGATCGATCGGTAGCTTGCGATTGCGACGGAGAGAAAGCTATTGGCGGCATCCTGAGGGAGACTGAAGGGCTAATTCCACTCGGTTGAAGTCGAAAGGCTGCTGTGCCTGCTGCCATGCTTCCTTCTCACACCGTCTCACACAATCGAGAAGCGAAAATATCTTAACTGATGGAAATGAAATTTTAATTTAAGATCTTAGTCACCCTAATGACGCGATCAAGTCTCAATCCAGTCGAGATCGAATCATAAAGAAAGATAGCAAGCGTCTTTTCGTTAACAACTGTGTGTGTTTTGTGGCAAAAAAAAAATGTGTGTTTGTGTTGAGATGGTTTTGCATGGCCACCCTTTTTGTTATAGTATAATTGGGCTTGAAGGTTTTAATCTTGGGCCTTCGTGCTTGCCCTTCTTGGGCCGGTTTGTAAACTCGCGGGGCCGGTAGGTGGAGAGGAGCCCAGAAAGATAGGCCAGCCCACTCTCCTTTTGCCCTTTTTTCTGTTCGTCCTTGCGTTCATCTTCTCCAGTGCGGCGGGGCCGTCCGATCAGGATCTGCCGGGAGGAGTTGCTCTTGAGGGGACGGGGACTCGGGGGGGGACGTCTTTGAGAACACGCCGGAGCGACGTTTCCGGGAAGAGTGGGGAAGGAGGTGGCCGCGCTCCGCGCCGCCACGGGAGCAGCTGTTGGGGACGCGCGGGGATGTCCGCGTGGCGAGGAAAAAGTAGTAGAGAGGTAGTCATTGGGACTAAATGCGCGTGGCCAAGAAACGTGTGAGGAGGAACATGTGGAAGTATAAAATGTCCTTTGTTAAGGGCGGGTAGGTATTACCATTCGCAACAAAAGAGTCTAAATCGTTTAGCTGACGTGTGACTGTGAGCTAAAAATAGTAAAGAAAGAAAGAAAACTAGATATCGAATGCATGTCAGAGACTCATTCAATCTTTGGAAGATGTGCGAGCTAACGTTTGTGTTCTCTCTCAGCGCTGTAAATTTGCTTATTCTCTCTCCATGTGGTTGGGTGCAAGGGTTTTTATACCGGTCGGTTTCCACGGTTTTGCCTACCGGTCAACCGCTATCCGGGGCGTCGTATAAAAGATTTGAAATTCAAAATCAAAAAGAAAAAAAATCGTGGAAAAAATACTATAAAATAGTTTAGCGATTTATAGAAGCCAACGGTGCAATACTTTTTCAAAAGTTAGTATAAAAAATTTCAAATCTAAGTTTGAAAAAAAAAAAAAAAAGAAAAAAACTTGCCCGGCCCTAGATAAATCGAATGCATATAAACAGACTCATTCAATTTTGGAAGATTCTACAAATCGAGTATTTTTAGGAATTTTTTTAGCATTTTATAAAAAAATTAAATTTTGTTTTGAAAAAAAACCGTTCAAACCTCTAGCGCTGTAAACCGTTTTGCTTATTCTCTCTCCATGTGGTTGGGTGAGCGGCGCTCCTAGCAGCATGTCAGCCGTTGCGGACGCCCTAATGCAAAGTTAGCCCCGCTGATCCCCGCTGATGAAGCCGACTTGCAAGTCAACTCGTACAGATTTCGAACTCGTACCAATTTATTTATTTGTCCATACGCATTATCGTCAGTTCATCACTGCATGTTTGAACATCGCCTGCTGGCTGCTTGCATAAGTCATCTCTTTGCCTCTAGTTCATTCAGCACGGACTGGCAAACCTAGCTATGACATGAGTGATGAGTGGCAGCATTTTAGTACTGCACATATTCAGATTATCACATAGCCATGCATGTTCTTGTCATATCATACGACATTTCATCTAGACTTTCCTATGTGGAATATGATCCCTGCCATGTGGCATGTCACGCAAACTACAGAACGTACAAGGAAACTCACTGAACTCACGTCTCTGAATTTTTCTCGGATGCATTCGCAGCTCCTCTATGCCTCGCGAGTCACTATAATCCTTTGAATCGTTCTCCACCCAATTTGAGTTTATTGAATCGCTCTCCACCCAAATCTTTGAGTTTATTGCGTACTGTGACACGCTACGTATTTTATTGTTCAGTAGTCTTCCAATGGTCACCACAATCGGATATTTAAATTCGTTAGTAGAAATTTGCACTGTGTTGTGATGCCTTGTGATGCCTTTGCTTATGCCGATTGCTGACATCACGTGCATACACATGAGGAGGAAGGGCTTAATTTGAAATTTCTAACCTCTCCAATCTTACCCGATCGATCTGCTATCACCCTTTTTGACTTTGCCGATGTGCTGATAGATCTGATCTATCTACTAATATAACCAGAAACATTTTTACTCTTTCTTCTTACATCCCTCTTTGTCTTGTGCACTCCACGTCTTTGCCGCCATCTAATCACAAAACTTAATCACGTGGCGCCGGTACAATTTACGAGTAGATTAGCATTACCAACACATGCAAATATATATATAGTACGGTTAGGTTGTCAGTTGAGAACATGGATAAGATTAGCCAGTGTCTAGCGTAAAGGTGTAGAGGATTGAGGGGATCATTACATTTTGTCGTACCCATAAAATACCTAATCCTATGCAACATAGCACTAATAGCTATGGTTGATGGTACAATTAGTGGATAAGGGTCTCAAGACGGCCGTGCACCGAGCCTTTGCAATTATATATGTACACCTGCTTCTAGAATGTTCTAATTGGCCAATGCAATAAGCTTTGAAAGTTCAAAAGCCCGTTGCTTTGGTGGTAGCTAGTGCCGTGGCATCACATGTGCTTTGGTTTCCTCAGTCGTGGTTAAACTTGTAATGCGTGATTACGACTTAATCATAGAATGAATGATGTGCTTATCCGAACTGCATGAAGCCCAGCTAGTTGACTTTGGTGCATTATTATTGGTATATTATCTCATAAGCTAATTATAGGAACTTATTCTTCCTCAAACATTTTTTCTTAATTCGCTTATGTCTGAAGCATCAGCGGATCGATGCATCTCCAACAGCGCTACGAAGAAGCCAAACAAACATGACCATACTAATAGTAATAGGCACAGTGCCACGCTACTGTTTAAGTGCAACTGCAGCGACGGTGGATCATCTTTAAATTTAGCTGTAGCTCTTATTATTCTTCAAGATCTTAAACAAACTACAAGTCAAAGTCCCTTGATAATTTTCGCTCTATTTCCGGCTATTTATCTAAAATGAATAACAATTGTTGGCTTGCACATTCATTTTGAGCTTCCTTTTGCCATTCCATGCATTCCAAAGGTAATCATCAGATTGTTAACTAGCTCGTTCAATAAAATACCCATACTCCTTTTTTATTGATATAACATATATAGTATATTTGTTTCATGTCTCGACTTTATCACCGAAGCCATGCCTTAAGAATCTCGTTCATTTATGTTAATCTAGCAAGCAAAAGTAGCTAGGGCGGATATTTTTGGCGCGAGAAGTTGATGTAGTACAACATGGTATGTTAAGATATGTATGTAACAACCATGTAACGTGATACACAAGTGTAACGTGCCATGAGCATGATCGTGTACACGGTAGATTACCAAGGTTAGTTGAGATAGAGTTTGTTAGCTAGATATCATCTAGATTCAACTACCTTGCTTGTAACCCAAGTTTGTACTCCTATATATTCATTAACACGTAACCGTGATTAAGCCAAGAGAGGCAATCACGTTAACCCTCTCATTTTACATGGTATCAAAGCCTAGCTTCCATAAACATCCATGGCGTCATCCTCTTCCTCCTCCAACTCCCACCATTCGCCCTTTGGGCCAGCCATCTCAGAAGCTCTCGAGGGACAACTTCCTCCTATGGCGGGGCACAGATTATGCCCGGCATCCGGGCGGCGGAGTATCAAGGTTACCTAGATGGAACCACCGTCGAGCCTGCCAAGACCGTCGAGATGAAGAAAGATGATTCCTCTCCGGTGGTCACCGTCATCAATCCTGAATGGACCAAGTGGTTCAAGCAGGATCAGCTCCTCCTGGCGCATCTCAACAACTCCTTGTCAAAGGAGATCCTGGCGCAGGTCACCAACAAGAAGACCTCCGCCGCCGTTTGGGCGGCGCTCACGGACATGTTCACGGCGCAGTCTGCGGCACGTGTAACAAATCTGCGTATGCAGCTAGCGACCACTAAGAAGGGTAACCAGACTGCTGCAGCATACTACGCCAAGGTGAAGGCTATTGGCGATGAGCTGGCCACGGCGGGCAAGCCCTTGCTCGAGGAGGAGCTTGTCACGTACATCCTGGCCGGCCTAGATTTCGACTACAATCCCCTGGTCTCATCGGTGCTGGGGCGCACAATACCCATCACCATGACTGATCTCTATGCTCAGCTTCTTGCATATGAGACCAGGCTCCAGATGCTCCAAGAGAACTACAACGCGGGGCAGAACTCATCTGTCAACGCTGCTGCACGTGGGCGTGGAGGCTTTCGTGGCCGAGGCCGCGGTGGCGGGCGCGGCAATGCCAACTCTTCCTCATCTTCCAAGGGAGGTGGGTCGGCAGCGCCCAAACCAATCTGCCAAGTGTGCAAGAAGAGAGGCCATGAAGCCGATGTGTGCTGGTACCGCTTTGAAGAGGATTACCAGCCCACCTCCAAGTCTGCTGGATCGGTCACCACCAACTACGGCTACGACACGAACTGGTACGTCGACAGTGGGGAAACCGACCACATTACATCTGAGCTGGAGAAGTTGACCGTCAGGGACAAGTACAAGGGCGGCGACCAAGTTCATACTGCCAGCGGCTCAGGTATGCATATTAGTAATATCGGTCATGCAAATTTACATACCCCAAATAAGGTTCTTCAGTTAAGAAACATCCTTCATGTACCGAGTGCTAACAAAAATCTTCTTTCAATCCATCGTCTTACTTCCGACAATAACACTTATGTTGAGTTTCATCCTCATAATTTTTTCATTAAGGATCGGGCCACGAAGAAAACAATCCATCAAGGCAGGTGTGAAGGTGGCCTCTATCCGTTGAAACCTCAAGAGGTTGGAGCACAACCCCACAAACAGGCGTGTGGTGTGAGTCGGCCATCCACATGGACTTGGCATAGTCGTCTGGGTCATGCATCTTTTCCAGTAGTAGAAAGAGTCATTAGAGATTATTCCCTTCCAAGTGTGTCTAGTAAGCATATCGAAGTCTATGTGCGACTCTTGCCAAAAGGCAAAGAGTCATCAACTTCCTTATTCTAGCTCGGAAAATAAAAGTTGTGCTCCCCTCGATTTGATACACTCCGATGTTTGGGGTCCTGCCCCAGTTTCTGCTGGCAATTTTGCATATTATGTTTCATTCATCGATGATTTCAGTAGATACACTTGGATCTACCTCCTCAAACACAAGTCCGAAGTTTTTCATGTGTTCAAAAATTTTCAGAACCATGTTGAGCGAAAGTACAATAGAAAGATTGTACATATGCAAACCGATTGGGGAGGTGAATATAAAAGGTTAAATTCCTTCTTTGAACAAATGGGCATAGCACATAGGGTGTCGTGTCCTCATGCTCATCAGCAAAATGGCAGGGCTGAGCGTAAACATAGACATATTGTGGAAGTCGGTCTTTCATTATTAGCTCAAGCATCCATGCCTTTTAAATACTGGGATCAAGCCTTCTTGACAGCCACATATCTCATTAATATCCTTCCTACTAGACTTCTTGATAACAAAACTCCGGTAGAGCTTCTTCTCAAGGAAAAACCAAGCTATGGTTCCCTTCGAGTGTTTGGCTGTGCGTGTTGGCCCAACTTACGGCCATACAATACCGGGAAAATGTCTTTTCGATCTACTCGTTGTGTTTTTCTTGGGTACAGCTCACTTCATAAAGGTTTTAAGTGCCTTGACGTGTCAACAGGCCGCATATACATCTCCCGAGATGTGGTCTTCGATGAAGATGTTTTTCCTTTCTCATCCATGCATTCCACAACCGGTCCTCGCATCCGAGATGAAATATCTCTCCTAACTGCTCATCTAGTTCCACCTTCATCTGGGGATGTAAGTTATGATGTACCGTTTATTACTAATGATGCTGGTGCACACAGTGTTGATGATATGCAGGTGCATGGCGAGAATCCAATCCCACATGAAATCGTGGACACAGGAGCTATGGATCCGCATGCCGCAATCGATCCCAACGCTGATCCCGGGGCGGATACTCTGACGGTACCGGAAACCGCGTCCCAGGGTGCTGGATCGACTCCCGGTTCGCCGCGTGGGGGGACAGAATCGGGCTCGATCGACGCGCACCGGTCGTCCCAGCAGCTGTCGCCGGATCTTCTGTGGTCGAGCCGGGATCCCGTGTGCCGACGGAGAACAATGGTGCACCGAACGCTGCTTCCGCCGCTTCTCCAGCAGATTCCAGTGCATCAACTCAGCCCGTGGCTCGTCCGCACACTCGGTTGCAAAGTGGTATTACTAAACCAAAAGCTTATACTGATGGTACTGTTCGTTATGCAAATCTATGCTCAACAGGTGAACCGGAATCTGTTAGTGAAGCTTTGAGGGAACCCAAGTGGAAGGATGCTATGCAAACTGAATATGATGCGTTGCAGCGTAATGGGACGTGGAAGCTTGTTCCACCTCCTAAAGGAAAGAACCTGATTGATTGTAAATGGGTCTATAAGATCAAGAAGCGAGCTGATGGCACTATAGATCGCTACAAAGCACGACTTGTAGCAAAAGGTTTTAAGCAAAGGTATGGCATTGACTACGAAGATACTTTCAGTCCTGTGGTCAAGATAGCTACTATAAGGTTAGTACTGTCATTAGCAGTTGCAAGAGGATGATGCTTACGACAGTTAGATGTACAGAACGCATTCCTTCATGGTGTTCTGGAAGAAGAGGTGTTCATGAGACAACCACTTGGGTTTGAGAGTAAAAAGTTCCCATCATTTGTTTGCAAACTTGACAAAGCTATCTATGGTCTTAAACAGGCGCCAAGAGCGTGGTACTCTCGGTTGAGTGCTAAATTGATTGAGCTTGGATTTGTGCCGGCAAAATCAGATACATCACTTTTTATTTATAGAAAAGGGAATGTTGAGATATACATGCTTATATATGTAGATGACATCATTGTCACAAGCTCTTCACAAGATGCAGGGAATGTGTTGCTGAAGGCGCTAAGAGAGGACTTTGCACTCAAGGACCTTGGTGAGTTAAATTATTTTCTGGGTATCGAGGTGGAGAGAAAATCAAATGCTGATCTACTTCTAACTCAGAAAAGATATGCCAATAATATATTGACAAGAATGGGTATGTTGAACTGCAAGCCGGTAGTTACGCCTATGGCAGTGACAGAAAAGGTGTCTCGCTATGAGGGAGATCCACTCGGTCCTGATGATTGCACAAGGTACAAAAGTATTGTGGGAGCCCTGCAGTATATTACCCTTACTCGTCCTGATCTGGCGTATTCAGTAAATAAAGTTTGTCAATTCTTGCACTCTCCAACAACTGTTCATTGGACAGCAGTTAAGAGGATTGTTCGTTATATGAAATTCTCTGGCAACGTTGGCCTGTTGATAAGGAAAAGGTCACCGTTAATGTTGAGTGCTTTCTCGGACGCGGACTGGGCTGGTTGTAGAGATGATCGAAGGTCTACAGGAGGCTTTGCCATGTTTCTTGGTGCCAATGTCATATTGTGGAGTGCTAGAAAGCAACCTACGGTATCAAGGTCGAGAACGGAAGCTGAGTATAAATCTATGGCCAATGCAACAGCTGAGCTAATATGGGTTGAACAGCTTCTTGGTGAACTTGGCATCAAGTTGAGAGTACGACCGCGTCTCTGGTGTGATAACTTGGGAGCTACGTATTTGTCTGCAAATCCGGTCTTTCATGCCAGAGCCAAACACATAGAAATTGATTTTCATTTTGTTAGAGAGAGAGTTGCACGAAGACAACTTGAGGTCCGGTTTATTCCCACAGGTGATCAAATAGCTGATGGGTTCACCAAGGCCTTGCTGCAAAGGAAATTCGAAGAATTCAAGAACAATCTTAATCTTGTAGAGAAAACAAGTATAGATTGAGTGGGGGTGTTAAGATATGTATGTAACAACCATGTAACGTGATACACAAGTGTAACGTGCCATGAGCATGATCGTGTACACGGTAGATTACCAAGGTTAGTTGAGATAGAGTTTGTTAGCTAGATATCATCTAGATTCAACTACCTTGCTTGTAACCCAAGTTTGTACTCCTATATATTCATTAACACGTAACCGTGATTAAGCCAAGAGAGGCAATCACGTTAACCCTCTCATTTTACATGGTACACGTCATGATCCCCACTATGTTTACAACTGAAAACAATTAATTGCAAAAATATCTATCTTATCAACTCTCATTAGAAAATGTATTGTGACGAATCTTTAACTACAGTAAACAATGACAGATGGGCGATGACGTACATGTCCAAAGCTTGGCTAGCTAGGAATCTCGTGTCACCGATTCTGACTGAACCACTCTATAATTTCACCTGGTCGTGTCGTTGGAGGCCGGCCCTGTATGTAGAGACCTAGTATTACACAAACTGAAATAGTCACACATTTCCTGTGCAATATAGCATGTCGACATGGGACACACAAACAAGAAAAAATGTTTTCTTTGGTGCAAAAAAAAAAAAAAAAAAAAAAAAAACTTTGGAGTTGGGCCCATGCAAGGAAAAGGGCGAAAAAGGCAGCTCGGCATCGGATGAGTCACCACGCGTTGCCACAAGTGGCGCCTGCGCGACATGCCGCGATGGCCGTGGTTTTGGTTTTGGTTGCCCCCCGGCTACTGATCTGAAAGCTACAGAGGCATGCAATACCGTATGTTTTTTAAGGGCGGATGGCGACAACAACGACTACTTCTTCTTCAGTGCAGCGCAGCAGCCAGCTACATACGTGATGCGAATGCGACGGCAAGCAAGGGGAAATTAAAGATCTAATCTCTGCAGAGCTAGAGAGTAAAATATTGCGTGGAGAAAAATTCAAAGTCTCTCCGAGTTGGGTTTAATTTAATTTACCGGCCCGTCCGTCCTCATGGAATTACATACTGTATTTACCCTGTCAATGCAAGTCTTCCAATCAACATCTACCCTGTATCTTTCATGATTTAAAAAAAAAGGTTTGTGTCAGTTTAGTTGTTGTTTCATTGGTGATTGGCTGACGCTGATGGAGTAGGAATTAGGAAAGCAATTTGGAATGGAAGTCCCGGTTCCTAGATTCACACGGTAAGTTACGTTTCAAGCCTAGCACACGCTAACCCGGCTCCATCTGTGGCTTTACCGTGCCTAAGTTAAAAGCGATTCTAATTGTTAACCGTGAACGTGATTCATCAAGAACTGCCACTGCCAGTACGACAACTTAGTCAAAGCAGCTGCAGACATGACTTGACAATTTGCAAATCTATAGCAAGATGCTAATTGCTCAGCCTCAGATCCAGCAGATATAGGATAGTACAACTTGTTAAAGATACGAATTTTGCACCGGATTTGTTAAATGCACTTCTCCCTATCTATAACTATAAGCAAGCTATCAGACATTTTCTTTTTCTTGTTATCACATATATAAAGTACTATGCTACAGTAGTATGTACATAGCCCTCTGACCTGTTGTTTTAACAAGCAACAACACCCATCTTCTTTTATTCATTGTCATTAGAAAAAAAGTAGTTGGTGAGTGAGCAGGCGAGGGGAGGAGAGATAATAAGGGGCAACAACAGCTCAACAGAAAGGCCAAGCAAGGCTGCTGCAGACTGGAAGGCTCTCTGTTTGCAGAGTGCCAAGAGAGAGGGAGGAGACCTTGCACAGGAGCGAAGCAAGCAAGGTGGGAAAGAGGCAGCAAGGGCGGCGGGCTGCCGGAAGGGGAACATGCTCCCTCTCTAAGGTGCCGCCTCTCGCCCCCTCTTGCTCTCCGACGAGGTAACAACTGGTGGGCCGCCGCCGCCGATGCTGGTGCTGCTGCTTCTATCAGGTGCCGCATCTTTCTCTCTCTCTGTCTGCCCCCTGCAGCCGGCACCTCTCCTCCGGTCCTCCCTGCCGCTTCCCCTCCCCTTCTCCCATGCGCCCCCCTTGCAGATCTCTCTCCACTCTATGCAGATCGAGAGCTGTTGTGGCCTGCTGCTGCCCCTCTCACATCACTAATTCTGCAGTTGGCCGGTGAGGAAGTTGCCATGGCCATGGGAGCCCAAACCCTGCTGGTCCTCCTCTGCCCTTCCTCTTTCTTCTCCCTCGCCTCCTCTTTTGCTTTGCTGGATTTTGGTCGTGGCGATGGGGACGCCCAGGATTTGGACGCCTAGGCGACGACTTGAAAACCATGATATATCATACTGTACATGGGATCCCATCATACATATACTCATTTTTTTCTCAAAATAATTGGGTATTCCTGGGAATACCCATGCATCCAGCTGGATCCGCCCATGGTCTGAGGCCCTCATCAGCCATCACATACTTTGTTTGCATGAAGAACGAAAATTCAGAGGTAGCTTAGAGCATGTGCATGCCCAAGTTACACATCTCGCATGATCAATTTAAGGGCCTAATGGTTTACTACCTTAGTTTCCTTTTTCATGAATATGATGGAAAGGTTTGTACTGTGCTTTCATGCATCAGCTGCTCCTTAAGACATACCATATTTGTTTTGGAATCTCACAAGTCACATGTTTATTTCTGGGAACTGACCTGTGTTTATTTTTGTACAGTATGAACTGAAAAACAAGAATAAAGAATTTCCATGCGATGAGACGTAAGGATAATCTCCAAGATATTGCTCGATTTGTTTTTCACGAGTAGTTTGTTCTTCATTAGTAGTTTTAGTTTAGGTTCATGCAGCTAGAATTCTAACACCTCTTGTATCCTTCTGCAGAGAATGGCACGGTAATGATTCAGTTTGGTCATCAAATGCCTGATTACGACTCCCCAGCTACCCAATCAACCAGCGAGAGCCATCAAGAAGTGTCTGGAATGAGCGAAGGAAGCCTCAACGAGCATAATGACCATTCAGGTTTGCCCCCATTTCCATTTCCATTTTTACTGTATTCATATTTCATATCATATCCCTTGAAAATAGAAAGGGGGTTAAAAAGGAAAAGAGAAGAGAGGATTTTGTTAGTTTCAAACCTTGTATGCATAGTACGTATGGACAATCATAGTTATGTGACACTATTTTTTCCTTGTACTATAATACTAGGTAATCTTGATGGTTACTCAAAGAGTGATGAAAACAAGATGATGTCAGCTTTATCCCTGGGCAATCCAGAAACAGCTTATGCACATCCAAAGCCTGACCGTACTCAGTCCTTTGTAAGTTTCAATGCTTGCCGGCTTGCAGCCTTTAGTCTCGGCATTTATTTTTTGTTCCAATTGTTACTTGTTCTCCAATGAGAGTCATTTGAATTATACAGTGTGCACCTTTTCAGGCCATATCATACCCTTATGCTGATCCATACTATGGTGGTGCAGTGGCAGCTTATGGCTCGCATGCTATTGTAAGTGATCTTTATGCGTCCTCCAGCCTGTTCATTCATTACTTTCTCCTTTCTGTTGCTGGTGCGATGTCCTTTATCCACTTTGGACACTTTGCTAGATAATAATGCTGTTCGGTACCGGTACTTTTTTAGGCCTGTTTTGTTTTTGCATGCATGCGTGCATTCAGCATTCTGCGTTGGCTCACCTGCTTATCTGAGACAGCACCCAACAGCATTGCCGTACTCATCTTGTCAGATTTTACTATGTTATTGAAGCATTCCTGCAGTCATTTTTACATTTCACTCATATAAGTACATCATTGTCATTCTCAGCATTGCCGTACTGATCTTGTCAGATTTTACTATGTTATGGAAGCATTCCTGCAGTCATTTATACATTTCACTCATATAAGTACATATATCATTGTCATTCTCCTGGGTACAGGGTCTTGTATTTTGCTATGTCCAGTACATATGTGTTGCCATCGGTAGTTAGAATTGACTATAGTCTCATATTTTGTCTTATAAACCATCACTCAGATGCACCCTCAGCTGGTGGGCATGGTTTCGTCCTCTCGAGTGCCATTACCAATCGAGCCGGCTGCTGAAGAGCCCATTTATGTCAACGCGAAGCAATACCACGCGATTCTCCGAAGGAGACAGCTCCGTGCAAAGCTAGAGGCTGAAAACAAGCTTGTGAAAAGTCGCAAGGTACTCTCTCGCTGCACATGATGGTTTTAATTGTACGAATTTTTATTGTCATGAAGAGCTTCTTTTGTTTTGAAGAGAAAAACTGGCAGTGGAGGTGTCCCATTACAAATCGCTATCAGTTTCATTCATTTCTACCAATACCCCCACGCTCGTAAACATAACATTGTCTCTGTGTGTGTGCAGCCGTACCTCCACGAGTCTCGGCATCTGCACGCGATGAAGAGAGCCCGGGGAACAGGCGGGCGGTTCCTGAACACGAAGCAGCAGCCGGAGTCCCCCGGCAGCGGCAGCGGCGGCGGTGGCTCCTTGGACGCACAGCGCATGCCCGGGAACGGCGGCGGCCTGTTCACGAAGCATGAGCACAGCTTGCCGCCCGGCGATCGCCACCACTACCACGCGAGAGGGGGCGGCGCGTAGGGTGCCAGCCCCCAAGTGGCAACTCATCCTTGGCTTATCAGCGATTTCAACTCTGGCTCTTGTCTAAACTGAACTCAACTTTGGGTTGGTGTCTGCATGCAAATGCAACTGTAACTGTAACTAAACTAGGTGTGTCCGAATTGGCGGTCGTTCTGTGTGTTGGGACGGCGTCGTTGGGTCTTCTGGACTAGAGAGTGGAGGTGATGCAGGTGCGGATTGCTGGTTCTTTGGTGACGTAAGCTGAACTTGCGTTGTGTTGTGTGTGTGTTTGACCAGCGAAACTGCCAAACTGGCGCCTGTTTCATGTAACTTTGCTCCAGGAAGATGATGACTGGTATAATAAGTAGCAGTAATAACCATTTTCTGTGTGATGTTTTCCTTGCTCAATCTGTGATTGGCGAAACTCATTTGAGTGGTGCAGATTGTGCAGAAACTGGCACCTAGGACTAGCAGCCTGCATCACTGATCTTTTGTATGATTGGCTGTTGGCTTTTCTTGCCGTCAGCTGTCTGTATGAGGCCGGCCACGCACATGGCACGTCGGCGCAGGCCCAGCCCATTAAGGCCTAATTGGGAGGCGCAGGCCCAGACCATTAAGGCCTAATTGGGAGGCGCAGGCCGGGCCCGATATGTGTGAGCCCGCAGCGGGAAAGCCAGCTTCCTTCCTCCCCGCGCCATGCATTTCGGCCGGCACGGCGGGCGCCGGGCGGCCACCGATTTCGGTTTCCTGCTGGTCTGCGCCGTCTCCCTCGTCGACGTCAGATCGAGAACGCTCCGTACGAACGCGGGGAATCCAGCACTCCAGCAGGGAGTGGAAGTTTCCCGCCATCCTCTACCGTTTGCATCTCCAATCCCCAATCCAAGTGGGGCTCGATTGCATCCATCATCCGTGTGTCACCGAAAGTTTGTGAACCTAATTCAAGCTTCTATCGTTCTCTACCATTTTCATGTGGGGACGAAAATTGATGATTAGTTGGCTCTTTATTTCGTGAAAGTTGTATCATTATAATTTTTGTTAGAGGCAAGAATGGGTCCGATTAAGAGATTATTGACCACAAGGTGGACTCTTAGAGCTCCCACGGAGGGCTTGTTTCATTTTATCCTCAACCCAAGTGAATTGCATGGGATCAAAGGGATTGAGAGGGATTTTGACTTGTAGGGGTCTACTCCTCTCAATGAATTCAACGGCCCTGAATCGATTTGACGAGGAACAATTAACTCATGACACATGACCCCGGTGTTTGAACCAGACTAGGGTGACGAGCCAGTTATGTGTGAAAAACTTTGATCATCCAAAATATAATGACACATGACCTTAATTTTTTACCTAGTCGGTGCTTGAAGCAAAGATTAAAAGTGACTAAAACAAGGATGACTAAAGTTGTAGTCACCCAATCCAAACATGCCCTAGTTTTCATTAGTTGACATCAGTCAAACTTTTTTTATTTTATTTTGCTGGTAACACAACGATGCATACTCTAGTTTTGCTCGTGGTAAGCTGATGCATAAGAAGGAGCGGCCGGTGAACGTCTCCTGATGTTTTTTTTTTTCTGGCGCGCACAAAGAACATTTCCGCCTTGGAACTCAAATACAAAACTTGACGAGTAATTAAAAGAAGTGCTTTTGTTCCAACTTGCAAGCTTCCAGTCTCCCCGCAGCGCACTGACGCTGAGGTGTCTAATAACAAGCAGAGCTAAGCAAAAGAAAGTTCCACGCGGGAGGTGGAAAAAAACCGGCGGAGGCGACCCGAACAACGCGCCTCATGGGGCAGGTCAACTCAACTGATAGTCAACCTCAACGAAGGGGCGATGCACAACGCGTCATCCCATCCATCCATCCGTGGGTCAATCTCAACCGGCTATCTGTCAGTAGCAGTACTGTACGTACTGTGGAGAGGTGGATCGGTATTCGGTAGTGCCCTGTTCCTTTCAGACGTGATCACTAGCGCCCATGGCGCCAAGCTGCCGACTAACGGAATCGTGTGTTTAGTTGGTGAAAACGCAACAATGCGCGCATGGCGCCAAGCCGCCGACTAACCGAATCAATCAAAAAGACTCTGCATCTAAATTATATAATTAGTTATTTTATTTAACTATTTAATGGGTGGGGATATTTGGGATGACGATTGTGGATGCGGGGCCTAATGTTTTGTTGCAACTAAACACTCGTGACAAAATGAACAGGACAGTCAACATAACGAGGAGAGAAGGGAAGGAAGGGGCTGTTTGGTTCCCTACATCCGCCTGAATTAGACTGGCGGGATGCAGAGATAAGCTGTTCCTGCTCACCTGCTTGAGCTAGGCTGCGCGCGTGCAGAAAGCACCTCTGGGCTAGGCTATGTGGAGACGCCCGAATCACCCATTTCTGAAAGTCCAGACTCGAGCGGTGCAGTTGTTTCTCTCCACTAATGATGTATTAGTATATGATTAGTAAATATTAAGTGATATTAATATATTTTAAAGATAATAATTAAAACATGGTTATATAAAATATAAGACCTTTAAAAGTGTATTTTTATCTCATCGCGGATTATACAACCAAACACAAGTTGAGGAAGATTCAAAAACAATGAAACTTCAATCAATCAACAGGCAAAAAGGAGATGAAAACGTGGTGCGAGCTTCAGGCTAGGCGGAAAAAGTGAACCAAACACGCCCGGCGGGCTGGTTGGTTGGTTGGTTCAGACTTTGCTTTTACAAAATGAACCACGTGGTTTCATCGCACAAAGAGAGGAAAGCAAAGGAAAAGCAAACCTCACACTGCATGGGTTGTTTTCATCGAACCTCACGAGGATGGGTGTGTTTAGAGGTCAAAATTTTCAAAATTGAGAATTAGTGAGGGCCAAAATTTGAAGGGTGAGGGTGTGGAAGAATGCCAAGGATGCTTTTCACACCATGGTGTGTGCAAGACTTTGAAGATGCTAGAACTAAAACCAAAAAGAAGTGTGGGTAAAAAATTAGTTACGGTAAGCAAGGAGGATCAGAAGACGCTTTTTCGTTTGTTTGTGGTAAATATTATCCTATCATGGGGTAACTAGGCTCAAAAGAATCGTCCTTATTGATGATGAATGTACATCTAAACAACCAATTAGTTTATTTTTAACTGAACCTACATTTCATATTTCTTGGACCAAGCATGAAAATATTTTTAGTCATTTATTGTTTTGATGTGATGGGAGCTTCTAATATGGGATCGAACGAGGAAAATTTTGGAGGGAATGGTTTTGGTTCAAACTTTGGTTTACAAAATGAACCACGTGGTTTCATCGCACAAAGAGCATGCTCACACCTACTTCCTCCGTCATCATAGAACCTCATGCAAGGCTACGTGATTTGGCCGTGTCGCAAACGTTGCAAATTTTGGCTAAAATTATATTATAAAATAATAAGGCATTATAAGACAAATTAGGAAACGCCCATGTTAGATTATGTTATGAAATATTTTGTTTTATAATAATTTTATTTCGAGACATAAATCCTAATACTATTTTACGTGCTAGAAGAACGGATGAACTTGACTGACACACGTCCCATAATTCTATGATTTTAGAAACGGAAGAAGTATTCAGAAACGGGAAGGAAACGCCCCCATATTATTCCTCTCGAGTCCGTGTTTCCTCACATATCACGTCGCGCCGGATTATATTGCACATCGCCACGCCGATCGCTCGCTGTCCCGCCGCCCAGGTAATCAATCAATCAGCTTGAATTTCGCCTGCTCACGTAGTACTACGCCTTTACGTCACCCGTGCCTTTCGCTTACATACGGAGTACATGGCCGAAAAATCAACAATTCTTTCGTTTGTTTTGGAGGAAAACCCGGGAGTCCGGCCGTCCGGCACGCTGAATTCCGCCGCGCCGTGAACGAACGGGTCCAAGTGAACTGCGGGCGACAAAGCAGTGAGCTCTTTGGCTCCACGCTGGCTGGCTCTCCATCTCAAACTAACCTACTGCACGTCTTATTTCTCAATTCTTTTTTCTCTCTCTCCAAATTTAAATAGTTTCTTAAAAAACAGTATCAATATCTTTATCTCTTTAATACATTTAACGCTTCAGTAATTGTTACGATGTATTGTTCCTTGTATATTTCATTCATCATCAAATTTGAAGTTTGCAATGTACATTTACTATTTATCTATAGATACTAGACACAAGAGGAGGTACAGTCCAGAGCCCGCACGACTAGCCGCCGCCGGCCGCT
Source organism: Hyparrhenia diplandra (assembly GCA_015847255.1). NCBI lineage: Eukaryota > Viridiplantae > Streptophyta > Magnoliopsida > Poales > Poaceae > Hyparrhenia > Hyparrhenia diplandra. The sequence continues at coordinate 369,681 of JADLZK010004051.1, forward strand.
CCAGAAACCGCCAGAGTGAGTCGCGTTCTTGCCGTGCTTATCTTTTTTGACAACAACAACCGTGCTTATCTTTATTATCCCCCGCAAGCGGCAGGCTAGGCTATAAAAGGCCGCCAGATAGAAACGAATGGAACACGTACACGGACGCACAGCCAAAACCGCGAGCCGCCCCGCCGGAAAACGAGACGCGACGAAACCACCCCCGTGCACCGCGTGCCGCTGCCCCACACCACAATTCTTGAGCAAAACAAGCAGCTTTTGCCCTCCCCCACCCCCATCTCCAGTTGAGTTCTCCACCACCAAACCAACCAACCAAGCGCCCGCCCGCCCGCCCGCCCCGCCACCAGACGCTCGCTCGCCTTTCCCTCTCCGGTGCCGGTCCCTCCCTCCCTCCCGTCTCACCGGCCACCTCAATAACACTCCTGTGTCCCCTGCCAGTCCGCCGCCAGGACCTGATCATCGGATTGGATTGGCTCTTCTCTTGTCGCCGGGGCGAGAATTGGAAGCACCAGCACCAGCAGGCGTTCCCGTACGTCCAAGAACCAGAACCATCAAGAAGATGCTGCAGCTGCTGATGGCGCTGGCCTTCTCGGCGGCCCCGCTGACGCTGTACGTGCCGCCGGTGCGCAGCCTCAGCCTCTTCGTCGAGGCCATGGAGGCCGTCTGCCGCGACTGCGCGCCATACTCCCACGGCGCCGTCGTCCGCTTCCGCCTCGGCCTTTCGCGCATCCTCGCCGGCCTCTCGCGCGCCCTCCGCTAGGCGGGCCGGCCCCCCATCGCCGACGCGACACCGGGTTCCTCCGATCCTCCCTCCAGCCTATATACACAACATACACACGCACCTTGTCTCTTTTTGCTCCCCTTTCTTTTTCTCTGTCCTTTCTAGCGGTTGGTTTCTAGCGCAGCACAGCAATCTATTCTATATGCAGGAGTAGCGGTTAGTTCTCCAAATCTTTCTGCTTTCTCTCTCTCTTTCTATTACGTTTTTTTGAGGATTGGGTGTAGCATGTACATGTAGAGTGAGGAAAGGTTAATAAATCTGTCCAAAGGGGAGATTTTGCAAGACGAGATGCTGAGGAAATCGTGTGTGTGTGTCTGTGTGTTTGTGTTTGCTTGGGGAGGTAACTGCCGTAGGAATTCCATGTGATGTGAATATTCCTTTGTCTGTATCTTGGCAATCAATCCTTCAGTTTCAGTTGAGGAATTCGTCTTCCTTTGCAATTCCAATGCTTCCTTCGAGTAACAAACAAGTTGGGATGGAAACGGAACTCCTTTTTCCTTGGGTGTTTTGTTTGGTCCAATCCAAGCCAAGCCTCCAGCGTCCAGCCTCGTGTCAGAAGTTCTTTCGTGTGGTTTCTGACTGCAAACTGACAAATCAACAAATGCCACGGAACAACCGACGACGCGACCTTCTCCGAAGTCCGTCCGAAGCTCCTCGCGAAAACACAGGCAGCGTCGAGGAACAAGATGGGGAGACAAAACAGTTGTTGAGACTCATTGCATGTCGGCATTAGGTTTCAATAATGGGCATTTTGGTAGCCAGGCACAGCTCCAATTCTCTCTCTTTCTTGCGAAACAGCTCCAATTCTCTAATAACGCAATGTCAAGTGATGGCAACCTTTCGCCGACGATCACTACAGTAGCATATATAATTCTACACTTTTCTGTAACCATCACTTGCATTGCGTCCAGGTCCAGCGTTCAGCTCCAGCAACCATGGTTGCCGTTCGCTAACAAGTGTCAGTCGGCATGCCAGATGGTCAGACGGCGACCGTTTATCCGTTCCCACGCAATGGCAGACTGGCAGTATGCCAGCCCAGATCCAGATGGTGTAATAAGGGAGATCAAGTTTTTGTCGCAACAACTGACCGTACGATTTCCTCCCGGATACTAAACCAAGGCCGGCCTGATCGCTGCATCTGCAGCCATCATCAGCCCATCGCTACCGGATACCGGGCGCTGCCAGAGTATTTTTTTTACATGTAATATAATAAAACAAGTTGTCATCAGCATCAGCCAAAGTTCCTACTGCTTCTTTCTTCTTCTTCTAGAACGCACACATCATTTTCTTGCTCCAAAGTTCCTACGAGGAGCACCTCCGCGCCACTGCGAGCTCGCCGCGCGTGCAATCGTGACCCGTGCTGACACTCTTCTTTCCTCCATGTCTCTCCTGCAATGCCGAGCTCGCCGTCGTGGCCGAAGTTCACGCTGCCACGGCCCTACTTCGTCGAGCTCTGACGGTCGCGCGGCCCTCCAGCTTAGCGCGTGCAGGCGGCCACGGTCCTGCTCCGTCGAGCGCCGACGGTCGCGCGGCCCTCCATCTCAGCGTGTGAACGCAGCCACGGCCTGCACCGTCGAGCACCTGTTTATCTTCCAGTCCACAGAGCGGCATCGTCCGCGGCGACGGCGCCGAGCTCTGCGATGGCGGCGGCTTTGGTGGATGCCGCGCAACAACCTTCAGTTGATGGGCCGGCGGGGCTGCTGGCCCATTAGAAAGGGTAAGGTTCAGAGCTGTAGAGTCACGGTTAGATCTAAAATGGACGGCTGAGATGGTGACTGTAGAGTAAAGTTGATTGGAGCGACTGGAGAGGATCTCATTCCGGCGTGGCGGCGTACTGTACCGAGTTTTCTAGGATTTAGGGGGCCCAGATGATCCGATGTGCCCGTTGACTTTCCAGTGGCGGTCGCACGAAGCAGCTTCGCAGCGTCCGTCCTCTAGGGGAGAAGCCAAGCCAGCCAGTGGCGTCGCGAGCTGCTTGTGATTTGCCGGATACGACATACAGTACATATTCACATACGTACTACATATTCACATGCTGAGACTGGCCGAAAAGTTACTTCAAGATTACTCTCACCGTGCTTGTTTTTCTTCTAAGATCAAGATTAATTGATTTGATTCCTAATGAATTTTGGTTTGGGCTCAGCTGGTTAACACACGTACGGTTCCAAAGAAAAAAAAAAAAAAACAAAAGGAAAATCCAGCTGGCTCATTACCCACCACCCATTTGAGTGCCACTAGCATGAAGAATGGGAATGGTGCTCCTAGGACATCAGGGTTCCAGAAGGCACGAGCAAGATGATATACTAGAAAAAGGCCTGCCTCACGAGCTAGGAGCTCCTCTAATCAGGCTTTGTAAAAAAAAATCTGTGTTTTATTTAGGTTGTTAGGTGCAAGAGTCCCATAATGTTTGCAGCCAAATGGAGTGATCTCCTAAAATCAGCAAGAAGGATATCAGACAATGTCAAGGCTTTATAGCATTACAACTGTTGCTGCCAATCTAGAAAAAAATAATTGCTGCACAAAGCATGCATGAATAATTACAGTAGACATTCTGCAGGCCGCTAGAGTCAAAAGAAGAAAATAAAGCATTCCAAATTTCCATGTGAGACCCCCATAGAAGAAACTTTACAAGATTTATTTTCCAGCTGCTGCATTGAATTCTGGTAAATAATAAGAGCATACACTCAGAACTGAAAACACATACAGAGAACTAAATTTCTTCAAGGACAAAATGCATAGGGGATACAACTCCATGGTTATTCATGGCCTATGGACAGTGTCCAACCAAATATTTGGCTTTCGCGTTCCACAATTCATAAATGGCCAAAATACATATAAAATACTCCATCCGTTCCAAATTATAAGACGTTTTGGCTTTTCTAGATACATTTCTTTTTGCTATGCACGTAGTTATACACTGTAAAAGAAAAATATCTAGAAAAGCTAAAACATCTTATACAAAATAGTTGCCAGCATCGCCATATGATATATGATTTATATCCCACTAGACAAGTTCTTACTTGTGATCTCATCAATTGATGGCAAACTAAGACAAATCAGAATGCACTGGCTGAATTGCAGTAGGATCAGAGTCACTCAGAACTATCTGAGCATCTGTTGAAGCTTTTTCGAACTCCAGTCTTGTCTCTAGAAAACGGGATGTATCCAATGGTCCTTCAGGTGCTTCCATGTAATTCCCAACACCCACAGGAGGTACCAATAACAGTTTCTGCAGAACAGTGGCTCTCCTCAACAAAAAGCTTACTAGCCGCATCTCAAAGTAATGGCCCTTGAACTTCATCAACTTTGCAAATATAAGGTTATTTAAACCATATAATGGCACATCATCCTCAGATTCCTCACCCTCTGGCACATCTTCCTCAGAGTGCTCACCCTCTGGAACAGCTTCCTCAGATTGCTCATCCTCTGGCCCATTTTCTTCAGGAAGATCTTCCTCATAGACATCCTCATAGTACAGCCTATCCTTAAGCATATATTCTTCTGGAAGTTGTTCTAATAATAATTCTTCCTCAGCCTCATATCCCTCAGATAGCTCTTCAACTGGTTCATCTTCCTCTACATCTAGATCACCGTCCTCACATAGCTCTTCATCTGGCTCATCTTCCTTTGATACCTCCAAAGAAATGTCCACAGAGACATCATGGCTGCTTGATGGGAGCTACAGGTAGAAGTAGTTTGCAACGTTTCAGGGAAGAGAATACCAAACGACAATATAATAGTAGTATTAACTGAGTGCATTCTCCATGCCCACAAATGCCACAATGGACTGAATGCAACAATTTGACACTAACCTGCACAAAGAGCCTCTCTAGCTGGGGACAATGGTAGCACCGGAAGAATGCATACAAATGTGCTAAATCCGTGTAGTCCAATTCGAGCATTATGAGCTGCAACTCTCTTAAGCTTGGCAGATAACTCAACTTGGTCAAACAAGTAGCTGATCCAAAACGATCCAATGCATAAACTCTCTACAAAATATATAGAGTGTAACATTAGAAGAAAAAAAAAACAGAACAGACAAAAGGAAGTAAAATACAAACAATTGAAATGAAATGAAGCAAAGAACATCATAGTTCACGGACCCGGAGGGCAATGCTGCATATGGTGAGCACCCTGAGGTTGGCGAGGTCGGGAAGTGCCTGAATCCAGTGTTTGATAGGATTGCAGTTTTGGCCCCTTAGGCTGATGTAAAGGTCGTCAAGCAGCGCTGTGGCCGCGATGTTGTACGTGGGGTCCCCGGCACTGCTGAGGCGGAAGGAGCGGAGGCCGGAGGCCCTGCTGGCGTCGATGCGGGTGATTCGATTGCACTCCGCGATGGTGAGACTCCTCAAGCGGGGGCACGCCCAGAGAAGCTCGTTGATTTCAAACCAGCGGACCTTGTAGAGGTGGACGACCTCGAGGGCGGGGAGGGCGCCAGAGCAGAGGGAGAAGCCGATGGAAACACGAGAAATGCAGCGGAGGACGAGACGCGTGAGGTGGGAGCAGCCCGTCGGGAGTGTGAACTTGCTCACCACGTGGTTGCCGGCATCGATGTGGAGGTCCTCAACGCCGCAGGCGGCGGCGTAGTCGAGCAAGTGTTGGGGGTCGCGCCATAGAAAGCTGCGCATGGTGAGGGAGAAGCGGTCGAGGCGGCGCAGGCCGCGGCGCTGGAGCGACTCGAGGAGCTGCTTCGGGGCATCGTCAGAGCGGAGGTGGAGCTCGAGGGAGGACGGCGCGGGCCAGCGGCGCGCCCAGAGCCCGCGCCACCGCGTCGAGAGCGCCCCGGTGCGGATGGCCGACTTGAGAGGGAGCAGGGCCAGAATGCGCAGCCGAAGATCCTCCGGCAGCGCCGAGATGCGGTCCTCCTCCTCAGCTGCCGCCGCTTCAAATCCCTCCCCTTCCTCACCCGCCCGCCGCTTCTTCGACCTAACCAAGTGCGCCATTGCGGGAGGCGGGAGCTATTCACCGCCCGACTCCCTCTCCTACACTCTCGAATCTCGAGCCCGGCGGCTTCTACAGCTGGAGATCTCGGAACCCTAGAGGCCCACCTGGCTCATCTTCGGCCTGGCCCAGTATTGAGATTATGGCGTGCTTCTGCTTTCTCTAGGCCCTTTCTCTCCATTTACCATTTTTTTTTTGTATTATGCTCGTTTAATGAAAAATAATAATACAGAAACTGCATGATACATGATCTGGAAATCACTCGTTTTTTTTTTTTTATTTTATTTATTACGTTAGGTGCAACAGTCCTATAATGGTCATAGTCAAAAGGAGTGAACTCCTAAAATCATCAAGAACAAAGGTAGCAGATAATGACAAGACTTTATAAGATTATTACAACTGTTGCTGCCAATGCAGTAAAAGAATTGCGGCACAAAGGAGTACTTACATTTGCACGGCTCTGAATTTCAAGGATGAAAATCGCACGACTAGCACTGCAAATACGTGAGGTGAAATTGCTTGCACTGAGCTAGAAGGCTTGCTTTACACTCTCTATGTTCTAAATTATAAGTTACTTGGACTTTTTTGGTACATCTGTTTATTATGTTTAGACTAATATAGTGTCCATAGTAACGCTACGGCTTTATTTTAAAGATGCACATTTAGCAAGAAAATAGATAATAGTATTATTAACACCAACTCTTTGATTACGGGAATAGTAATATAATATTGGCCGCTATATATTAAAGTCCCTTCTGTAGTAAACAAAATAAACAAGAAACGCCCTCATGATGGTTTATAAGTGAAGCAAAAGGGAACCCAGCACCAAAAAAAGAATTGAAGGTAATAGTGAAAAGAACAACAGTTTTGGCCTCTTTACAGAATTTACTATATACAGTAATATGCATCCAAAAGAATGTCTCTGCATCAGTTCTATGCTCAATGCTCAGCGCATCAACAATGTCAGTATGAATGCACCATGTGGCTGGAAAATCACATCCATCTCCAAAAGAATGTCTCTACTCCGTACATCAGTTCTACTGATTTTGACACAAACATTATTAGACAGAATGTACAATCTGCCTTTGCATTACCAACACAGGAGAAACAGAGAACACATACTTGTTCTCGTATAAACCAAAGTGCATTTTTATGATCTTAGCTCACCCAGGACCGGGATGAGGCTGTTCAGCACGGCCAACTTGAAGGTGCCCTGCACGGATAAACGGATGAAAACAGCTCATCTCAGGTCACGCTAGCAGCAGCAGTGTAGTACGCTAGCAGTGATGATCTCAGATTGTTCACAATCATATAGATGAGGCACTCACTGTCGATTGCTGCTAACTGAAGGCAAAATTCTCTTTCTCCTACTTCTTTCCGCAAAAGTTATCTAGGGGTCTTCAATTATTTTTATTTACCGTGCTTGTGACCTGCATCTAATCCAGAAAAATCAGGGAGACACAAGAGATGAAGGGGTAATGGCGATTAATAGGAATTTAAAATAATAACAACTGGCAAGGAAAGAAAGGATGCTGTTTTTTCATCAGTCATCAAACATGAGCAGGTTCAGTCAACTTTCATTCTCATCGTTTTCTCTCTATAGCATGATGCTTCATACCAGAGAGAAGCTTTCTACAGACAGGAAATCACTACAAAAAGCTTGAGCTGTACTTAATTACTAATTGAGAGCAACCTTTAAGCAAGAAAAGTTACCCAAGGGCTTTGGTCTGCCTTGGATTTTATCAGGGGAGTTACCATCAGCTGCTGATAGGGAAAGAAGGGCATTGTACATGGGCGTTTCCTCTTTCTGTTGGTCTGCTTGTTAGATCGCTGTCACATCCAAGTAGATTCTGATCTCATCAGAAGATTTAGAGTGCAGTAGTATTAGATTTGAAAAAAGGAGGAAGGTTGTATGGTTATGCAGTACCATTCTAAAACTAAATTAAAGTAGACAGAGATTAATTGACAGCTACATGGTTTGGAACACTTAGAATCAAAGTAGACAGAGATTACCTATCAGAACTCTTCACCTTTGAAGTGTCATTTTTCCAATCTGCCTTGTTGCTAACTTGTTCCTACAGAATAAAATCAAGCACGTCCCCAGACATGTAAAAATTCAAGTCCAATCCAATACTCCCAACAGATGACCATACAATGGAAAAAAAAAACTAAATCATCTATTTTTTAAGACAGGAAGTATAATTTTCAAGTTCAATCCAGCTAATCAATACAAATTTGTGTACCTTCATCTATATTTTTTTTGGTGTATTAATTCTCAACTCAGAATTGAAGCTAGAAAACACTGAATACATCACATGATCTGATCATGCCATCAGCCACCATTGCTGGCAGTGCCATGAAGATATTCATGGTTTTGATTAGAATGTTCAGATTTCTTTTTCCAGTATCCGCACAAAGCACTGAACTATGGAGTAGTAAACCTACGGAACGAGAGGAGCAGCCTGTCACTTATCTGTCAGAAGCTATTTAAAATTGAAAAATGTATGGGTAAAAAGAAAATAGGTCAGAACTAGTAACAAGTTGACAGGACACAGGAGCGACACCACCCGGGCTGAACCCGGTGCCCACCTCCTTTCTTAGCAAACATGCTGAAGCAAAAATATAATAAGCAAATGATATACTGTGAAAATGAATGAAAGTCCTTAAGTTTGACGATAGCTCATCCAATTTTATAAGCTGCAGAAATTACGTATCCACAACATTGGCAATCTCAGAGGGCATTCATGCTGCAGGAAATAAGAAAGGCAGATATCAAAGGATCTGATGGACATCAACTCAAAATTCAAAAATCATCCAAAATACTTCTTGATGTATCTAAAATCAAAATTACAGTCAAACACAGCCTTTTTATTTCAAGACAAAACTCACTGAAGGTACAGACCGAAAATTTCTAACAGCCTACAAACAATAAGATAGTTTGCTTAGATTTGAGCTCGTTCATTTTAGAAGGACCAGTCCTCTGTAGGCATTTTCAACAAGAGGAATTTTTCAGAAACATAGTGGCTTCGAGCAGTCATTTCTTTACATCACCTGATGACCACGGCACCAAGTCGTTAATCAATTCACTTCACACGACACATCACTACATGCGGCCGTAGCCAACTGCGGCTTCGAGCAAAGCATTGCTTAATACAAAGTCTTAAACCATAGATGATCACGCTGATACAACCTTGCCATATATCACGAATTCATGAATGGCCAGGACTAAGCTGAATTCCATTTTCTACAAGCAGTGCAGAGCATATATTTCTATTTTCCTGGCTTCAGGCTGGGAAAACTGCATGATACATGATCTGTAAATCACTTGAGTTTTTCTGTCTCTTTTATTTAGGTTAGATGCAAGAGTCCCACAATGTTCGCAGCCAAAAGGAGTGATCTCCTAAAATCAGCAAGGACATCAGACAATGCCAAGGCTTTATAGCATTACAACTGTTGCTGCCAATCAAGAAAAATAATTGCTGCACAAAGAGCGGCTTGAATAACTTACTTGACAAAAATAATTGCTGCACAAAGCATGCATGAATAATTACAGTACACATTCTGCAGGCCACAAGAGTCAAAAAAGAAAAATAAAGCATTCCAAATTTCCACGTGAGCCCCCCTAGAAGAAACTTTACAAGATTTATTTTCCAGATGCTGCATTGAATTCTGGTAAGGATAATAAGAGTATATACTCAGAACTGAAAACAGATACAGACAACCAACTTTCTTCAAGAACAAAATGCATAGGAGGTACAACTCCATGGCCCTTCATGGCCTATGGACAGTATCCAACCATATATTTGGCTTTCACGTTCTACAATTCCATTAATGGCCAAAATGATCATATTACATAGACAAATCATACTTTCAGTACTATTTTAAAGGAAATTCAAACAAAATAGTTGCCAGCATCACCATATGATATGTGATTTATATCCCACTAGACAAGTTCTTACTTTGATCTCATCAACTGATAGCAAACTCCTTTTGTAATTTGAATGGGTTCTTCACCCTTTTTTTCTCCTACTCAATATATTGATACGCAGTCCTCCTGCGTGTTCGAGAAAAAAAAACTGATAGCAAACTAAGACAAATCAGAATGCACTGGCTGAATTGCAGTAGAATCAGAGTCACTCAGAATTATCTGAGTATCTGGTGAAGCTTTTTCGAACTCCAGTATTGTCTCTAGAAAACAGGATGTATCCAATGGTTCTTCAAGTGCTTCCATGTAATTCCCAACACCCACAGGAGGTACCAATAGCAGTTTCTGCAGACCAGTGGCCCTCCTCAACAGAAAGCTTACTAGTCGCATCTCAAAGTAATGGCCCTTGAACTTCATCAACTTTGCAAATATAAGGTTATTTAAACCATATAATGGCACATCATCCTCAGATTGCTCACCCTCTGGCACATCTTCCTCAGAGTGCTCACCCTCTGGAACAGCTTCCTCAAATTGCTCATCCTCTACCCCATTTTCGTCAAGAAGATCATCCTCATAGACATCCTCATAGTACAGCCTTTCCTTAAGCATATATTCTTCTGGAAGTTGTTCTAATAATAATTCTTCTTCAGCCTCATATCCCTCAGATAGCTCTTCAATTGGTTCATCTACATCTTCGTCTGGATCATCGTCCTCATATAGCTCTTCATCTGGCTCATCTTCATCTGACACCTCCAAAGAAATGTCCACGGAGACATCATGGCTGCTTGATGGGAGCTGCAGGTAGAAGTAGTTTGCAAGGTTTCATGAAAGAGAATAGCAAACAACAATATAATATTATTAATTGAGTGCATTCTCCAAGCCCATAATGCCACAATGGACTGAATGCAACAGTTTGACACTAACCTGAACAAAGAGCCTCTCCAGCTGGGGACACTGGCAGCACCGGAAGAATGCATACACATGTGCTAAATCCATGTAGTCCATTTCAAGCATTATGAGCTGCAACTCTCTTAAGCTTGGCAGATAACTCAACTTGGTCAAACAAGTAGCTGATCCAAAACGATCCAATGCATAAACTCTCTACAAAATATAGTGTAACATTAGGGAAAAAAACAGAACAGACAAAAGGAAATGAAACACAAACAATTCAAATGAAATAAAGCAAAGAACATCATAGTGCACGGACCCGGAGGGCGATGCTGCAGATGGTGAGCACTCTGAGGTTGGCGAGGTCGGGAAGTGCCTGAATCCAGTGTTTGATAGGGTTGCAGTTTTGGCCCCTTAGACTGATGTAAAGGTCGTCAAGCAGCGCTGTGGTCGCGATGTTGTAGGTGGGGAGCCCAGCACTGCTGAGGCGGAAGGAGCGGAGGCCGGAGGCCCTGCTGGCGTCGATGTGGGTGATTCGATTGCACTCCGCGATGGTGAGACTCCTCAAGTGCGCCTCGGCGGGCATGAGGTCGATGACCCCGTCCGTACCATCGCAGTCGCAGTGGCGGAGGTAGAGGGTCTTTAAACGGGGGCACCCCCAGAGAAGCTCGCTGATGTCAACCGAGCTGACCAAGTAGAGGTGGACGACCTCGAGGGCGGGGAAGGCGCCGGAGCAGGGGGAGAAGCCGATGGAAACACAAGCAATGTGGCGGAGGACGAGACGTGCGAGGTGGGAGGAGCCCGTCGGCAATGTGAACGTGGAGAACTTGCTGAAGAAGTGGTTGCCGGCATCGATGTGGAGGTCCTCAACGCCGCAGGCGGCGGCGTAGTCGAGGAAGCGTTGGGGGTCCTTGTCTTCGAGGGCGCGCCATAGTAGGCTGCGCCCGTTCATGTTCACGGTGAGGGAGAAGCGGTCGAGGCGGCGCAGGCCGCGGCGCTGGAGCGACCCAAGGAGCTGCTTCGGATCATCGCCGGAGCGGAGGTGGAGCTCGAGGGAGGACGGCGCGGGCCAGCGGCGCGCCCAGAGCGCGCGCCACCGCGTCGAGAGCGCCCCGGTGCGGATGGCCGACTTGAGAGGGAGCAGGGCCAGGATGCGCAGCCGCAGATCCTCCGGCAGCGCCGAGATGCGGTCCTCCTCCTCCTCAGCCGCCGCCGCTTCAAATCCCTCCCCTTCCTCACCCGCCCGCCGCTTCTTCGACCTGGGCGCGCCAAGCAACTGCGCCATTGCGGGAGGCGGGAGCTATTCACCGGCCCGACGACTCCTTGTTTCCTTCTCGCCTCTCCTTCACTCTCGAATCTCGAGCCCGGCGGCTTCTACATTTCCTCCAAGCTCGCTTGCTGCTGCAGTTGCTGGACCCTGGAACTGGCTGGAGATCCGTGGAGAAAGAACCCTAGGCTCACCTGGCTCATCTAATTTCGGCCTGGCCCAGAGATTATGGCGTGCTTCTGCTTTCTCTAGGCACTTTCTCTATTTGCTATTTTTTTTTTTTTGTATTATGCTCGTTTAATGAAAAAAATAATACAGAAACCGTCAGGGTAGGCTTCATGCCGGTCAAACTGCATGATACATGATTTGCAAATCACTTAGTTTTTTTTTCTTTTATTTAGGTTAGGTGCAACAGTCCTATAATGCTCATAGTCAAAAGGAGTCAACTCCTAAAATCATCGACAAAGGTAGCAGATAATGACAAGGCTTTGTAAGATTATAACTGTTGCTGCCAATGCAGTAAAAGAATTGCTGCACAAAGGTGGTTTGAGACTTTGAGTTAACTTACATGACATTTGCGTGCACGGCTCTAAATTTCAAGGGCAAAAATCGATCACGACTGGCGCTGCAAATACGTCAGGTGAATTTGCTCTGTACTGAGATACGGCACGGCTCATGAACAAGCAATCTTTGCTTGTATGGGAATGTGGCTACGGCAGTTCCCAGACTTCATCACTTCTTCTATCTATTTTAGAAGTGGATTGTAACCCTATTACGAATTAATATACTCCTTCCGTTTTAAATTATAGGTCATTTGGCTTTTCTATATTGCTTTTATTATACACCTAGTTTTATATACTATGTCTAGGTAGTAAAAAAAAAAGAATTTAGAAAAGTCAAAACGACTTATAATTTGGAACAAAGGAAGTACAAGTGAGTCTTTCCTCGCCAAAAAAAAAAAAAAATGCAATCCAGATTTTCAAGTGAGACCACCTAGAAGAAACTTTACAAGGTTTCTTTTCCAGTTGTTGCGCTGAATTGTGATCAACAAGGATAATAAGAACATACACTCAAAAATGAAAACAGAAACAGATAGCCAGCTTTCTTCTACAGCTCCCTGGTCCTTCACTCCATGGCCTATGGACAGTGTCCAACAAAGAGATTTAGGTTTCACGTTCCAAAATTCATAAATGGCCAAAACGATCATGTTACATTGACTAATCATACTTTCAGTACTTTTTGAGGGTTTACAGACAATAAAAGTAGCCAGCATCACCATCGATACGAGTACGATTTACATCCCACTAGAAAAGTTCTTTGTGATCTCATTTGAAACTAAAACATACCAGAATGCACCGGCTGAAATGCAGCAGGGTCAGTCACTCAAAATTGATCATCTGGTGAAAAGTCCAGTATTGTCCCTAGAAAACCGGATGTATCCGATTTGAAGTTTTTCCTAAACCTTTATAAACATGTCTGTGTACCCCTCAAAAATTTTTCTTTCCCACCCCAACTTCAACTTTTTTGCAGCAGGATCAGTCACATGGACAAAAGACTAGAATGCCCCTAGGCTGAATCTTTGAAAAATTATAGTAAATCACAAAAAAATCATAAAATGGAAAATCCAATTTTGTTGAACTCCACGTGAGTAGATCTACACAATGAATATATAATATGGTATGTTTTAGTACAAAGTTTTTTCCTTTAAATTTTATTGTAGAATTTACATTGAGTAGATCTACAACAAAAAACTTTGTACTAAAACATACCATATTATATGTTCATTTTAGATCTACTCACGTGAAGTCCAACAAAATCAGATTTTCCATTTTATGATTTTTTTTTATGATTTACTATGATTTTTTAAAGATTCCAAGAATAAAGATTTGGCAATCTAGTTTTTTAAGCTTAACAAAATAAGCTATTAAAAAAGTTGAGGAAGGGTATGCAAAAAAAAGTTCAAGTGATTAAGAGAAAAGAAAAATTTTTCAAAGAAACTTTTATAGGGTATATATAGGAAAAGCCTCCCAATGCTTCCATGTAATTCCCCACACCCACAGGAGGTACCAATAGCACTGATGTAAACCGAGCCGACTAAGAGGCATAGCTCACAAGTCACAACACACTCATTTTCAAAACAACTTCATTAGTGAAGCTGTTTTTCTCATTCATTTTTCTCTCATATCCATGCAAAGTTGTTGGCGAAACTATTTTGCCAAACATTTTTTTCAAAATAGTTCAACTTCACCTAAAAAGTTGCTCATGAAGATCAATACGTATATGATTTGACTGATGACTTATCCTGTGGCCAGTGCAATCACGCACCAATATTATTATCAAAATTTAGAATACAACGTCCTACCAAGTTCACTGCAGTGCTGCTGACTACTACTAAATCCAGATCATTCCACTCAGGAGGGGATGTGCCCAAATTATTGTGGAAGATCGTAAGATCACTGTCAATGATTAATTCAGGTCAACCATACCCAGGCACAAAGCTTCATCGTTCCTCTGCAACGCGAGTGCACCAAGATGCCAACACATGCCATGCCACTATGTTGTCCTTCCAAGAAGGGCCTGGAGTTTCCAACTTTTTGGGGGGTGACGCATATCGGAAGATTCTGGAACACCAATGATTCTTTGATTTCCAGGGCCCGCGAGACTGCTGGTGAATAGATTTGCAGAAGGCTACGACACCAATTTGTCAGGTAACTTTGATTGCCTCCTGTTCTGGCTTCACGACATGTTCCAAGTTCACGATTCTTACTGGCTTCCCTAAGCTCGATTTGTCCTCCAATCTAGCGATTTCGAGTGCCCTTGAGCAGACAGGGAAGCTCATCTTGTCCCATGAATCCAATATGATGCCTGACCCCAGGCATGAACTTTCACTATAGAATGCTGCAAACTGACCAGCTGCTAAGCCCTGGTCATCTTCGGACAGATGCACCACCAAAGCATCCTCATTTTCTCCAGTATGCTCTTTTATCAAAGTGCAATCGTGAAATTCTGGGCTATGTCGCACCTGATGTTGAGAAATTGCATATTAGCACAGAAAGAAAAGGCAGTAATTTTACACCACATAGGAAAGGTTAATAACTGTGTATCACAGTACCCTTGAGGCTACTGTACATAGTACTATGTTACCTTGCATTTAAGTTGCTTGTTTCCAGGTCCAGAATTGTCAAACCAGTTTAGTGACCCAACACGAAATGTGCGCCTCCGCTTATCCAATGAATAGTAATTCCTTGATACAAAAACCACATTGTTTTGAACATCTTTCTCTACAACGTACCTGCATGAGATATGAAAGGCCTTTAGTCAATGAGTTTCACGACAAATAAAGCATACATATTTATATGATGAAGAAAAAATCTTGCCCCACTGCAACAGCATACCATAGCAAAACAATGATTTTCAATGGACAAGGGATCGTACATAATTAGGTGGTAACATGGAAGAACATAGATATTGAGGATGCATTGAAAGACGGTACATACCAAGGTCCTCCAGGAAGCCGTAATCCTTGCCGCTGACCAATTGTATAGAACCAAAACCCACGGTGTTTCCCTAGGTAATCTCCAGACTCAGCTTCCAGTATGATTCCTTCCATTTCTCCTATATGTCTTTCAACAAACTCACTAAACTTGACCTATAAAGAGATACTTGTATAGCTCCACAATGATATGATTTGTCAAAAACATTGATCCCTAAGACAAAAAGGTACAGTGTATACCTTTCCAAGAAAGCATATCCCTTGTGAGTCCTTCCTACCTTGGTTAGGAAGGCCCATTTGAGTAGCCAGTCTGCGAACCTCGTCCTGCATGATACAGGACAAAATTTAGTAAAGTCAACTTGTGGCATTCGGCCTATGAATTACACCAGCTATGTTTGCTGAAAATCCACCAAACCTTTGTAATACATCCTAGTGGGAAAAGAAGCTTTCTAAGCTGAGATTGAGATAGATGTGAGAGGAAATATGTCTGATCCTTGACCTGGAATAGCAATTAAACAACAGAAAAGGTGATTTATATGATAGTACCAAAGCAAATTAGCAACTCAACTATGTAATTACTTCTAATCTGAGTTTTTAATTAGTTTGATGAAATAAAAGGTAAACTTGTACTACCCATGACTGTAGAAATAAAATGATCTATCTGAGAGGGATGTGCAAAGTACCTTATCCTTTGATAATTGCAGTACGGATGGCACTTCAGTATTTTCAGCGGAAGGATGTACTACATGTGCATAATGTCCTGAAGCTATGTAGTCAAATCCCAAATTTTCAATAGCTTCTAAGAAAGCCCCTGCCCAAACAGCAGCAAGATATCATAGTTAGAAAACTGCACCTCAATGCAAATTTGGATTTCCATAGTAGATCATATCGCCGTCCAAATACACACTTCATACCAAATTTTATTCTCGTGTTGCATAGAACATCAGGATTTGGTGTACGACCGCAGCGATACTCATTGATCATATGTGATACCTAGATATCAAATTCACAGTATTTCTTCTCAAAACAAAGGCCCTAAAAAGTGTAGTGTACAAATGGGGTGTTTGTGTGGTGGTGTCGGGGATGGGGAGGTTCAAATGAAACGTTAAAGTTACTCACCACATGGTTCCAGTATTCGTCGGATAGATGGACCACCTCCAATGGCACATCAATCTACAAAACCAAACATGAGACCTCATCAGGCCCTCAAGTCGGTCCATTTGACCCAAATTAGTCCACTGAAGACTAGCTATTCAAATGACATGCCATGTTCCATCAGAAATTTGAACTACACCTTGTCACAAACAGCTTGTGCATACTTTAAATCCTCGTCCCATGGGCACTCGGACCAAAAGTTCCTGAAATCTTCCTACAAATTAGATGAGCAAGTTTATGAGCCATCCTGAAGCTTAGCATTCCAGGAGCAGCTTAATGGTAAACAGGTGATTTTTCCTGAACCGCATACCTGGAACCAAATCTTCAGGTAGAAAGCGGTGCAGTGATGGCCGGCGGCGTGGAGGAGGCGGAGCGCGACGCTGCTGTCCACCCCGCCGCTCACCAGCACCGCCACCCGCAACGGCGCCCTGTCCGACGCCGCGCACCGCGTAAGGTGCTCCTCCAACGCAACCGCGTCCCCGTTCAACGCGGCGCTGGGAGCGCTAGCGTCGGCGGCGTCGGCGGGGGGGGCGCGGAGGATGAGAGCGCGCGGAACGGCCACGGCTGAAGGCGCAAGCAGAGCAGGGGTTTATGGTTTAGCAGAGGCCCACGCCGGAGGAGCGGGCGGAGGGCGGGGAGGGTGGAGACGACGACGCGCAGCATAGATGGGGAGCGCCTCGAGCTCTCGCCGGCTCGCGCAGGGGAGGAACGCGCGCAGAGGCGGCCCACCGGCGGTTCGCGCGGAGGGGAGGAACGGTGCTGCCTGGCGGCTCGAGCAGACGGACAGGGAGGTGGCGCCTCCGGGCGGTTCGAGCAGACGGGGACGCCAGCTGAGGGAGGGGCAGACTCGCCAGAAGACGGGAGACGGGAGGAGCGGAGGGTCGAGCAGCGGGCGCCGCCGGCGTGTTGGATGAGAAGGGGCGAGGGTGCGGATGGAAAGTACAGTAGAAGGAGAACGCGGAGCCGATTATCCAAATCGCAGCTGCGATTTTCAGCTTTTTCGCGGACGCGCGATTCTGCGCAACGCAGGATCCATCGGCTGAAGCCGTCCGTAGGCAGCTGAATCGCTGAAGTCTGAAACAAACAAGGCGATGTGGCATTGGCATTTTTATGTGTAACAAGTGTGAAATTACATAATTTAATTTATGGCATCAAAAAACAAAATAATTTTTTAGTCAGACTGGCATCAATAAAAACCGGCATCCATGTTCTATATGGCAACTGACTCATTTCCATAACTATTCATTGCTTCGACTATTAAAATGTTTGAATAAAAAATGGCATCCATGAATTGGCCATAACCCATTTAGAACTATTCATTGCTTGACTATTCGTCGTTCGACACATGGGTATATTAATATTTTCATCATTCAGGTTTGATACAGTATTTTGTATTGCATAAAAAATTGAACTGAATGTCTGGTTTCTCTACTAGTTTGCTGAAAAAAAACAGATGACTGGCATAAGCAAAACGCAATCTGCTGCAACTAAACAAAGAAGATACATGTTTTTGCTTGGTACTAGTTGTCAATGTTTTTCTAAAAGCAGCTAATCAACGCACCAGGGTATCTGTTCTCTGCCATCATAGCATCACCTGGGAGTACAAGAGTAAATATAACACTCAAGATGTAAAGTTACAAAATGTTCATTGTCATATTGGGCATCCACAGGCAACATAGTTCAGCAGGATTTTAGGGCGAGTTCATAGCTTTTCAACCCAATCACAAATCTAACAACATTGGAACAGCATGGCGATTAGCCTTGGGCAGCATCTAAGAGGCAGGAAACGCTTTTTGCCAGGGATCGCAACCACCGTTCCTCTTTATGAACTTAGAAGACCAGCGTTTGTGGCATGTTGAAAAGAGCACGAATAGTCTCACTGGCGACATCCAACAGCTGCAGATACTCATCTGCTCCATCAACCAGGCACTGTAAAATCATCCAAAAGGGGAAAGATGAGAAATTTAGCATTACAGATACTATGGAAGTTTCAGTATGATACATGTGTGGTGGATACAGTTTCAGAGACTTGCTACAAGATAAAAACATGCAACTCTAGTATGGCAGGCTTCAACATCATATTGTTTCTGAACAAGTCATGTGGAAGAAAAACTTTGGCTTCCCATTTGAAGAGTACAAGTCATGGGAGACAAGAAAAAGATGAACATGAGATAACTGTAGTACTGTAATTTTAGTCGGACAAACCTTATCAGTTTCCCCAAGCTTTTTACATATCCTTGCCTTTTTGATCATCCTGAATATCATCCGCGCTAACAATCACATCTAGAAACTGCACAAGTACTTCAGTTAGCAGCAGCGACAGAAGAAATCAACAGGAATAGTAATTAACTAGAATATGACATCTAGAAACCCTTTTCTATCTACCCTATCTTTATCTTTTTGTCTTCTAGGCCTATTTTTCGAAACGTTTTTTTTTTTTTTTTTTTTTTCATATGGGTTTCATATCCTAGCCTACCCCAACCAATCACATTGGGACTAAAGGCTATGTTGTTGTTGTTGTTGTATGACATCTAGAACAAAAAGAAACAGATGATGACCTGTGCCATAAGCTGTGAGACTGGATATCCATCTGCTATAATGTTGCTAACTTCCTTGTTCGCCACATCAAATTCACCAGATTTGCAGGCTGCAAGCAGTGACTTGACAACATCTTCAGGGATAACCTGACACAGGGAGACAAACATGATGAATGGAAGAGTTTTTTATTTCCCTTTGTTCAGGTCTCCAATTACTTGCATGGTAAAATTTGTTACGATATAAGATATTTTTTCCAAGAAAAAGCACAATTAATTTCCTTTAAGCATAAACAATTTTATTGCTATGCGTGTAAAACTTCGTTTGAAGGCTAGAACTACACTAAGTTCTGGGGAACAACATCATCAAGCATGATTAAACATTTTATAACAATATAACCTCAAGAATAAAGCAATAAATAATAATTAATTCATCAACACACTATACAGGAACTAGTAAATTCGTACTATGTAAATTAGCTTATTCACAAAACAAAAAGAGGAGAAAAGTGAACGGTGCTGTACCCCTGAAACACTGATCAAGTCACTGGAAGAGATAGAGGATCCAAATAAGCGAGCTGCACTCTGCAACAAACCAAAGGTATATGGAACTACGATCAGCTGGGCTCAGCTTAATGCCAAATAGTAGATTTGGAAAAAAATCATACCTGAAGATAAGTTATAGCACGACGAAGATCACCTTGAGAAATGGCACTCAGTGTGGACAGTGCCTAATTAGAGAATTCAAAGCATTCCAACCAAGTAATTATTAAATGAAAAAATGCTCCAAAAAAAAATTGTCCAGATATTATCTTAATAATGTATGATACATATAAACATCATCTGATTCATCATGAATAAGGCTAATTTAAATACCTGAGCATCAAGATTGAGGCCTTCTTCATTGCATATATGCATACGCGGCTGCTCATCACTTCTTCTGAAAGAGGCTTGAACCTAAACTTGGCACATCTCGATGCAAGTGGTTCTATTATCCTGTAACATTAAAAGTCACGAACCACAAAATTTCAATATTTGTACCATAGAAACATAATAAGATCACGTTGACAAAATACCTGCTGATATAGTTGCATATAAAAAGAATCTGGTCACTTTGGAGTAAGTCTCCATGGTACGCCTCAAAGCATTCTACAGAAGGATATAAAATATCAACTTAACATATGTATTAGGTCAGAAGCATTTATTACATACAGAAGAAGCTGTGTGACAATATACCTGGGCATCTTCTGTCATTGAATCTGCTTCATCAAGTATAATAATCTTGTAAGGTGGGCAGGGATAACCACTGAAGTCCATCACAACAAGAAAATTTGTAAGGGATACAAAAATAGGATGGAATTGAAAAGTTCTCTAATTCTGATAAGCTTACGCTTTCTTTGCAGTACCAACAGCAACAGCAGCAAAGTCCTTGATTTTCGTCCTCACCACATTAATTCCACGATCATCACTAGCATTGAGCTCCAAAACTCTTGACTTATACAGCTCTGGACTGAAACATCCAAAGAGGAGAAGAAAACTGAGCCCCCAAACCATCTGAGAGTAGTGTTGTGTATTTTTTTTTTTCAAAAGTCAAAACAAGACAGTTTCTAATGTCATTTCCATACTTACTAGCATGGATATGCAAGTTTGACGAATAAATTTTTGCATAAAACAGATAACAGAGGCAATGCTGGTTGTCTGACAGTCAATCTCAATAAGTAAAAAAAAATCTCACACATATGTAGAGCTTCTAGCAGGACCTCCAACAAATTAATCATTCAAGCTAAATATTGCCTATGGAACCTTAGAATGGGCTGAAAATGCAAGTAAATTAGGGATCTCCACAACTGTTGCTGTTCTTTTGACCATTTTAAGAAGACAAAGAGTATTTGTGGCATTGAAGAATACATAATCATCAGTAATATCAAAAGGATCACCTATAGCAAGCTGCACTCGCCATCAATTGCTCCATTGCAGTAGCAACTACTCATGCTGGCAAGTCTCACACAATGATCCAAGATTACATAGCACACTACTCAAACTAGCACAACCAAATTAAGAAACAAATCGTACACTAAGACGAGACAGGGTCCAGCACGAGGGTATTACCCGTAGAGCTGGTAGGCAATGGCGAGTGCGGTGGTGGTCTTTTCCGTCCCCGGCGGGCCATAGAACAGCATGTGCGGCAGCTGCAAGCGACCAAACAGCAAATAAGAAAATCTCCAAGGGTTCCGCAAATAAAACGAAGAGATTTTGTGGGGGCGGAAGCGGGGGGGTTTTAGCGCTTGCTCACGTCGGCGGTCTGGAGGGTGTTGGTGAGCACCCGAATCACCTCCTCCTGGTGAGCCACATCCTTGACCTGCCTCGGCCGGCTGCAACCCCAGCGAAAACAGACGCGATTAGAGACAACTGCCAGTGCTCCATTCCAAATTCCAGGGGAAACTGCGGGGAAGAGAGGGAGGGATGCGGGGCTTACTATTTCTCCACCCATGGCTGCGACATCGGCACGAGCGGCGCCATCTGCTACTCTGCCGCAGCGGTCGCCGCCGTGCGCGCGGGCGGTGGTGGTGGGGGGGCTTTGCTCCTCCTTTTCGCGCGCTGCAATTTTCGGGTCTCCTCGATGTTTTCTCTTGTCCTCGGTCTCGCCTGTTGGCGCGGCGGCGGGCTAACCGTAATTACCCAAAATTAGGGCTGCCCACGGCTCATGGCTAAGCAAATAAGACCCTTCGGTGACTGTTTCTAGGTCCGTTCCCAGGGACTAATTTTTTTTAAGTCCAGGGACTAATAAAAAACCCCGAGAGTTTTTGAATTATTGTTTCTCAAAAAATCCCTCTGGTTTTAGTAGGGACTAAAACAGACTTTTTTTGAGGAGTAAAAGTCTCTAAACCAAACAGGACCCTAGTCACTTTCAAACAGGGGTGACTAAAACCTAAGATGTGATTAAAAATAAAAAGTTAGGGTGTCTCCAACTTTTAGTGACTTAAAAAAAAAAAAATAGTAAATCAGTCTTTTTTCATAGTCTTTAATAACAATTAGTCCACCATTCCAAATAAGGGGTGACTAAAGTTTTAATCAGAGAATCCAAACAAGCCGTAAAGTCACATACTCCCTCCGTCCCAAAGTAAACGACGTTTTGGGTTTTCGTGCCACAAGTTTGACTCGATTTGTAAAAATGTAGAAGATTTAAATCTCCAAATAAATTTGTTAAAAAACTAGATCAAAAGATCTTTCCAATGATACTAATTATGTAATATAAATATTAATCCTATTTTAGTATATAATTTTTTTTTAAAAGTTTTTTTGGGACGGAGTGAGTAGCTCATAAGGCCCTAGCACCGTAAACAGGATAAAAGCGCAATGCCGAAGTTCCACGTGATTTCCTTTGTGGGCGATCGAATAAACGCATAAAAACGCAAGACATTGTGTGAGATTTTTAGCGTTAAACACGCCCTAAGTAGAGCCGATAAGTTCAAAGGAATAGAATGTTTTTTTAGTGGTGCAATTGTACCAAACAAGCATAGCTGTTTAGAAAGGCCCTCCTAATGAAGTATATTTGTGTCTAAAGAAGGCTTAGAGCATCTTTAGTTCACCATGAGTGAATTCAAAAAAAAATCGCCACATTGAATCTCTTAACATATGCATGGAGCATTAAATATAGGTAAAAAAATTAATTATACAGCTGAAAAGTGCGAGCGATTCTTTTTGAGAGCTTAGTTAGGTGAACGACAAAAAATTACCAAATAAAAAAATGGTACAAGATGGCGAACTCAAATATTACACCGACTAAACACCCCCTTAGAGCAACTCCAACTATCCCTCCTAAAAATAGCTAAAAAATAGATAGCTAACTTATAAAATTTGAGAGTCTAAATTTAAAATTAACTCTAGTGGAATGAAATGGATTTTTTTATTTAAAAATGTGGATAGAAGGCTCCTATATCTAGCTGGGCCTGTGGAGGGAATTTTAGAAGACCATGAAAAATTTAGGAGCTCCACTAGTGTTCTTCTCAAATAGCAGGAGGCTCCACTGAAGTTACTCTTAGGTGTACAAGATTTGCTGCACTGGTTTACTTGAGCAAAGTATTTCAGCTCTACTTTCAAAAGAAGCAGAGTATCCAATTCCCCCTCGTCGCGTATAAACAACGGAGAAAAGGACACATGCCCAGCGCGTCCTAAAACCCTCGAGCCATAATGTCGCTCTCCACACTCAGCCACCCGAGCGCCGCCGCCGCCGCCGCCGCCGCCGCCGGGAGCGGAAAAACCCTTTTCCCGGCTGCCCCGGCGGCGCAGTCCGTACGTTTTCCCAAGGCACGGGCCCCTGTCCCCGCCGCCGTCTCCGCCGCGACCGCGGTTGTTCACGCGGATTCCGCGGAGGATAGGGTTTCGTCGCTGAGCCAGGTCTCCGGCGTGCTGGGGTCGCAGTGGGGCGACGAGGGAAAGGGCAAGCTCGTCGACGTGCTCGCCCCCGCTTCGACATAGTTGCGCGTTGCCAGGTGAGAGGAGTCTGTATTGTGCTAATCCATTCCTAGAGCCTAGAGGAGTTGAGATGTTCTGTGGCTCAGCCGTGCTTCTGCGATAGTTAAAGTTTGGACGTTCACGAAGCCAATCATTGGAATTTGGTGCTATTTTTGTGGGTTAGGCTTGATGATGATTGCTGAAAGAGCGATCTGTGCTTAGATTTCACCTTGCTGATAACCATAAATTTACGCGATGAGATGATGAGTTATTAAATCTTCTCAATGTTGGCTGTACCTTTGGTTTCTTACAGGAATGTTAGGATGGTCGATACTGACTGATAGCTTCTATGTTATGTTAATCCCTGGTACTGCAAGTTGCTATGTGCTCTTAAAGCAAATACTAGTTAGTTGATAAATTAATTCAAGCTTGAGATTTCACCATGTTTTGTATCCAAGAGATATTTCAGTAAGATGTACTATTACTATGTTCCTGGGGGTCACATGACTCACATCATGTCCCTTACTTATTTGCTTTTTGCTTGATTTCTGTGGTGAATGTGTCTAGTGTGTCAGGACTTCTCTGTTTGTGTAATTGCATTTTCCACCATTGATATTTATATACTTAACATAGGGGCTGTTTGGTTTCCATAAATCATGGGACTTATTAAGTCAAAAAGTTAAATAAGTGACTTATTTTGCCAAACAGTAGGGACTTATTAAATCATGGGACTTAAGTTATAAGTTGGTACACCTCAACTTAAAAACTTATAAGTCACCCATTGTCTCTTCTTTTTCCCGACTTATAAGTCACTTGCAACCAAACAGACATGGCTTATAAGTCACTCATTTTTAGTCACCTGACTTAATAAGTCCCATGACTTATGAAAACCAAACAGCTGCATAATGGTCTTCGAGCACGGCAAGTCAGTCAGTATCATTAGTTACTTCTTAGTTTAGTAGCCTTATCTGAGTTTCAACCACATCTTTATCAGGGGGAGCAAATGCTGGACATACAATCTACAACGCAGAAGGCAAGAAATTTGCCCTTCATCTTGTTCCATCTGGTATTCTCCATGAGGGGACACTTTGTGTTGTTGGCAATGGAGCAGTGATCCATGTTCCAGGGTTCTTTGGAGAAATTGATGGTCTTGAGTCCAATGGAGTCCGCTGTGATGGAAGAATACTGGTATCCGACCGGGCACATCTGCTGTTTGATCTGCACCAGGTTGTGGATGGACTTAGGGAAGCTGAGCTTGAGAATTCATTTATTGGGACAACTAAGAGAGGCATTGGTCCTTGTTACTCCAGCAAGGTAACTTCGAAATGGACTCTTGGGTTTGTGATCTAAGGCACATGGACACTTTTGGGGATAAGCTTTGACGTATTGTTCAAAGACGCTGCTTCGAGATTTCAAGGCTTTCAGTACAGCAAAAGCATGCTCAAGGAAGAGGTTGAGAGGTACAAGAAGTTTGCAGATCGCTTGGAGCCCTTCATTGCTGATACTTTGCATGTGCTAAATGAATCAATTCAGCAGAAGAAGAAAATCTTGGTTGAAGGTGGACAAGCAACTATGCTGGATATTGATTTTGGTACTTATCCATTTGTGACTTCTTCTAGCCCTTCAGCTGGTGGGATATGCACAGGCTTAGGGATTGCTCCAAGGGGGTGGTGACCTGATTGGAGTGGTAAGTTAAACCCTCTGCTATTCATTATTACAGTTCTCTTTCATGCTCTACTGCTTATATATTATGTATGCTTTATGTGCAGGTCAAAGCTTACACATCAAGAGTTGGCTCTGGCCCTTTCCCAACTGAACTATTTGGAGAGGAAGGCGACAGCCTTAGGAAAGCCGGAATGGAATTTGGCACAACAACGGGTCGCCCAAGGCGATGTGGCTGGCTTGACATTGTTGCGCTTAAGTACTGCTGCCAAATCAATGGCTTCTCATCACTTAATCTGACCAAACTTGATGTTTTGTCCGGGTTGTCAGAAATTAAGGTGGGTGTTTCTTATAGCCAACCTGATGGACAGAAGCTGCAATCCTTCCCTGGGGATCTTGATACCCTTGAGCAAGTACAGGTAAGCTTTGGCATGTACTTCTCACTGTGTTTTCATGGTGTCAAGCCCCTTTGAGTAGAAACATAGCATTGTTTCGAGAATGTACTTTATTTAAACAGGTATACGAGACTAAGAATGCATTCATCTATTGTATGCACTGCCTTGTGTTTCAGGTCAACTATGAGGTTCTGCCTGGGTGGCAAAGTGACATTTCGTCTGTTCGAAGTTACAGTGAACTTCCCCAAGCTGCCCGCCTCTATGTGGAGAGGATAGAAGAGCTTGTTGGTGTTCCTGTGCACTACATTGGTGTTGGACCTGGCAGAGATGCTCTCATATACAAGTAAAAACAGCTTTATTTGGTCCTTGATTGGGCAGAAAAAGCCCTGACCAGGCCTTGAGCATTTGCACTTCGTTGCGGTCGTAGCTGTGATATGGTGAAGTCACTGACTGGTGGAGTGATGTAATGTGCGCAATAATCAGAACCTTGTTCTAATACAGCAGCTGAGACACCAGCTAAGGCGAATAAGAGAAGGATGAGTCATTTGCACTATTCTTCGGTGGTTCATCATATATTTTGCACCGTGTTTGACTCCACCAATTGTTTGGTGGTCCATATATATTTTCTACTAATTCTGAGACAGATGTGGTATGAATCTTGTATACCTTGGTGATGCATGCCTTTCGGTATATTTGTATGGTTGAAAAATTGAGATACCTGATCAAAATCTGCGCATTTCTTGTCTACTGCATGCTTGTTTCTCGACTAGTAGGGCTAATCAACCCGTCCATGGAATCGACAGAAGATCCTCACTGATAGTAGCTCCAGCTCCATCTTGCTGTTGGCCACTGCAACACGACAGTTCAGAGGATTTGCAACATACAATTCAGAGAAGTTGCAACATACAGTTCAGAGAAGTTGCAACGACATAGATAGGGTTAAGAAGTAGATATTGACCTGTTGTGTCAAAAAGTTGGGACGTCGCAGGCCTTGTCTTGCGCCGGGCGCACCTTGCTAGGCGCCTCGGCGGCGGCGGCCTCGGCGCGGTGCCGCGCATGAGGCCGCAGAGCGCCTGGCCGATGGCGAACTCAAGCCCGCAGACGGGGAACTCGTGCACCCCGGCTTAGCCGACATTGGCGTCGTCGGTGTCGGCAACTGCAGCTGCAGCGGCCGGCGCCCGAGGCAGAGCGCCGCGTGATCGACGATGACGACTGGCTGCTGCTGCTGGAGCACGCTTGTGGCTGGTGGCCCCCGAGCGTCTGGAACGTCGGGAACTGTCGGCTGCTGTAACACCCCGGTGTTACATGATAGTAATTATTATAACACTCCGGTGTTACTCTATAATTAATTATCTTTAGCTGTGCTAACTCGCACCGGATATTTTGAAACACTTGGTAAAGTGAGCATAATTGGAAAAGGATTTGAGAATAAGTTTTATTGCGATGGATGGTCCTTCGGATAACATTTTTGAGATGTCCGGAAAGGTCGAGATCGTAATTCAGAGATAAATGTTTTGGGTGTTCAGGTGTTTATGCTCAAGTTCGAGATCAGTGCACTAAAAAAATGAATTTCTCAATGTGAGGGAAGGGTGTCTAGTTCAGGTCGTTCAAAGAGGAGATTCCAAAATAGTCAAGTGCTGTGCAGCCATGTATTGGCCATGCCTTGCTGCTCTCTCTCTCTCTCTCTGACATCTCTCATTCACGTTGGCAACCAGAGAATAAGAAGAAGAGAAGGAGGAGGACGCCGAGCCCCTGCTGGAGGACGACACTGGTGATGAGCTGCTGCTTCCCCACGCCACTGCCCACACCCTGCTCGGTCCTTGCTGCCTGTGCGTGCACAGGGGCGTCCAGGCTGCCCATGCCGTGCTTGCGTGGCCGTGCAGTGCGGCCGTCCTCGCTCCACTGCTCATGGCCTGCTCCCAGGATGCTCTGCCCCTGCCTACTTGAGGACACCAACAAGCTGCTGCTCTCGCTCTTGTTCACCCTCTCTGCCCGCTCTGTTCGTGCGTGCACCCGCTCGCCATGGCCGCGTCATGCACCAGCACCAGCTCGGCCACAGCCGTTCCGTGTAGCTCAAGCCATGGTCATCCACAACCAGCACCACAGCAGCGTCGACGCCGTAGCCGCCTCCCCGCTTGCCATGGCCGCCCGGGCTGATGTCTTTGCCGCGCAGGCCGAGCTGCCGCTGCTGCTCAGCCGTTGCCGCTGCCGCTGCCGCTGCGGCTTGGCTGCCACTACCCCGCAACACCATCCCACCGCCAGCTGAGGTCCCGCAGCAACCTTCGCCGGCCGCAAGTTACCGGAGATCGGCCCGAACCCGTCCTCTGTTATCTGCGTACGTGAGTAGAAGGAAGTGGAGCAAAAATGTAAATAGAAGCTCTTTCTTGGGTCCAGTTGTGAAGGAGCAAGACACAAGAAAAAGGTGGGAGGACTTGTTCCAGTTTGGAGAAAGTCTAGGGGTCCTGATGCAAGATGCGTTTTTCCTTTTTTTCTGTTATCTTTTTTCTTATCTATGTAAATAGGCTGAAGCTTCTATAATTCCTAGTAAATAGTAGAAAAATCATAGAAAGGAAAAATGAATATGTTTTGGAATCCTTGTGAGTAGCTCTATGCTTTAGATATATAATATCATGTGCTTTAGTATAATTTTCTAATGCATGTGTAATCTAGTCTTTTATGTGTTACTCCCTCCATCCCAAATTATAAGTCACTTTGACTATTTAGTTATGTATGTTAAAGTGACTTATAATTTGGAATGGAGGGAGTAATTTATTAGAGCACGTTTTATTAATCCAATTGTAGTGATTTTTTTTATGGTAGCCTAATGTTGATATGTGTGTGCTGTGGTAAAAGTTTCACGTATGGTGGATGCTTATTTATTGAGTTTTTAATTCATCTTGTAATAGGTTGTTTAATGCTTTTAATAAAGTAGTTATATTTATAGGAATGCAAAGTGCGTGCCCTTGTATTTTATACATGTTTGTTTGTCCCATGAATCTTAGATATCTTCTGTTGTTTAAAATGTTAAGCTGTAGGTTTATCCAGTGTCGCATGGTTTTAGCTATTTAAGTGTTCTGTTCATGCTAGATATTTAGATTAGCGTAATATATGTTTTCAAATGCTATATGTTTTGCTTGGCGACCGATCAAAGTGTTAATCAACTGTGTTTGGTAAGTAGAGGTGTGCTTGGCATGTCGTGGTAGATTTCACTTGTAGTTGTACGTATAAATAAATAGATTAAACGAGTGTACGTGTGTATGTTGACTGAAGCATGCATTGCATTTGCATATCATTTAGGAACGACGATCGATGGATCAACTGAAGGATATTAGCGTCAAATGGGAAGATGGTGAAATGCTAGCCAGTCCTAAAGACGACGGTTGATCATGTCCGGAAGACGAAGAAATACTAACTTTGTTTAATACAAGTTATGAGTCCTACTAGTATGTCGGGGAATCGTGTAGTATGCCATGCTGTAGGGGCTTACGGTAGAAGTCGAGTGATGGACGGTCTTTCGCGAGAGATAGGTGATGTTTATATCATGTTACTACTATCACATGGACTTGAGATGCTGGAAAATGATTGGAGACCAGGCGGGACAGTGGACTTTGGTTTGGATTGTTGGTTATAGCGACAGAGCGAGGCTCTGGTTGCATTAGTTCCGCCTGTGTCGATTAAGGACCGTTCGTGGTGGCCATATGACAAGTTTGAAGGTACCGAACACATAACAGGGGCCTGAGTTATAGTTGACCGTGAAGCTAAGTACTGTCATACAACTAGGGTGCGCAAAACGTTCACCGACTTGTTTCTCTGGCCATTCTAGTGGCAGTTTTGGGACGGGGAATGGCCATATACCAAACTTGTGAGGGGGAAACCCGTCGCCGAGTTGCGGGGCGGGCCTCATAGGGTGGGTTCCCCGGGGATGGTCAGGTCATTTCGGGCTTTGGTTGTACGATGGGAACGGTGGCCTTGTACTTGCTCCTTCGAGAAGTAAAGGCGTGTGTTTGGGATTGCCCAGCTGGATGTACATCGATTGCAATCGCCGCCCTCCTCGGATATGGATACCACTTGTCGTATCACTGCCATCGTAGTTAATACAACTGGAACATGGAGATGATGATGATGAGGCTTTTACCTGATGATGAAAAATATTCTGATTGCTTACCACATGCTTGAAAGTAGTTTAGGTGCTTATCTAGAATGGCTAAGTAATGAACTTAATGCTACTGCTAAAAGTATAAGGATGCAAATCTTAGAAATGCTTTTCTGCAAAACAACTAAACAGCTAGCCAAATAGCCCCAGCATATCCTTGAGAGTCGGGAGACTACTCCCATCTAGTCGGGTAAGTCTTGCGGAGTACATTGTGTACTCAGGGTTTTATTCCCCCTGTTGCGGTGCGGTGGGGGCGAATGTTGGAGCTAACTGTTGCTGTGTGTGGATACCTCCTGGTGGGCTCAGTGAGGCTTCCCTATCGACGCGCTTGTAGAAGTTTTATTCTTAAACATCTACTTCTACTTCAATATTCAAAATTGTTAAATCCCGCTGCTTGTGTATAAAATTACCTTTCTTCTGCTGCTTCTATGAGATATATTTTAACTCCAATTTTTTTTAATGTGATGTATGAAATGGTTAAGAACGTTGTAAGCTTTATTCATTTGTTTATGATCCTGTTGAAAACGTGGTTATTCGAGTTCTCCCATGGGGTGTACTCGACGGACTACCAGATTTAAATTGATCATCACTTACTTAGTGCCTAATGGTGGGTGAGTAAGTGTATAATTAGTTTAAATTGGGCGGTTCTGCCACAGCTGCACGTCTTGAACTCGAACACGCCCGTGCGTGGCGCGTTCAGCGTGGAACGGCGGCACCCGACCCCGAGCCCGTGGTGGTGGGCGTCTTTGCGGGAGGGTGCCGGCTGCGCTTGTGCGGGGCCAGAGCACGGCGGCAGGCCGTGTCGCGGGGCGCCCGGTCCATCTCCCCGTCTCAAGGAAACTAGATCTCCAAGGGAAGCTATTGGCATTGATCTGGTGGGCGATGGGGAAGAAGGTCGCGGGCGACGGGGAGGCCATGACGCACGACGCGAGGGAGAAGGGCGCGCCGGGCGGGCGATGGGGGAGGGGGCGCTGCGGCGGAGGGGGGAGAAGGCCGCGGGCGCTGTGCGGGGAAGGATTAGATGGGCCGTGCAGAGGGCGTCCGATGGATCGCGTTTTTCGTAGGACGTTCGAGTGCCAGCTCGACCGACCACAATAAGAACCGGAGGAGGGCCTTGCTAAACAATGTTTGCACTATGAAGATGATCGGGTTGGCCATAATTATTTGGCAACTGAAAGCATATCGAGGTTGAAGAAGGATGTAGGTTGTTAGTATATTTAAGATGCATACAGATAAATCTGCAAGAGCACATATACCGTTGTACCTTTCATCTAGAGTATTCTAAGTATTGTATCTATAGGGAAACGTGTGTGGATGGCCTAACAACTAGTTTTCAGAGATAGCAAACATGGTTTAAGGTATGAGAAGAGAGGATTCCTATGGTTATGACCCTATGCAAAGCAAGACTAGCTATGATAAGCTTCACCTTGGTGGATGGAAAAACATGTTTTTGCATAACTCTCAGTGTAAGAGTTAGCATTTTATCTATGGGTGTTTGTGAATCTTGATCATGTGTGCATGAAAAGAATCTCAACACGGGCCACAACAATTTCCGCCGTAGCTCTTATAAATTGGACGGTTTTATCACATAAACCACTCTGGGTAGCTCACCATCCACTTTCCACTATACGGCTTGAGTCTAGCTAACAATAAGCTATTGGCCTTTTCGACTTGTCCATTGGCTTTGGTGGTGGGCAACTGATTTGTCGATGCTGATACCGCACTCTTGTGCCCAATGTTTGAACTCGATGGCTGTGAAGGGAGAGCCCAGATCAGCGATGATTCGATTAGGCATGCCAAATCGGTGCATTGTACTCTTCATAAACTTCGACTGCCGCGCTTTCATGAGATACACATTACTTTTTCTATCTTCAATGTTTTGTGGCCATTTCACATACGGCGGCGGTGGTAAAGCTTAATTTGATAAGATATTTTTGGTATCTTCTTATAATGACTTTGAGTCCAAAGCTTAATTTGATAAGATAATTTTGTTATCTTCTTATAATGACTGAGTCCATGAAAAATTGCGGACTATAGAATTTAGCGGGAGCTTCGCCAAAACGTTATAGCAGCGCTATTCGGTGCTATAGCGCGCTAATGAGCATTGCGACAACTGCTTCTAGCCGCTATAGCAGCGCTATTTTTTCAGTGCTTTGAGTCCATTTATCAACACGCTTAGTCTCTATAAGCAATGCAAATTTGATAAATCTAAGCTTGTCCTTAATTATGTATCAAATGTCCGAGTTGTAAATTTGTTCTCAACACAAAAATAGAACTTTCGGCCCTCTCTCTTCATGCTTCACATAATACATGGGAACAGGTATTTCACCACTACCACCCATATAAACGATGTCAAAATTAGACGAAAATAACATTTCAATTGCAAACTGAAACAAATGCAAAATCAAAAGATTGGAAAACAGAGGATTAAGGTGAATAAAAATGTACACTGGCTTGCATATGCTGATGTGCAAACAATAACTTTATTAATTCTGAGGGATTTCAAAAGTTCCACATTTGTTGATGATACAATGGAAAACGATGGAACTGGGTAACAACTTTGAACTCAGATACAGTTAATGGCCATTAAGCAAATTCTTTTTCTTATGCCTTTGGCAGAAAGATTTGATCCTCTCAAGACCATCCAGAAGAGAAGATGAATCAATGGCAAAAGTGATACGGATCCAGTTTTCCATTCCCAAAACACTCCCTGCATCGGAGAACCACATGTATGTAAGATTAGAGATGTGGTATCAATTTAAGGTGAGAAACTTAGCTATTACTCCCTCCATCCCAAATTGTAAGTCGTTTGACTTTTTTGACACCAACTTTGACTACTCGTCTTATTCAAAAAATTTGTGCAAACATAGTGAAATTTAAGTTATTCGTGAACAACATATATTAACAAAGCAACCTATGGGAAAAGAATTGACATTTTGGACAACTTTTTGAATAACACGAGCGGTCAAACTTGGGGGTTAAAAAAGTCAAACGACTTACAATTTGGGATGGAGGAAGTACCTTTATTAGAGTAACAAATATCTACCTGTCTAGCCTAAACAATTAGAAACTTAAGTCTAGTCGTAAAAGCTACTCCCAAAATCTCAAGGGCTCTCTAATTAAGCCTAACAAATTTAAGGATCGGGCTCAATAATATAAAATTATATAATTTTGAACTAAAAATAGATAGGGCTAGGTTGGATTGTGAAAGGGGAACGAGGCCCATGATCCATTACCACCCCTAAGTATATCTCTCTGTCTATTCTTCATTAACATCTATAAGTTGATAAAGGAGAATCATCCCAACATTTTATATATTAATGAAATTAATGAATCAGCTATGTTACATTTTGCTCATATGAATAAAAGATGATTTATGGTTCTATTCCAGCATTAATGCATTGTTAATTTCTTAAAGCATTTCTGAGCACAAACGTACAGTTAAGCCTGCAATACTTGTAACCTGAAACATACAATTGCTAGAGCCAAAAATGAGTTTTTGACAGATACTTTTTTCCAAAAAAAAAAAAAATTCAAATTCATCTCACCTGGACACAAAATCACGGACTCTTCTTTTGCCAGCTTGCAGCAAAAATCAATATCATCATGGATCCCTTCCAAAAGATACAAATTTAATTTCACCTGTTTGTGACTTCTCCAAAGTTAGAAAACTGACAAACAAGTTCCAATATTATGTGTATGTTTCATTCAGTTCCAAAGAGCTAGTGTGTAACAGATACATATATAGACAGATAATGTTTCTATAACATGACTAATTTTGATGAAAAATAAATAATATCTAAACAGACAAGAGCTAGTGTAGTAAATTAAAACTTTAAAGTATATTACCACTTCAGGTGCTGGTTGCTCTAACACAATCCTTAATTGTTTCTTTTTGTATTACTGTTTTTTTTTCTGTTCAACCACTATAACAACATATAATTTAGTAAATTGCTTACCATGACAAACATGGAACCTTCTGGCTTGTGAGGGCAAGTGATGCACTTGATGTCCTTTATTTCTCTGTAACATATCTCTGATGTTTCCGCTAGCAGACCAATGATCCTCTTGAAAAATTCTTCTTTTGTGTTCTTAAGAATATGGGGAAGTGCTCCCTAATCAATTTTTTTTACAATAGTTATCTTATCTGTGGTAAAATATGCAAGACATGTGCTTCCCAAAATAAAAATGAATACTAGTTAGGAACTGGGATCCTGAAAGCATGTATATAGATAGAGACAATTTCCCATCTTTTCGGATCTCGTACTTACAAAAGTTTGTATGTTGTCTAAAATAACATTGCACTTTTCACGTTTTCTGCCACAGATCACAGGGCAAAATGAAATAGCACGACTCAAAAATCACCATTATTTTGAACACATTTGTCATGGGACAAATATTTTACAAGATATTAATTATTATTAAAGAATCTATAGCATGTTTTGCGCATAATCATTTTCAATTATTTGAAATGGAGATATCTATCCATTATATAAAAGATATGCAGCTCTCCTACGTTGAGAAAAAAATTGAAATGAATGGATACTGCAGTGTAAGGGAAAATGTACAAGCCACTAACTTGAACAAAAGTTGCTGGATCAGTTGAAACATTAAGGAAGTTTGTGATCGATGCAATGAACTGCAAAAAATGGTAGTTAGTGAAACAGGCTAGCAACACTACTTAAAATAAGGACGTAAGATATGAGCTAATGATTTACCTTTGTTTCTTGAAGAATCTTGTTGGGATCACATACAGATACCCAACCAAGTCGCCACCCAGGCACTATCCATCTCTTTGATAAGGATCCTATGCTCAACACAGGGACAATGTGGCCAAAGACACCCATCGGGATGAAAGGTGTGTCCCCAAACACCAGATTTCCATATACTTCGTCAGCGATGACTAGTATTCCAAGCTTCCTTGCTACCTCCGCGACCTAAATGACATCAAGACATGCTTAGAACACAATTTGGTCCCCACAAAGAGTAGCTAAACTAATTCAATTTGATTTGACCGATCATTGAAATAAGCAGCCTTGCCTTGGCTAAATGTTCACGGGTATAGACACTCCCGCAAGGATTGTTGGGGTTTATGATGACCATTGCGGTGGTGTTCTTGTCAGCAATCGACTCAAGAGAGTCAATATCAATTTCCCACCCTCTTTCTGGAATCAGATCGAAACGACGGACTTCTAAGTTGTGTAGTCCGGCACGAGCCTCATAATTTGGATAGCCTGGTCTTGGGAGCAATATGTTGGTGCCCGGTTGGGCAAGGACTGAGATTACAACCTCAATAGCTTGAGTGCCTCCAGCAGTGAGGAAGATGTCATCAGTTGACAGCTTGTATGGAAGATCACTTGATAGGTGCTCTGCCAGAGCACTATTATTTAAAGCAGCAAAAAATAAAAATCAGTATTCATATAAGGACAGATTTAAAATTTTAAATGCAAACAGGTTACGCCGGTCAATAATAAGCATCGAAAAATATATTAAAAAATGAAATTATTCATAGAGGCTCATTAAGAGAGATAATATACTGCAATATGTTTAGAGAATATACTGCTAATTACCCCATAGTGACCGGAATGTTTATGTATATTTGGCAGTGTCTCGCCTATGCAACAACGCATACAAAAGTGCAAGTGCTTCCTTAAAACAAGTAAGTCCATTCCAGCAAGGTTGGCAGTTTCCTTCATTTCCGGTAGCCTTTTCTTCTTAGGAAATACTCCATGGTGGTATTACCCATCATAACACGTCAACGTACTATACGAGTAGTGGGAAGAATGAAGGAATTAAGACACGTCTCTATCATGAGAAGCACTTCGATCGGAAAGTCTCTTTTCCCTTTTATTTTTTTTTTAAAAAACAAATCAAGGCATGAGAGCTACCGATTATATTAAGATCGGCCGGCACGCAGGACACGTGGAGCTCTTTTCCCTTGGTTGCCGAAAAACTTGGTTCAGTTCAGAGGTGGTTTTGCCGAAAACGCCTGGCTACAGCAGCCCACCCAGAGAGAGCCACAAAGCAGGTGGCGCGCCACGTCGGCCGCATGCATGGCGCGTGACTGGGTAAATTGCTTGGCCATGCTACTCCGCCAAGGCAGATCACGCGGGGGCCGAAGGCGAGCGCGAGGCCGGGCGAGGCGGCCTCGTGGAACACCGGCGCCGGCACGTGTCATCCGGTACACGAGCAGAAATCGTTTAGACGCACTGTTGTTTTTTTTCCCATTCTCCTTACAATTGAGTGCCTCGTGATTGATGCTGTGCAATTTTGAATCAGCAGCGCTTATCCTAATTAACTAATCTGAGCAGGAAACTTTTTGAAAGTATGTGAACATAACTATCGGGACTTGAGCTTAGAAAATGAGGCCGATAAAGAGAGATTGTTCTGAACTTGAGACGATGACTATACTGTATACTAACAATTTCTTTGAGATGGCTATACTAGGAAGGATACGATGAACACGACAGCTCTGAACTTGAGCTGTACTAAACAATGATTTGAGTTCACGACATAGATAAGATTGCAAGCCTTGAGCAAGACGTAGATATGATTTGGTAGGAGGGCTGGAGGGGACTTAGTTTGATATTTATAAATAAATATATAGCTAATAATGAAATTATGTCTTTGGAATAATAAAACTGGAAGGCAAACAGGGAGATATATATGGACCGGGCCCGGCCGTCCTTTCTTGGCAGGTCTGACGAGGTTTCCTCCTAGTGCCAAACATGCAGTTGAGATGTGACACGCACGCGGTTGATGGTGGCAGCGGCACTATGGTACAACGTGCGCACGCACCATCCAGCATGCAGAGCAGAGATGGCCAAGAGAAATAAACGAGTTTGCTCACGTCAAGAGGAATTGAAATTGAGTAACCGTACCGGCGGGCGTCGGGTAGGCCGACGCCGGCGGGGTAGCAGTTGAACTTGCCCGTCCGGAGCGCGGCGGCCACGGCGTCCTCGGCCTCGGCGGCGGTGCGGAAGGCCGGGAACACCGAGGGGTCCCCGTGAGCCAGCGGCAGCACAGGCCGCGGGTCGCGCGCGTCCACGCTCGCGCTGATCTTGAAGCGCGCCGCCCGGATGCTCATCTTGTCCCCCGCTCCGGCCAGCGCGCCTCCTTGGCCGCCCGCGCGAACCGCCACTCCGCGTGCCCGCTGCCGTTGTTCTCGCTGGCGTGGGTCGCCATGGGATGGGCAAACAAGGGGGCGAGAGAGACCGAGGTGGTTTGGGGCTCTGGAGGCCGGAGGGAGAGGGATTGGCTGCGCGCGCGAGCAGTGGACTTGGACTTTGCGTTGGTTTGTTTGGTCCCCGGCGAGTGTGCTCCACTCCACCGTTTTATAGGCGGCCGCCAGCAGCAGGTGGACGGGGACGGGTGGCACGATTCACGCGCCTGGCAAGCAGCCGAGACGGCATGCCCTCGTCTCGTCCTCACCACCACTGCTCCAATTTTGTCCTTGCGTTGGTGGCACCAGGTGCGTGACTCAAGCAGACGCCGATAGGGTGGTCCGTGCACGCAGCACGCATGATCCGCGCAGTCCTTGCTTGTCTTTTCCTGCTGATTAATCTATCTAAGGCCCCCTTTGGATTGGAGGGGAAACACAGGAATTTCATAGGATAGGAATTTGATAGGAAAATTTCCTTTCCAGCCCTTTGGTTGCTCGCGAAACGAAAGAATTTTTCCAGAGGAAAACGATCCTGATTCCTCCGGAATGAAAAAATGAGCTCACACTTCTTGGAAACTTTCCTGCGGAGGGGAGAGAGAGGCGTTGCAGGAGAGAGAGAAGAGCGGAAGGAGGGAGACGGACCAGCAGAGGGAGGGAGAGCGAAGCAAGGCTCCGGCGACGGTCACGGCTCCGGTGGCGGCGGGTCAGGCGGCGTTGGGCTCCGGCAGTGCGGTGGACCTTGGTGCCCGCGGGCCGCCGCGAAGTGGAAGCGCTCGGACCTCGCGAGCGACTCCGCCAGCTCCTCCAGCCTCGCGAGCTGCGCCCCTTGCCGCTCCAGCAGCGTGGCCCCGGCGTCGTGTCGCGAGGGAGCCCTCCCCGGCGGCTCGGGCGCGAGGGAGCGCCGCCAGCGTTGCCAGGGAGCTCCTCCCCGGCGGCTCGGGCGCGAGGGAGCCCCACCCCGGCGGCGTGTCGCGAGGGAGCACCTCCCCGGCGGCCCGGCTCGGCTCTTTTAGATGACACGTGGATTCGCGTCAATCTTAAAGCAGACGCTCGTCAGCACAGACGCCGTTTACAGTAGACATGTCTTCCATCGGAAGCCACTGAGAAGATCGCCCACCCTCTGTCTGCTCGAGCCGCCCGGCGGCGCCGTCCCTCCCCTCCGCGAGAGCCGCCGGCGGGCCGTCTCTACGCTCGCCCCTCCCCTGCGCGAGACGGCGAGAGCTCAAGGTGCTCCCATGGCGCCTCCCGAGCTGTTCGGCCGGCGGCTGCGTCATGGGCCCGCTCGTCGGCACCGTCGTGAGAAGTCTTCTGGTCGAGGTAACCTGCTCCGCCGCTGAATGCCCCCTACCACGTCGTGACTGCGCGCTGGTTCTGTGCTGGCCTGACGCCCGTTATTAGCTGCGGGGCACTTAGGTGGTTCGCCACGCCCGCCAATCATTCGATGGATTGGGCAGCAGCAGCGGTACAGCTCCATGGTCGCCGCGGGCTCGCGTGGTCACGGGGCGTGAGCTCCCTCCGGCTGGGCCGAGGCCACCTGGGGCCGCGGTGCGAGGGTGCTTGTTGCTGGCTAACAATACCATTTGCTTTTCATCTAAAAAACAAGAGAGTTTTTTTATGGTGCTTGGAAGGAACTGGTGGTTCCTCCCGTGAATCTATATTTAGCCGGTTCCTCTTACTTAATTATAATTAAAGGGTAGTTTAGTACTTTGAGAAATTAACTTTGATCTTGCTCGCCGGGTACCCTCTGGTCGCGCTGCTCGGCGCCGCCTTCTTGCTCTATCTGACGAAGACCGGGACCGGGACGCGAGGGCGCCGCGCTCCAGGAAGACCCGGATCTCCTCGACGGCGTAGGGGTTGGCCAGCGACACCGTCGTGACCACGACCACGGCCGCCAAGGCCACGTCCATGGCCACCCGCGCGGCCGCGAGAGCGATCGCGCGTCGCTGCACCGGCGCCGGTCCGATGCGACGCAGGGCACGCCCAGCAGCTCCAGCGCGCAGCCAGGCTGCCACTGATGATAGTGGCGGCAGCTGTTCTTCTTTCATGCATGGCGGCGGCGGACGACGGCGACATGTGCTGTGCTGTAGGTGAAGAGTGCGTTCGTCGACGATCCCCAGGGTGTCTTGGCGGGCTGGAACGCCAGCGCCGGCGCCGACGCGTCGGGGTTCTGTTCCTGGGTTGGCGTGGTGTGCGAGGCGAGCTTGGGAACCTCACCGTGTTCGGCCTCGCCTCCTGCAACCTCACCGACCCGATCCATAAAAAGGCTTCGTCTTGTTGGCTTCCATGCTCTAGGTAAGACCAGGCTGTGGTGGTCCTCGCACCTTGCCGATGGTGGTGGTCGTGCGGTGCGCAGGACTGGATGTCGGCGGCGAGCCTTGTGCTGTGGCTCGACGGGTGATAGCCGGCAACAGAAACAGGTTCCACGGACAAGTCTTCTATTGTGATCCGGAAGGGTGTATTTCCATTGTATTTCTGGATTTGTTTTCCTAAAGAAAAACGGCCTTAAATCATGATGATGTCATCATGATTTCATAATTGATGCCAGCAAGCTAACAAGATCGAAGCAGGGCACCGCACGGCGAGGCTGCTTGCTCCGCTGCTCGTCGGTGTCATGTGTTCGCGTACGCGTGTGCCGTGGGTTGCTAAGAGTGTCGTGTGGTCTATGTCCGCGTGCGCCGTGCAGGTGTTCCTGGCCGGTGCGTGTGACGATGCCGGCTCGAAGACCGGGCCAGGCAGTACGGAAGGCATGAAGAAAGGAAGGGGCTTGAGCGTGCTCACCGGCGGCTGCTGCTGCTGTCCGACGAGGTGAAGGAACGGCGGTGCTGGTCTGCTGCCCGTCGAGGAAGAAAGGGCGGCGTGGTGGACAGCAGAGACGTCGGGATGTCGGCCGTGGTTCTGGGCGCGACGCGGCTTGGACGGGCGAGGACACGCGGCCGACGAGGAAGGAGAAGTGTAAAAAAGACCATCATACCCTTCAATATTCATTCTAATTCGGTTCCAAAGTGCCATGGTTCCTGCCTGCCACTTGGTTCCTCTCATGTGGTTCCTCTTACTCTTTAACCATTAGATCAGACCAAATGAAGGGCCTATATTAATCCCAAAGCGTGGTAAAAACCCTCAAAAAACAATACCATTTGCTGCTCGTGCTCTGCAGGTATGTGATTGTCTTTCTTTACTTTGCTCGATCTGCTTGATACAAGCCAACAGATACAATATTAGTGTTTCTTATTGTTTTCATTCAGTGTTGCAGCTTAAATATGCAACCTGGTATGCTAATTAGTCTTGTCACGAATAGGGAATCAGGGTAGCAACTTTTTGATGCTTCAATCAGACAACTTAAATTGGACTGAGTTTCATAAAAAGATATATATAAAAAACTTACACTAGTCATGGACACTGACTTTTGATGCTTGAGACAACTTTTGATACTGGGTGCTGATTGCTAAAATGCCCCCTTTGCCTGCAGCAGTTGCTTATCTGAATAATCCGGCTGTTCTTGTCAGATAACTATTCGAAAGACCTTGCAGAATTACACGTTGGGATGAACTTGACAAAAACATAAGATGCAACCTCTATTACAAAAACAAATAAAATGTATGGTTTGTCATTTTGTCAATCAATAAATTAAATTGCCAAATTGTTCATTCAGACATTTTAATTTGAAGCACTAAGCAATCCAACTAAGGTAACACATTCTGCTTAGATGTCTTCCATCATATGGTGCTGATTGGAGTGTAAAGTAAATTCTTGATACATTGTGGTGAGGTAACTCATTAGTCTTCTCTTGATTGTTTGGAACATTTTAAGTTTTGGCCTCCCAGTTTTGGCTTTTGCATATGGTTGACACTTTATAGCATTATCTTTTAACCTTCATGTTTGCATATTTCATTATATGATGTTTAATGTCAAGTAATTTCAGTCGATGTTGCTTTTGCTAATTAGTGGTGCTTGCATAGCGTTTCTTTTTATTTGAGTGTTAAGGTGTTGAGTTCTGGATATGTAACTGTTAAAAGAAAGCAAATTTCAAGGTTCATGATTTTTTATTAGTAGTGTTTCATGAAATATAACAAAACACACTCTTCTTGTCGGGATGTATCGTCAAAGATTTGTGTTCGTTCCGAGCTATTGATGCAAACCAGTATGAGAGCCATGTCAAAAAACAAACTGTATGAGAGCTCAATGTAAACCAGTGCACATTAGCAACTGCACTTTCCATAGAGAATTGATGCAACACCTATACATTTTAATTCCTTGCACAGGGCGAGCATGCTGCATGCTAAAACAAATGCTATTTGTCAATTTCTGAACTTTTGTATAGATGTGTTCCTTTTTTCTTTCCTAAGAACATATGCTAATTGTCATTTTCAAACCATCGTTAATGGTACAGGTTTATCCTCAAGTCGTTGCTGCCAAGCTATTGCTTCAAATTTCAAGGTTGAAGCAAAACTCAGGCACAATCTCCCCACCGTTTATACGACAACTGTAGCCACCTAGACGAGTGCATCAGCTTTGCAGTGGCTGAGTTTTTATAATTGTTTGATCAGTGTTGAAATTTCTGAAAGGTGTGCACAACTCAAACTATAAGGCGACATGTCCAACAGCTAAGTGTGACTGAGATGCGTATGTTGCGTTGGTTTTGCGGGCATACTAGAAGGGATAGAGTTCGGAATGAAGATATTCGGGATAGGGTCGGGTGGCCCCTATCGAGGAGAAATTGATTCAACATCGGTTGAGATGGTTTGGACATGTTCAACGGAGGCCTCCCCGAGGCGCCGGTGCGTAGTGGAGTTCTAGAGCGGGTAGATAATGTAAAGAGAGGTAGAGGCCGACCTAGGCTGACTTGGGACGAGGCGGTTAAGCGAGACCTTAAGGAGTGGAATATCTCCAAGGATTTAGCTTTGGATAGGAGCGCTTGGAGGCTAGCTATTAACGCAAGTCTGAACCATGACTTTGTTTCCTTTTCTATCTACCTAATCTTTATCCTTTTGTCTTGTGCCTTTCTAACGTTCTTTTTATCTTTGTTTCATATGGGTTTCATCTCTAGCCTACCCCAACTAGCTTGGGACTAAAGGCTATGTTGTTGTTGTTGTTGTTGTTGTGCACAACTCAAACTATAGCAAACAAGCAGTGCACTCACAGTTGTATTTTAGTCACAATGTGCTGCAGCATGTAATTGTCAATACTCAAGAAAGTATTGAAGATGAAGACCCCTGGCAAGAGCAAAGTTGGCAATCTGCGCTGAAGCTCCAAGTCTTTTGGTGGAGGGAATTCTGAAGTTGCAAGAAAAACCCCAGCCAACCAGGAAAAGTGTAAGACTGAAGAAAGAGATCACAAAGACAACACAGGAAAGGAATGAACAGATGGCTAAAAAAAGAAATTTGGAAGGTACATCTGATTCCTTTGCTCTTTTTCAGAATTACCTACTGAACAAATTCATAAATTGTCTGCTGCTATGGGTATTGATATGCATAATTGCGATTTCAATTCTTTTGATCTGCTTAGAGATTTAGAAATAGCTAGGAATAATCTTCATCTGAAACAACAAAATGTTGCAAACATTAATGCTGATAGTAATGTCATTGATGATGAAGCTGAAGGAAATGTAAATGATAGACTCATTGAATGGTTACAAGGCGCTCATTCTGAATCTGAGAGTGACATCTTGGCAAAATCGAAGTGCAGAGACAAATCTTCTAAAAGAAGATTGAAAATTTCTCCAAAAGGAACAAAAAAGAAACAAGATAAGGGAATTCCTTACTTGTCAAAAAAAGAATAAGGATGACAACATTGCTCATCCTGATTCTCAGAAAAAAGGAAAAAAAAGAAATAATGTTACATGGCTTGTTTTGGAATTGTAGAGGCCTGAGAAAACTAGGAGTCTCTACATATCTAAGCAACCTCATCTATCAATATCAATTTGATTTTATTGGCATACAAGAAACTATTGTGCAAGACTGGGAACCACAGATATTAAGAAGTTTTGACCCTAATCAAAATTTCTCATGGGAATGGATTCCTTCTAAAGGAAAATCTGGTGGTATTCTTGTGGGAGCCAGTTTTAACAGATTTGATGTGGGTCAAGTCAGAAAAGGAGACTTTATACTCCAAATGAATTTATGGGACAAAAAATATCGAAAATCAAATGGAATTTACTAGTAATATATGGTGCAGCCCAGGAGGAACATAAATTTGAGTTCCTTGCTGAATTGGCCAGATTTTGTGATGCTTGTACTGAACCGTATATTGTTGGAGGGGATTTCAATTTAATCAGGTATACAAAGGAGAAAAATACTGGGAAAAACCTCCCAAGACACTCTGAGAGTTTTAACTCTATTATCAATTTTTTTTGAATTGAGAGAGTTAATCATGAATGGTGGTCTCTACACCTGGACCAATAATCAAGATCCTCCAACTTTAGTCAAATTAGACAGAGTTCTGATGACTAGAGACTGGGAAAATTCCTTCCCACATGCCATGATTAAAAACTCCCTAGGGAAATATCAGATCATAATCCCTTAATTTTGATGTGTGGGATTCAGAAAAAATTGCCACATATCCAGTTTAAATTTGACTTAAATTGGCTATCAAATCCTGACTTCTTACCTTTAGTAGAGAATTTATGGATAAAACCTTGTAATGCCAAATCTCCTTTGGACAAGGTTCAACAGAAACTGAAACTTTTAAGCAATTTTTTCAAGGGCTGGGGTTTTTAGCCAGCAAGGTGAATTCAGAAAAAAAAAGAAAAGAGATTCAAGCGGAGATTATTATGCTTGAAGAACTTGAGGAATCCTCATCCTTGACCAGTGATCAAGTTTTGAGAAAACACTATATCTTAGCTGAAAATTATAAACTTCTGGAACAAGAAGAGACTTATTGGCTCCAAAGAAGTCATGAATCATGGCTTCTTAAAGGAGACAGTAACACTGAATATTTCCATAGATGTGCTAATGGTAGAAAAAGAAAAAAATACAATTATATCTTTTTGAAAAGGATGGACAGACTATAGAGGGGAACAATAATCTTTTGCAGCATGCAACTGATTAC
This sequence comes from Hyparrhenia diplandra, assembly GCA_015847255.1. Classification (NCBI taxonomy): domain Eukaryota; kingdom Viridiplantae; phylum Streptophyta; class Magnoliopsida; order Poales; family Poaceae; genus Hyparrhenia; species Hyparrhenia diplandra. Next base: position 413,536 of record JADLZK010004051.1, read on the forward strand.
TATTCAGAATTATTTGGTCCAGTACCACAACAAAACATTCACATTAATCCAGCCATTTGGGCTAATCACTACTCTGTGTCTAGATTGGACAATGAGATACTATGCCAGCCCTTCACTGAGGTTGAATTTAAAAAAGCTTTATTCCAAATGGAGAAAAACAAGTCTCCTGGTCCTGACAAAATCCCAGTGGAATTCTTCCAGAAATGCTGGTCCATTGTTAAAGATGATATTGTACATATATTCAAGGACCTGCATGAAAATAAAGTTGACATTAGTAGACTCAATTATGGCATCATCACCTTATTACCTAAAGTGAAAGATGCCAACAAAATACAACAATACAGGCCTATTTGCTTATTAAATTCTCTATACAAGCTCATCACAAAGGTTTTAACAATTAGGTTGGAACCTTTTTGCTGATAAACTGATAAGTAATGTCCAAACAGCTTTCCTCAAAGGTAGAAATATTCTATCAGGGGTGGTCTGTATTCATGAAATCATTCATGAAACAAAAAGAAGAAAACAGACCGGAATTATCCTTAAGCTTGATTTCGAAAAAAGCTTACGATAAGGTTAACTGGAGTTTCCTTCTAGAATATATGAAAATGAGAGGCTTTTGTCCTCAATGGATCTCTTGGATTAATCAAGTACTTGCTGGTGGCACTGTAAGTGTAAAAGTTAATGACAATATTGGAAAATACATCAAAAGTTATAAAGGTGTCAGACAAGGTGACCCTTTATCACCCATTTTGTTTAACTTTGCTGCTGATAGCTTGACAAAGATGATTGAAAATGGTCAATTAAATGGATTGTTCACTGGTTTGATAGATCACATTATACCAAATGGGGTTAATGTGTTACAATACGCCGATGATAATGATAATTTTCCTCAAAGATAATCTGGAAAATGCTTTAAATATGAAATCGCTGCTATATATGTATGAGGCAATGGCTGGACTAAAAATAAACTTCAACAAAAGTGAAGTGATCATGATCAATGACTTTGACAATATTGGTAACAAATATGCTGATATTTTTAACTGCCAATTAGGTTCCTTTCCTATCAAATACTTGGGTGTGCCCATCAGCCCAAGTAGACTGCACCTCAGTGATTGGGAACCTTTGGTAGAAAAAAGTGCTAAAAAAACTAGATGTATGGAAAGGAAACTCAATGACTATGGCAGCAAGGGCAACTCTAATTGAAACTTGTTTGAACAATGCCCCAATTTATCAATTATCAGTATATTTGTCCCCTCAAACCACCATTCAAAAAAATAGACAAAAACAGGAGATCCTTTTTTTTGGCAAGGGGTGGCACCAAAAGAAAATATCACCTCATCAAATGGCCTAGAATTTTGTGTGAGTAAAAAGAAAGGAGGACTGGGAATTAAGGATCTTAGGAAAATGAATATTTGTCTATTGGCAAAATGGTGGTGGAAGCTAGAAGTTGAAACTGGCCTTTGGCAACAAATCATTGAAGCAAAATATTTGAAAAATAAGGACATTCACAATGTTACACACAAAAGCTGATGACTCTCCTATATGGTATGACCTCTTGAAAATTAAAGAGTTCTATCTTATGGGTAGGAAAATCAAGATAAACAATGGGAGAAAAGTAAGATTTTGGAGTGATCCTTGGCTGTATGATAAACCCATTGCTGAAATAGCACCAACTCTGTTTACTCTTTGTGATCAAAAAATATTACTGTGGCTAAAGCTAAGGCTGACTTATCATCTATCTCCTTCAGAAGATGGCTTGATGAGGAGTTACAGTCTAGCTGGAATTTAATTGTTGAAGATGCTAGAAAATTTGTCTTAACACAAGAACAGGACAACATTTACTGGAAATTTGGATCTAAAAAAAGACATTCTCTGTTAAGTCCTTGTATAATATTTTGACTCAAAGTGATACAGGTCCAGATTACAAGATAATCTGGAAGGGTAAAGTCCCACAAAAATCAAGTACTTTATGTGGATGTTATCCAAAAATGCCATCTTGACTAGGGATAACCTGACCAAGAGAAAATGGAAAGGTGATCCCACTTGTCAGTTCTGTGACATGCTTGAATCCTGTGACCATTTGTTCTTCACATGTGCTGTTGCTAAAACTGTGTGGTCTATTATTGCAAAAGTTTTTTGGTGCAAACAATATTCCTTGTTCTTTATCTCAATGCTGGCTATGGTGTGACAAATGGTTTCCCCAATACAAAATTCTGCATTGCTGGGGGTTTCTGCAATATGTTGGTCAATATGGAAGGCTCGAAATAGAGCACATTTTGATGGCAAATTGCTTAAAAATCCTTTTGAGATAATCTGCCATGCAGCTGCCCTAATGCGTTTCTGGACAGGTTTAATCTCTGAAATGAATGTTGAGGAGATCATCGAAGGCGTCAACAGCATGCTGAGGCTGGCTACTGAAATTTTCATCAATCAATCATCTCGATCCGATGGCCAGGTCATTCTGAAGCACAACAGGGAGGATGATGGAGACGACCAGGAAGTCTGAAGAATGCTGTTCACTTTATGCTGTCAAATTCAGTCCTACAAACTTGGTTTGGCTTCGAAGGGTCTGGTCAATCACTTGCGTTGTCTTTTAAACTGGTTAGAGGCAGGAACATAGCTCTCTGATCTCTAGTGTCATCTTGTAATAATTCAGACTTACTATCTACTGTTTCTAGTGTGGTAATCCCAGCATTGGCTAGTAGCTATGCATAGGGAGTTCAGTCCGTTTCTCTGCTATCTGTCTAAGTCTGTAATGAGTTAAACTCTTGTATTTCCGTTTCATGAAATGGGAATGGGGTATTGCCTCGTGTGGGAAAAAAAAATGTATCCATGGCCCATATTTTTCAGTTGTAACAATGTGCTGCGGCATGTAAATTACATGCGATCTGTGATGCCTGCTTGCCTCAAATGGAACAGGATTTAGTTTTCCCTGAATGAGTATTGGTTGCCCTTCGTCTTACAGGGTACCCACTATTTCTTCTTTGTGGTTCATGTACATGTAAGAGCCATGTTCCAAAGTACATCCATAGCCTGCTAGACTATCAGCAACACGGTTACAAGCTCTTGGGCATACAACTACGGAACAGTGTACAAAATATGACGCCATGAGATTACGGATCTGCCTAAACAAACAGCCTAAACTGCTTCTATCTAATTCTATAGACATGATAGCCTTGGCCAGAAGCGTAGCATCTGTTTCTAGAATAATCCTAGTCATTCCCAGCTCAGCCACACGCTCCAAGCTTTTCAAAATAGCCAAAGATTCAGCATGCAAGGCACTAGCTGCTCTAGGGATGTTCCCTGCCCCTCCTTCTAGAAAATTACCCTGCCAGTCACGAGCCACAAAACGAAGCATGAAAGGAAGCATCCACATTGATCTTATAAAAATCTAATGGTGGGAGTTTCCATCTAGAAGCTGAAATCTGTGTATTAGTTTTGCATTGAATATTCAACTTTTCAAACTCCATGAGGAAATCTCTACCCTACGATTTCTGCACCAAAAGCGGGCAAACCATCGTTCCACGTCGCCCACTAAGCCACGAGCCGTCAGATCGGGCGAGCAAATGATCTGGTCCGTTCGATTTTGCTCTTCGCTGGTGTCGTGCCCGTTATGCTGCGAAACCGGACCGACGAGGGCCCGATAACGGGCAACTCCCGCACCTCCCTCGTTCCCCACTCCCGCGGCGGCGACCCATAGGGCTCCTCCTCTCCCCAACGCACGAGGTCGAACCCCTAGCCCCGGCGGCAATAGCTGCTGCTCCTGCTCCGCCTCCAGCCGGCAGCGCCGCTTCCAATCGGGGACGCAGCCAGGGTCGTGGGCAGGAGTCACGCCGCCAGGGCACCGGCAAGCGTGCCGCCAGTGCTGTGCTGCGCCTCACCTCTCCTCGACGCGGTCTCCCCAGCGCACCAGCAGAGCTGCGCCGCACGCCGCCAGGGACGCAGGCAGCCAGGGATCCACGCCGGAGCTGCGCCGAGCGGCCGGTCCTAGAGACTGGAGCCCGTGCGGCCAGCTGACCTCGCCGCTCGCGCGGTTGTGGTGGGGATGAGCAGGTCTCTGCTTTGGGGCTCGGATGCGGACGAGCAGCTTGAAATCAGTATGGGCAATGAGGTAAAACCAAACTCAACTACGTACTGCATCAATAATTGCTTTAACTAATTCGATGGTTCATCAGTGTGGGCGCATGTTTTTCCTTTTTTCTTTCATGTCAAATTGGTAAAGTTAGAACTGACCTATGACAACTATCTGTAGTCAACTCTACATTGATTGGTTGCTTCAATTGCAAGGTACTTTTGTTAGCAAGGAACTGAAATATAAAGAAGGCTACAAGAATGCTGAAGAAAACCTTAGAGTGGCGTTCAAATTATAAGCTGGATGAAATACGTTAGGTGACTTTTTATAAACTATATTGCTTTGATTGATGTGACAATGCTACACACGATTAGGCTTATGCCACCGCGGAGTTTTTTACCATGCTTTGAGAAACATTTGGTGCATTATGACATCTGGTACAAAAACTTATTTGAATTTTATTATATAGGTGACATATTTGATGAAGCAGTGCTGGAAAAATTAACCGAACTGATCAATGAGGTACGGCTCAAAAACCAATTCCATTTAAACAATACAATGCAGGGCACACAAGGAAAAGAATGGCAAATTTCAATTAAATATGGTTTCTTGGGTATTTCTTCTGGACAAGTCCTCTAGAGTTGCAACTCAGGTGCGCTCTCTCTTTTAAGAAATTGGAACTAATTAACATTCAGTATCTTAGTATTTTTTCTGCTTTCTGTAGCTGGGAGGCATGAGCTTGCAAGTTAACAGAACACTGTTTTTGATACAAGCTGGAAATGTTGCCCTTAATAAATCTGTGGGTACTGGGTAGTGGAGGCCAACTGAAAAATGTGGGAATTTGATATTGCTTCAAGGAGTGTCCTATAGGGACGGTGTTCGTGAAAGTCAGTTTAATTAGACGTTGAACATTAAGTTGCAAGTATTGCTGGTATTATCATGATTCCTTTTATCCAAATATCCTATACTGCGAGCTTGTCCATATCAATATGGTACTATTACCTTTTCAGCTTCACAAGTTTCTTGATGAGAAGTGAAATCACATTTCATGTTGATTATTGCCCATAAGAATCATCACACTAAATTTTTCATTCCTGGAAAGCCAGAAAATGTCCCACCTCTATCAGTGTGCTATTGCAATTGTGTTAGGCTCATTTATTGGTGGCCTTGTTAAATTCTCTAATCATATCAATTGCTTTATCTGTAGGAACTGTTGTGGACAACAAAGTCTGCCATCCAAGGAACTTTGATTTCTACATGTGTTCGCATGCTAGAATGATCCTAAGCATTATCTGCCTTTGGATTTGGTCTGCGGTCAATTGATGTTGTTTTGGGTTTCTTAGTTCGCTTACATTTATAACCTCACACAAAAGCAGCTGCATTTGAACTATTGTGAAGGCAAATTGTACCTTTTGTTAATAATATTTGTGTCAAAATCAGTAGGACTGGTATAGTCATACTGGGGGATATTTTTATGTGCTGAGCATTGAGCATAGAAGTATGGTGATGGATAGGGATGCGGTGGAAGTCCAAGTTATTTGATCAATATAAATATGCCATCGACATGGTAGATTTGGGTGTTTTGGAGATGAACTGGATGCATCTTAGTGTAGTAGAGTCTCTAAAGAGGCCAAAAGTGTTGTCCTTTTCACTTTGTATATCTTCAAACGTTTTTTTTTTTTGTGCGAGGTTACCTGATAGATTATGTGAGTCTTTTGCTTCACTTGTAGACTGTCATGAGGGTGTTTATTGTTAATTTGGTGTTTACATCTACGATGCAAGCAGCCTACGGACAGGCGCCGCGAGTATTTCTAGTAATAGACAGAGGAACATATCTCATCAGTAGTAGCAACTCTTCCTCCTGCAAGACTTGTCGTTCAGAGAGATGGACAGCGGACAGCGACTCAGCCAGGGAGAAGGATTATCCTCGTTTTTTTTAAGCGAGAGACATGTGGCTTCCTATGCTTCACCTGAAGTCCTGAACCAAAGGTGCTCCATCGTATTTTTCCTGTGGTTCGGTTCCTACAGGATTTAGACCGGCTGCCACCTCGAATCCTCCATTTTTCCTATTCCTATCCTTCCTTTCTCCAATCATCCAAAGGGGGCCTAATACTTTAATTTGTAAGGCCATCAACACGGATTTGTTTGTGGAGTAATCAACAAGTGAGCTGGAGGGGCAGGCAGTTCGTTGTGAAGCTGAAGCATGATCATATACTAGTAGCAGGGCGCCGCGCGCGCCCATGCAGGTGCTTATGGAGTTAGTAAAGAAAGCATTTCAATTACTTGTTCTTTGTGTCGGCACAATCTTTACATCTTAGAGATCCACATCGTATGACAACATATAATAGCTATAATCTTCCGTCATTGAAATAGTGCTCTATCAGTCGATATTCCTTTATGCACAAGCCCACATGATAAGACATCAAACAAACACTTTTCCACTATTGAAGAGGCTATGTCTGGAATCAGATCATAAAAGTATTGATTGCAGACAATCTAGGCAGTTCATGGCTGAAGAGTGACAAGATCTTGCTTTGAGCATTGAAGGCTGCTACGGTGCGGATATTGCTCACTCCTTCACCTGCAACCATACTGCTCTTGGCATGTGCCTTTGCTGTGTCACCAGCAAAGCCCTTCATTGAAAGTTGCTGAAATCACAAAAAGAAGCATGTCATCAGTACACATTCTACAGACCAGTATAAAACTAAGAATTGTTCTGATTTCGACAAGCAACTAAACCGGTAAGACCTGTTGGCATTTATGTTTTCTTAAAGATGCACTTGAACAGTAGATTAAGTCGCAGATGACAGAAAGACATCAATCACTTAAAAGTAGGCAAAAGAAATTACCTGAGCAAAGTTGGCAAGCACAAGTAGAGGGAATGTGGCCAGAATAAGTATTGCCACTCTCCATTCAATGATAAATCCAACAACGAAAGAAGTCATAAGGGAAGTCATGTTCTGCAGGATGACTGATATTCTCTCAGCTATAGCTGACTTGACATCAGCTGCATCCATAGCTAGACGTGCAGCCACAAGACTTGAATTGTTTTCTTCTTCGTCAAACCAACCAACTTCATTCCTAAGTATTGCTGCAGTGAATATTGTAGATATTTACAACATATTCAAATGACACCACAAAACTGATTCCAGAATGGAGAAAATACATACCAGACAACATCATCCACCTAACCCTGGTTGTAAGATTTTCTCCCAATAATGCTGAAGAAGTAATGCTGCACAAGATAAGCAACGACAACATATATGCCAGTGCCAATATAGGTGAACACATATAGCTTGGTTTTCTTCTCCATTTCATTGGGGTCCCTGTAGTAGAACACATCAAGCATTTCACCAATAACAATGGCAAAAGTTGGGCCAATAAATCCTGAGAGGACAGAACCAATGGCCCCCAAAACTGCATATGGCCATTCAGGTGCATTCAGTTTCAGAAGCTTGAAGAAGTATCCACGCGGTGCTGGGTATTTGCGTTCATTATCAGCATTAGAAATCATCTCAGTGCGACCATCTGCTTCAGTACTATACTGATAACTGAGGTTCCTTAGACTTGCAGACCTGAGGCTGAGAGACTTGGTGGAAAGTGAGCTTGTCAAGTGAATTGACCGTGACCTGCGGGTAGATGCACCTCCAAGATCCCTGTTCCGTGCTGTTTCCTGAAAACGGACAAGGTATGCATATGCTCCAGAGGTTCCTTTTGCCAGGAGTTCATCATGTGTCCCTGTCTCAACAACTTGGCCTTGTTGGATCACAGCGATCATGTTCACGTTTCTTATAGTGGATAGACGGTGGGCAACAACTACAGTCGTCCTCCCAACCATCAAACGGTCTAAAGCTTCTTGCACAATGCTTTCTGAGTCTGCATCTACTGCGCTGGTAGCCTCATCAAGTAGCAGAATCTTTGGGTTCTTCAGCATAGCACGAGCTGTTGCTATACGTTGTTTCTGACCACCAGAGAGCTGGATGCCTCGCCAACCTGTGAATGAAAAAAGTGAAGAAATTAGTATTTAATTGATTAGACCAACTTACATGTATGTGGAAAAAATATAGGCGCACCATTGTGTTGTAACCATTTGGAAGAAGAGAATAAAACTATGGGCATTGGATGCAGTTGCTGTAGCCTCAACTTCGGCAATAGTTGCATCTGGTTTTCCATACAGTATATTCTCAAGGATTGTTGTTGCAAAAGAGCAGGTTCTTGGTTTACCAGACCAATCTGATCTCTCAGCCACCTCAACTGGAGTGTCTTTATGTCAACATTGTCTAGCAAAACCTGGCCTGCAATGCAAATGAAGTTAGCCAATAGTTTAAAAGGAGCAATAAATTCGAAGGAAGCAAATCAACATCTTTTGTTACCTTCATTAGGATAATAGAACCTTTCTATCAGAGCCACAACAGTACTGTTTCCAGACCCACTGCCTCCAACAACCACAACCGTTTTACCAGCAGGGAAGAAAAGAGAGAAATCCCGAAAGATTCTAACATCTGGCCTTGATGGATAACTGAAAGTAACTTCCTTGAATTCTATGTTTCCATGGACCTCTGCCAACCACTTTCCATCCTTTTGATCATTGACTATGGAGGGTTTCTGGCGAATGACCTCCAACAGTTTGTAACCAGCAATCTTTCCTTTACGTACTGAAGGCTCCAAGGTTTGAGAAAGCCTGGCCAAGACTCCTGTAGAAACAATTAAGCAGTTATTGCACACAAGACATGAGGGAAACAACTCATGGACTGAGGGAAAAAGACAAAAGTGAAACAGAATTATAATAATATCAACATCTCTTTCACTTACATGCCACCGACAATTGCAGAAAAGATCGTGGTAAAAGCCTTCCCACCATCGGTCTGCCCATTCCTTATGAAGACCCCGGCATACCAAAATACCAGTGCCCATGACATGGAATCTATCCCATAAGTACATCCAATTCCAAGACCCTTGGCCATCCCAGCTTTGTAACCAAGCTTCAGTGTGTTCTGGATTGCTTCAGAATAGGAATTGAGCGCTTTGCTCTCTCCGACAACACTGTTCTTACTTGTGCAATTGCCTGTTCCAAAATTATTTCAGTCACCAAATAAGTAGAGTGCCAAGAAACTCTATAAATTACAATACAGTGACTAATTGATTGATAATATACACATAGTATGACAAACAAATTAAATTGTTTATGCCATGTTTGGTTCCCTTGTAGTCATTGCCACAATTCTTTGCCAAAACATGCCTAAGGTGTGTCTGACAATTTGCTCACCACACATACGGCAAGAATTGCCAAATATGTCTTCTTCTTCTTCTTCTTCTTCTTCTTCTTTTGCACTAAGTTTGCAAAATATGTCTATGGACTATGTAGGGGTAAGAAAGATTGTGTCAAGTTGCGAAATTAAACAATTCAAACAAGCACTCCACCTATTGCTGGCAGCAACATAGCAGTGAGAAGTACTTCACACTACAAAAAAGGGAAAAACTGACAGAATCTAAGGCAACCGTAATTTCACATGAATAAATATAATATAATATATGACATTTTGGCTTAAAAAGACAATGCATATGGGTTCCTTATGGAAAGGAACAAAGGCATTCAGTAGCCTTCTATCTTATCAACAATTGTTCATCAACGAAACATGGTTAAAAATGGTTCACTCAATTCCCAGAATCCTCGGAACAATTAATAGTCAATCAAATCAACCTTTGTAGGAGCATTTCTACAAATCAAAAAGTAGTGTTTTTTTTTCATTCTATAAATACACTCAGAAAATGGAAGATGATATTTTCATGACTCATACGTTTGTTGCCTGAATTTGGGATCTTTTGAATTGTACTACTCGTACGTGTTTTGACGACGAATACTATAGCAAATCATACATAGATCAGTCAAGAGGCAATTGGTAGAGAAGGGGCAAAACAAAATACCTAGGATACCCTAACATTATGGACATCAGTGGCTACGTCTGGAAGTAAAAAAAAAAAGAAAATAAAGAAAGGATGTGAGATTAAGTACAATATAATAAAAGCAATGGCAACTAATGAAGATCGAATCAATTATGCACACAAGTTAGATGAATCAAATGACACACAAAAGGACATGTGTAACAAAAATATCAGGTACGTCGGCATAGCAGGTTTTGAAGCGAATCATGTAGAAACAATCACATAGCATAGATAAAGAAACTGAAGATAAAAAATAATTGGAAGTTTAGGGTAGCTTCAATCACCTAGGTGATAAGGACATAATGGTTGGTCTAATGTAACCTGACAGATTTTTTTAGATAAAAATCCGGCTTCATCTATCAAAAGATAGAATCAGGCCAATTATTACATACTGTCTCAAAAAACAAAAATTGTCGGCTGCAACAATTTTGCAGACAAGAATGAAATAACGATTATCCTAAACATGACCGATATGTCTTGCGAGATGACCAACCACTAGAACGAGAAAAATTGTAACGCCGATGTCTCAAGATGTCGTGCCGCATGTATCAGTTTTTCCCGCTGATCAATCATGCATTTGTAGACTTGCCCTTGGCGTAACCAATGCGTTCGAACGACATGCACGCAAGAAAGATTTCGGTCTGCATTTATCAAAAACCACTTCATTCCTTGTCAACTAAATTGCCCAACAAAGTCGGCAAAACTGAAAGTTAATAACAATGAATTATACTTTTTATTTGCAATTTTTGACCACCTTATGAATAAATCATGCATACTAGTGGGAGGAGCTAAACCAAAAAGTATATGTGTAGCGGCGCCATAAGAATTTGGCATAATAACACTCAAAAAAAAAAAAAAAATGTTGAATTGTTTTAGGGAAAGTGGCAAACCGAACAATTTTTGTCACCATTCGATTTACGTCTCCTAAATTATCTTTAGTTAGAATCACACCTTTTTTTAGGTACCATAGGAAAATTTTAATTTTCATAGGAACCTTAATTTGCCAAATATCTTTTGACACTCGACACCATTGTTAATTAACGCAAAGCATACATAGACTTGATTGTAAAGATTCGGATGCATTTAGACCCTAAGAAAAAATATCCCTCTGTTCACTTAAATTTAAATCTTGCAAGGATGCAACAATTCTATACCAAGCATTGAGGTTTGCTCCCACTAAATTCCGTGTAAAAGAAATATTTAAGCGGATTTGAACTAAGTACTTGTGCAAATGTAATCATTTTTCCTCCTAACAATGTTAAAAAAACGAAGGGAATTTATCTTTTAAAGGCTTATTACCCAACCAAGTATCATACCAAAACCTGGTTTGAGTCCCATCTTTTACCTTAAAAGAGCCAAGATCTAAAAAACAATCCTTGATGTTCATCAAGCTTTTCCAAAAATGCGAGTCTGTTGGCTTTTTGTAACAACTCCCCAAAGTCTTGTCTTTTATATACTTATTTTCTGATTAATTCTTGCCACAGACCATCCTCATTTAGTAATTTGTAAAGCCACTTACTTAATAAGCATTTATTTTGTATCTGAGATATTTTGAATGCCTAAACCTCCTTGATCTTTGGGTTGACATAAAATTTCCCATTTTGCTAGTCTATATTTCTTTTTATGCTCATCATTTTACCAATAAAAGCGCGATCTAAAGCAATCAATTTTTCAAGAACACCTTTCGGTAGTTCAAAAAAGACACCATAAACATCGGTAATTTGGACAATACCGAATTTATAAGCACCAATCGCCCTCCCACTTCGACAACAATTTTCCTTTCCATCCACTTAGTTTCTTTTCAATCCTGTCTTCAATAATTTTCAGTCTTTATTATTTAGCTTCCTGAAGTGCATAGGTATGCCTAGGTAGCGAAAAAGAAAAATTTCCCAACAACACAACCAAACAACTGCGAGTAAAACTCTTCCTGTTCTTTTGATTTACCAAAGCAAAATATCTCACTTTTATGAAAGTTTATCTTTAAGCGATAATTGTTTGAAAGTGCTTAGTAAAAGTTTCATATTTCTGACCTTTTGAACATCATGGCTCATAAAGATAAACTGTATCATCATATTATAATATGGACAAGCCATCCTGAATTAAGTTTGGGATAATTCCCTCAACCACACCTGCATCCTTTGCTCTTGCTATCAATAGAGCCAACATATCGACCACTATATTAAATAGTATGGGCGACATGGGATCTCCTTGCCTCAAGCCTTTTTGGTTTGGAAATAATTACCTAGTGAGTCATTTACTTTAATATTAACGTTTCCTCCTTGGTGAAACTTTGTATCCATTTACACCATTTTTGTGAGAACCCTTTCATCCTTAAAGTTTGTTGTAAAAGTTCCATTTCACCTTATCATAGGCTTTTTCAAAGTCTATCTTAAAAATTACCCCATCTTTCTTTTTGGTATGAAGTTCATGTATTGTCTCATGAAGTATCACTGCTCCTTCCATAATATTCCTACCTGGCAAAAAAGCTGTTTGTGTGGGCTTAATTATCCTCTGTGCTACGGTAGTTAATCTATTTGTTGCCACCTTAGTGAATAATTTGAAAGACACATTCAGTAAACAGATGGGTCTGTATTGCTGAATTACTTTCGCATCATTCTTCTTGGGTAAAAGTATAATGGTTCCAAAATTAAGGCGATTTAAATGCAAATCTCCTTGATGGAAGTCCGTAAACAGAGCCATCAGATCATTCTTTATAACATTCCAAAAGACCTGATAAAATTCTGCCGGAAACCCATCTGGGCCTGGTGCCTTATTATGTTCCATCTGAAAGAGTGCAGCTCTAACCTCATCAACAGAGAAGGGTTCTGTTAGGAGGTCATTCTCCAGCTGAGAGACTTGTGGAATATCGGCAACATTTGCCTCCTCCAACATAAAATGTGAGGCTTCCGGGGGACCAAAGAGGTCCTTATAATACTTGGTAATATGTTCTTTTAATTGAGCATCACCATTTATTATATTATTCCGTCCTCAAAAGCTGGAAAATACGAGTTTTGCGATGTCTACCGTTAGCAAGCAAGTGATAATACCGTATTTGCATCCCCTTCTAATAAATGTTTTGCTTTTTGATCTTTGGTACCACTTAATTTTTTCCTCCCTTAATAGCTCGGCTAACCTTTCACTTAACACATGTTTTAGATCTAGTTCCGACTGGTTTAGTGGAATTGCTTCAGCTTTTTTATCTAGTTCATCTAGTTTGTTCAACAATTTTGTTTTCTCTTTTTTGTACACGCCACTGACATTCTTTGCCCAACCACGGAGATGCTGGCGAAGCCTTCTAATCTTAGCCTGCCAGCGCTCGATAGGAGTGCCAGTTACAATGGTATTTTGCCATACTTGACTCACCATCTCACAAAATCCATCTCGAAGTAGCCAACCAAGTTCAAATTTGAACTGATATTGATTATTTGGAGATGAATTATTTGTAGAGAATAGTAAAGGTGTGTGGTCAGAAATTTCTCTATTTAATGGATGTACAGTAACGTAAGGGAAATTGTTTTCAAAGTCAGTACAAGCGAGGACTCTGTCTAACTTTTCAAGTTATTTGACCTCACCTGCCATGTAAACATGACATACATGCTCTAATGTAACCTGCTCTAATGTAACCTGCCATGTAAACTTCAAGTTATTTGACCTCACCTTCAAGTTACTTTTTTATGAAGGTTACATACCACAGCCACTAAGAAAATATTCTTAATATATAATATCTGTCTCTCTACTACACACAACTCACAACTCAGACCAGTGAAACGACACACAAAAGGATTCTATTTTGGTATTCCTCATAAACTAATTTTACACAAGGAAAATGTAAAGTAAAGATGGAAGCCATGCTAATTCAAGAGACAGGGAAACATTGAACCGCATGAAAATGAACGTAATATTATGTCACTAACCTGCACAGCTCAAGCGAGGACTGACACAGCTTATTAGTCAAAGTACCAATACCATGATTGCAAAAAAAAAAAAAAAAAAGCATAAACGCAGCAGGAATGGGAACGAAGGGAGTGGCATACCTGGGTACACGCCGAAGGGCGCGAGGAAGAAGTGGATGCGGCGGAGGCGCACGAGGAAGAGCGGGGACGCCAGGGAGGCGTCGTGGCGGCTGAAGGCTATCGGTCCTGCACGGACAAAACCCTAGGGTTTCGTCGCAAGGAAGGAAGTACACGCAACTTGTCCGAACAGGAGTTGTGGAGGCCGCGCGGAGGAGGGGGAGAGGAAGGGCGCCGCCGGGCACCACCTGCGCTGCTGGGACTCCACCGGCCAGCGCCTAGTGGCCGGTGATGGCGGCTCCGCCTCCTCTCGAAGGGAGAGAGGAGGAAAAAAAGAAGAGGAGGAGGGGGAGGATGCGGAGGTAGGGGCGGAGGAGGAGGGCCGCCGCCGCCGCCCGTCGCGAGACCGCACCGCCCGCTGCGCACGTGCGCGTCGGGAGGGCGACGAGAGAGTTCGAGAGAGACGAAGGAGATGTGGCTTTTTTTTTGACGTTTTTTTGGAAGTAGAAGCTGGGGCTGGGTATATATTGCATTCATTCGGATTTTTGACGAGAACCGAAGCTTACAATGTAAGCGAGAAAGAAACTGATTCAAGCATAGAATCTGAGAATCGGGGAAGCCAATGAAGTGAATCGTGGCTGTCCACGCTCCTCTTGGCAACGGGCAATATCCGCGCGGATAGCAATCTCACACGCCGTGCCCGCGAGCAAAAATCGCGTGCCCGCACCGCGCCCGCCACCCGCCACGGGCAACAACGCGTGCCCGTGCCGCTATCCGCGGGCAAGGCTCGCCCGCTAGCATGCCCGCATACCCGCCGAGAAGGAAAACGAGGCGGCGGATAGCGGCGGGGGAAGACGAGCCGGACGGCGCGGCGTGGAGACGGCGCGTCTTGGTCGGAGCTTCGAGCGGGAGAACGGCGGCCGGCGTCGGAGCGGGCAAGACGATGGCGGGCGTCGGGGAGCGTGAGTGGGGTCTCGGGGGGCCGGGAGGCGCGTGGCTCGAGCGGAGTAGGCCGCCGCCGGGAGCTCGGCCACCGTGGATGCAACCGGGGGCTCGGAGGAAGAGAGGAGGCGTGGATCCGCCGCCGTGGCATGGTGCCTCGGTCTCCTCCCGGCCTAGATCCGCCCGCCGGAGGGAGAGAGGGGTGCGCCGGCGGTGGGGAGGGGGAGAGGAGAGGGCCGCGCCGGCGGTGGAGAGGGGGGAGAGGGCGCACCGGCGGTGGGAAGGGAGGGACCGGGGCAGCGGCGGTGGGGGGGAGGGGAGGGGGGGGGCGCGTCGGGCGTTGGAGAGGGGCGTGCCGGCGGCGCCGGGGCGGGAGGGGGGGAGGCCGGCTGCGCCGCTCGGTGTGGGGAAGTGGGCGCGGGAGAGAGGGGCTCGACCGGGGAGACGGCGGGCTGGCCGGGTGGAGTGGAGATTTGGATGGGAACCCTAGAATGCGAGCTTATATACCTCTTGTCATGGCCCACATGTCGGTGCGGGTTTGGCGGATGCGGGTGCGGGCATGCTCTTTTCTTACCAGCGTAGCTTTGCCCGTTGGGCACAACCAAATGCCCGTGCGGCGTGCCGCGGGCACGAGGTCCGCGCCCGTATCCGCGCCCATCGGGTCGGGTGCCCGCGGGTACGCGGATATCTTGTGCCCGTTGCCAAGAGGAGTCCACGCGAAGATAACATTTCGAAAGTGATGTGGACCGGGGTTCTGGGCAGGAGCTATTGCAGGGGTCTAGGGTGGAATCTACGTAATCGAAGCCAATGAAGTGAATCGTGGCCGTCCACGCGAAGATCCAATGGCCGGCAACATTTCGAGTGATGTGGACAGGGTTCCTGGGCCAGGAGCTATTGCAGGGTCTAGGGTGGAATCTACAGAATCAGAAGCCAATGAAGTGAATCGTGGCCGTCCACGCGAAGATCCAATGGCTGGCAACATTTCGAGTGATGTGGACGGGGTTTCTGGGTCGGGGAGCTATTGCAGGGTCTAGGGTGGAATCTACAGAATCAGAAGCCAATGAAGTGAATTGTGGCCGTCCACGCGAAGATCCAATGGCTGGCAACATTTCGAGTGATGTGGACAGGGTTCTTGGGCCAGGAGCTATTGCAGGGTCTAGGGTTTAACTCTAGTGAACCCTGAAGCTACCGAAAAATTGCTCTGATACTGAAATTGAAGTTGCAGGCTATGCTTTTTATTTTTGGTTAAAAAGGAGTAAAGAATAGTTGGCTCCATTGGTCACAGATTCATTATGGTTAACTCATTACCACCCATCAGATTATCTGAACCGATTACATTGAACTTAGCAGCTAAAAAGCTTGTGAGCGAAAGGCGGTGACACATTCAGATGGGCGGGCGGGATATTCAACATGCATGGACTCGTATCACACACACTCAGCTAGGCGTCCCAAACAGGGATGGGCAGGCAGGTTCCGAACTGGTCGACCTCATGCAGATCGTCCATCTGAAACCCTCCGTTGACGCCGCCGTGGGCTCCCGCGATGTCGTTGAGGTCCGCTGCCAGCGCGTCCCAGTCGAACTCGCCGTTGCCGCCGAAGCAGCCTGCAGCGTCGGCGGCATCACCGTGAAAGCTGGCTTTAGCAGTGGCCGCGATGCCGTCGTCGTCGGTCCTGAGCACGCCGATCTGCTGCAAGAACTCCCTGAGGTCGAGCTGGGGCTTGTCCGCGCCGGGCGGGCCGCCCTCCTGGCACGGCTCAGCGTCGTCGTCCGTCGTCATGGCGGCCGTGGCCACGGCCTGCTCCATGGCGTGGAAGCAGGACATGGGCGGCGGCAGAGCCGCAGCCGCGTGGGTGGTGATGGTGGAGCAGGGAGACGTGGAGGCCGGCGCCGGGAGATGAAGATGATCGACCGGGGCGACCTGCTGGCGGGCAGGCGGCTTGGCGGGCGAGCCGCCGTTGTTCTTGAGCTCCTGCAGCCTCTGGTGGATGACGTGCACGTTGTGCTGCGCGTTGAGGTTGAGCAGCCCGTAGGCCGGGACGGCGGCTGCCGCGGCGCCCTGGCGGAGGCCGGGAGCCACCTGAGCCTCTGGTGCGCGGCGGCGGAGGCGGCGGAGACGGAGGCGCGGAGGTGCGGCAGGTTGAGGAAGGCGTCGGGCCCGTAGAGCCTGCGCGCGGCCTCGTCGTAGGCGAGCGCGGCCTCCTCGGCGGTGGCGAAGGAGCCGAGCCAGAGGCGGGTGCGCTTGTTGGGCTCGCGGATCTCGGCCACCCACTTACCCCACGTCCGCTGGCGCACGCCGCGGTACTCGCACGCCGCGTTCTGCGGGCCGCCCTTCCCACGCGTCGGGCCCTTCTTCCACGCGCGCTTCCGCCCGTAGCTCTCCATGGGAGGGAGACGGTTTGAACTCCAATGCAAGCAAGCAGAAGCTAGGAGCTTTGAAATGGCATGGAGGAGTGGGGAGTGTAGTGAAGTGGGTGAGGAGAGTGTGACGAGGCGCGGGGGTTTAGTAGAGTACAAGTAGAGTGGCGCGCGCGGGGCGGGGGTGATCGGCAAGGCATGGCGTGGGTTTAAATGTTGTCACGGCCGGGAATGTATGTACGGTGGTGTCGCGCCTTTTCCAGACCTGTGAGCGTGAACTCTACTCTCGTCGGAGCTAGGCGCCACATGTGACCGTTAGGCATCTCTAGGAAGAATGCACTGGTACGATACGACTGACCTCCAAAACAAATGTCCTGCTGTCCAATTCTGACGGCCAAGGAACTTCTTCTTTGTTCGGTCTAGTTTTAGGCTCTGTCTATTTATCTATCTAGTGAATTTTCAATACCCAAATTCATCAACTTTCTAAGCGTTTGAATGTAGTTCATTCACCCTCTTCCCCGTTTTCATTGTGATTTTAATTTCCACACTCTTGATTTTTTTTTTTTTTGGTTCCAATACATACATGGTACAAGTAATTCTTCTACTTCTAGAACGTACTGTAACATTACATATTGATGATTTTTTTATTTTACTAAATAAATATACTCATAGATGATGAATAACATCTATCATTTATCTTATGTGTTTGAATTGAACAATTGCTACTCAATTTCTAGCTATTTAATTTCAATCCGTCAATAGAGAAACACAATGGTGACTCTGTCTCGATCGACTTTGAAACTTGGTTTACATTTTCCTAGCTCCAATTTTGTTTCCGCGAAATGAACAAATTGTGGTGGAATGCAGATCGCGCTAAGTGTTGGTGGACATGCACCGAGGAATCGAGACGACGTACAAGGTGAGCACGTTGATTCGTCGTCATGGTAATAAGAGCGGCATGAATGCGAGGTGTAAAGATCCACTTCACAGCATTCTTGGCTCTCACGAGCGCGCTCTTCACATGCTCCTCGATCGTCCTCCACGTCGGACGAGCATGCGATTCCTGGTGAGACCTCCTCCTCCTGTCTTGTGCCATCGATCTGCTTGTTTGACCGGCTCTACTACTACTCTACTACCGTGCAGCCTAGGGCAAACGCGGATAAGCATGTCAATGTGTTACACCATCTGCATGCTCCTCCGTGCTAAGCCCAACATTTCTAAATGCATATCACAAGTTCACTACATATCACATTCAGCTGTTCCCCCCGAATGCAGGCCGACATCGTGTAGTTCGCTGCCGTAATATATGTTAAACCGCATGGCGGCTGATTCACGAAGAACCTACATCATCTGCTCGATTATGGCTAATTTACTCGGTAAGCGAAAATAGCACTTGGATAATAAAATCCGATTCTTTCTCAGTGAAAGCCAAAGCAGCTTGGGATTTGCAAGCGCGAGGGCTGCAAATGGGTTGCAGACTATCTATCCATGTTTTGATAGATAAAAACAGTACATTTCCCTTTTCTTTTCTTTTTTTCAGGAAATGATCAAATTAAATTGGGCTATCAGTCACAAGAACAATGCCCAGAATGTAAGAAAAAAGAAAAATCTATAGATACCTTCCTAAGAGTATGTTAGATCTATCCTTTTCCTCGAGAGAGGGAGCAGGAGTATGTATGCCTATTCTTTACAGTTGCAATGCTGCCTGACTAAACACACTTCAGGAAGTTCTTGAGCAGATGTCCGGCAGCCGAGTTTCCTTTGTTTGCAGGAGACCTTGACGCCAAGGGTCATTGTATAGTTTATAATGCAATACCTGTCACAAGAATTCTTTCTCAGCAAATATATATACAGAAGAACCATAATTCTAGGGTGAAATGGGTATATCAGATAATCAGAGACGGCGACACATGGCCAAGTACAATTCTGGTAACACTGAAGTTTTTATGATTCACCAAAGCTTTCTACTGGGAATGCATATTATTTCATTTCTAGAAAAAAAAAAAAGATGCTAAGTAGTAAGTATGATAACATCCACACCACACAATAGGTTGAGGAGCAGGCCTACCTGTATAAATGTCGCAAAGACATCGTCATCGTCAGGTAGTTTTGAGACCTCAACAGACCAGGGCGCCTCTTCAGAGAACTGGCCTCTCTGTCTCTGCGCCTCTAACAATATAGAGTCTCGATAGAAAAACCTCTGCCATGTCTGGCGGACATTTCCCAGCATAAACTCTACTTGTGTATCGTTTATTCCCTGGTGATACAGAAACAGTAAGCATTCTGCAGGCGGTATGTCCGAAAGATAAAGACAAAGCAGAAACAGAGTAAAAACGTACTCGAAGTGTACTTATGAGGCCTGGGATGTCATCTTCTTGAATGCGCACTGCAAAACTATTATAGTTGAGCACATTCTCATATGGTAGAAAAATTCCATCCTACAATTTAAGACAAGAGAGCAGATAGGTTCAAGTAAGACATCACTCAATGGTTCCTCTCCCTCCCTATATATGCTGCAGCACAAGGAAAGTGATAGTGTATCACCTGAATTATTACAGGAATACATCCTTGAAGCATGCTGTCTTCCATACGCCCACTCCAGCCATCCCCTGGCAGGACACCACAAAAAACAGAGCTTGCTAGTTCTTCATAATATTTCTCAGTTCGTAAATTGGTAACTGTCACATCGGCTGCATGCTGTCGTCCAAGGCTTCCCTGCTTGTTTGGTATGGAACCAAATTCAGCTGCTAGCTTTTGCCGAATCCCCATGCTATACCTACATTATACAATGGAAAAGATTGACAAACAATTATGTAATACTAACACATTCATACTCACAAATACAAAGATACATACATGTCTTCTGGGCGGCCTCCTTCGTATGCTGAACCTAAATTACCGTTGAAATAAAAGAGTGTTGTACGGTTCTTCCTAGACCTGCAAAAGTTGTGTTCCCTGGTATAAGGTTCTAAGGAACATAAACAGTCGATAGGATACATAGTTAACTTTACGGATACCTTGCCCAAAGTTTTAACCATATGGCCCCTGGGTTTGGTTCCTTCCACGCCGGAAGCACTAGATCCTTTCTTGGATCAAAACATGGATGATTGCCTCTCTTATCCAAAGGAATATCATCCCAGTTGTCTGCCCAGTAAGCAGTCGTTGAATTCTTATGTTTTGTATTAGTGTTTCCCCAGTGGACAAGCATCATGCTGTTCCAGATCTCTTTTGGAGCATAGCAGGCACCTTCATCCCATGAAAAGAACTGCATTTGTGTAAATTGAAAGGCAATCAGCTATTGCCGCTATTGTATAAGAACCAAAGAATCATTATACAGTTATAGGCTTATAGCTTATAATTCATTCAAATATGAAACCCACCCAGATATGGTCTCTTCCCGAAGTGCGATTCCAGTAAGGATACTGCTGAGCTATGTGATCATACGCCATTCTATAGTACTCAAGTGCATGGTAGCTCCTTCGGCGCAGGTCCCTCTAAAATTAAAACTCAAATTACTCGAGAACATCAAGACCATCGAAGAACATATGGATAACAATTCTTACCGGCATTAGCATATGTGGAGCATCATCAGATCTAGTTATTAGACATGAGTCAAGCACTGGCACATAGAAATAATCAGCTTCATCCCCATTAAGAGTGCGGTGAGGACTAGCAAGAATGCTCTCATAGAGTGCTATCTACATATAGAAAATAAAACATTCGTCAGATTTGCTTGTCCTCGTAAGCATGTAGTCATACAGCAACAAAAATTAAGCTATCTGCTAGCAGCTAAAATTAGCAAACCTGAGCACCATACAATTGCGGGGTCCATATAGTTCTGTTCTTGTCATCATATATTCTGTTTACACACTGGAATCTGTAATGTCGTCCCTGAGAGAGAAAAAATATTAATCTCAATGCTGCAGTAAAGCTTCATGAACACAAAAAGGAATATTTATGACAGACTTACTTCAAGAATATGGCTGTCAAACTCAGCTGGCAAATCATATACATATATGAGTGGCCTTTTTTTCTGAACAACAGCCTTAACATTGATGGTGGTACTGTTCAAAAACTTCAGATCTGTTAAATTCACTGGTGTCTGGAGCCATGAGGGCCAATCATGTGCAAGCGAATATGCTGATGGGATACTGCAATCAATCCCAAAATAACCACTGTCACACTGAAGGAGACACTCAATGAGACAACTTACAAAAGTGGAAAAATACAAAACAATGCACCACATTAAATTTAACCAAAATAATTTCATTTCATTAATTAACTAAATCATTTTCTCTGAAACATACTTGACAGAAACCACCATGGCAATGCCCATGTCCAGAGCACTGGTTGATGCAGCTGCATTCAACATGCGTCTCACAGAACTGCCCCCAGCGACCATCGTATTTGCAATCACATTCTTCTTTAAACTTCACTTTGGATGAATATGCATCCTCAGGGACCACATTACACCATCCTAACTTACTGCTGTTTGTTGTGAATATGTTTTCCAGGTCGGGTGTTTTCCAATCGGTAAGCTTTGGATCATCAGGTTTTGCAGGTAAACTAGAAATATGGATAAGAGAAGCTTAGTAGTAATATTAAAGTAACTCAAAACAATTAATCCAACTGAGTAGCAGTGATAGTCTTACATTGTTTTAAAACCACAAGCTTCTGCCACAGGACGATCTGGGTATTTTGTTCCAGGCCCACAAAAGCACATTGCCCTTGTTTTATCACAGTGCGCTGCACATGTGGAAACTACCCATAGACCTACAGGACGTTCTGCAGAACTTGGGAGGTTGCATTCCAAGTTCAGAACCTCCTCACATCCTTTGCCTGTATAAGTGAAGTATTGTGAGGAGTCTCGATTAGGAATACATCGTAACAAATTTAAATGTTATTGGGATCTAGAAAAGCAATATATATCGACATTTGCAAGGAAACAACATATATGCCACCATTCTACAGCCCATGCACTCATGTTCTTTCACTTTTAAACGAAAGAGTTGTTTTTCAGTAAACCCAAAACCATAAAGAACAATCCATTCACTTTCAGTAATTATATGTTGGTATGTCCATAAACAAGGCTATAATCACATAAGTGAATGAACAACAACCAGTAGCTTTTCAACGCATTAGTTCAGTTCCCATTTCACCTAGGTCACATACTCAGTCACAGAGATCAATCCAACAGCAGGACTTTGCAGTAAAAAAAAACATATGAGGCTTCAATACTGCAATTCTTAATCCACGAATCCATATACAATAAACTGAATGGTCTATATCCTTTCAGACATACAAACTACATGTTCTACGTTCTTTCAGGAATGCAAAGTGATCTAAACAGAGTATGCTACAGATGAAAGGAGATATACTGAACATACTCAGAGATGAAATTATATAAGATTTATGAAGAAAAAAATGCTGTCTACATGGTTAGGGATACATTTGTAGGTTGCATTGCTGTATCCAACATAAGAATCCATGATTAATCTTTTGTGGTACCCAACCATATCAAATGATATTTTACCTAATTTGTTTGTTTGTCACTACTCTAAAGTTCTTAAAAGCCAGCCCTTCCAGGTCCTAAGAACTATTGAATATTAGTACATGGACTCTGAATACTGAGAAGTAAGACCTACCAGAATATCCATGAAAGCATCTGCACTCTCCCAGAACATAGTTGCAAACACCACGGCCACTGCAGTCTTTCTCACAGCGCTTTGCACCTATAGCCTGTCACAAAAGAGCAACCTAAATTAACCCCATAAAAAAAGCGCACGAACCAGCAACAAGGGTGGGTGCAAACCTCGGTAACATCAACAGATGAAGAGTTAGCATGACACCCGGCAAGCCATCTCCCAATCTCAGCCTTCCATGGCGCCCCACGGAATGGCACGGCGCCATATGAATCAGAAGGGAAGCGCCCCCTGAGACGCGAGTCCACCACCCCGACGGCCGGGAGAACATTCTTTGGGTGGCTTATACTGCTGCGAGCACCGAAATAATCCAAGGAGGCAGGGAGGATTGGCACCATGAACACATGGACAGCGGTGACAAGCACCACCAGGGAGCCAGCTACGCCCACAAATGCCACAGGGCATTTCGTCGAACGGATAGCGAGCATGGTCAAATTATCATCCGGGCATCAGGCAGAGACGGCCTTTCCGTGCTGCTGGAGTCGATGACGACGCCGGACGAGGTCGAGGAAACCAGGCGGGGATGGGATCAGGGCAAGCCCCGCTGCACGGACGCGGTGGGGTGCGTGAGGCCTCCGGCGAAGCGGCGGTCCGCGGGGGCTGAGCAGGATCAGGCAGAAGCGGCGGCGGCTCACAGGCCTGACAAGGATCAACTCTTCGATGGAGGCGCAAGCCGTCGGAATCGTTGGAAATGGCGTTGATTCAAGGTCAGAGTGGATCTTGGAGAAATGGTGTTGGGGTCCGACAAAGAACCCAAGAAATAGAAGTATTCGGAGCGAGCACATCCCCTCTTGTAAACGGAGAACAGTGGGATGCTCCATCATCATCATTAAATAACGATTTTGCATTTGATCTTTTATAAGAGCCTGTCTACAATGACAGGTGGGCCTGCTCCCATCTGTCATCCAGTCAAGCGCTAAACTCCAACAAAGAAGATCCTTAAACCAGGGTTTTTATTTACTTTTCTCCTCCTTTCAAACATAGTTTTTGCTATTTTTGGATACATGTCCATTCAATTTGTAATGGATTCTAGTTGTTTTTTGTGTGTGTGTGTGTGTGTGGGGGGCGCGGGCGGGCAGGGGGTGGGGGGGATTCTAGACATGTACTAGTAGAAACTATTATGTATCTAGAAGGCATAACGATTTACAATTTGGAATATAGGGCAGATACACCACACAAATCATCTCAAAGCCTCTTAATGTACATGTTTATCTTCAGTCTCCACATGTATTAAGGAACACCCATAGCACAAAGTGGATCAAAGCAACGATACTATTTTCCCTGAGCTACCACAATGTATATGTGCTTGGTAGTCTATAGTTGCAGTTTTTTTGCATGGGTAGTCTATAGTTATTCTTGTTTCCACAATGTTGACCGAAAGCCAGACCCACTACCACCTAAAATCTCTCCATATTCCAATCTCGTGAGCAACAACACTAACACAGTGAGACACAGAGAGAGAAATATTTTTTTTTGAGTTAAATGCACTGTAGCACCTTAAACTTGTCATGGTGTGCCATCTGGGTCCATCATCTTGCAAAACGCACATCTGGCACCTTAAACTTGTCTTGATGTGTCATCTAGGTCCATCATCTTGCAAAACGCACATCTGACACCTTAAACTTGTCATGGTGTGCCATCTGGGTCCATCATCTTACAAAACGCACATCCGAGCAACCCTCCTTACTAACGTCTTGCGGATTAAAGCGCTTATTTGGACGGGTCCTCAAGAAAGCGGCATCTCCACTGCTATATTACAAGGCACAAGACTCCTCATCGGCCAAGCTGCCGCTGCAGAGCAGGCGGATCGCCGCGCATCCACTCACCAAGGTACCGGTCGCCAAACGCGGAGAGATCCTTGTAATGCAACGCATGGGGTTCATCAAAGGCACGCCGACGGAGGAGGGCAAACAATCATACGAGAATCGGCGACAACCTTGAACCTTCGCACGAGGAGGTGCGCGAGGCGGCCGTTCCCCGGACGTCGGCGGCCGCCTCCGCCCCAGGAAGCGCCGCGGAGGACGCGCTTGACTGCGTGCGTACTCTATCCGGAGTGCATGACCTTAGTTGTTTATTTCACGAGTAATCGGCTTAGTTGTTTAAGGTGCCAGATGTGCGTTTTGCAAGATATTGGACCCAGATGGCACACCATGACAAGTTTAAGATGCCAGATGTGCGTTTTGCAAGATGATGGACCTAAATGACACACCATGACAAGTTTAAGGTGTCAGATGTGCGTTTTGCAAGATGACGGACCTAGATGGCACACCATGACAAGTTTAAGGTGCTACAGTACATTTAACTTTTTTTTATTGGCTATGGGCGGTCCTTAGTGCTATGATCGACTTTAGCTATAGACTGCCTTATGGACATAGCCACAATGTTTCGGCTAGCCTATAGTGAATAAATTCATCGCTATGGACTGCTTTTAGAGCACATTGTGGTTGCTCTTAGCACCTCACTACCCTCTTAGACTGTAGTCGTAGCTTTCAAATATGGCAAATTGACATAGTAATTTCTAATCAATTTCACGATTGATGCTCAATATGCAAATCAAATTCATCTTTGACAATTCATTCAAATCTTGAGAACAAGCATTGACATGTGGACGGTACAGGCCGTGAAACCCGAGTGTTTGCATGCAGCTAATGCGGGAGAAGGTAGAGAAACCACCCTTGGAAAAACGCTAGAGAAATCCCAGGAGGCTCATGTGTTGTGCACCTATGAACTGGCATATGTTTTTTCAAGGATGGAGGTCATGATTGATAACCTTAACAAAGATAGATATGATAACCTTAACAAAGATAGATTAATTGCTAGCAGCTAAGGACTTTCTAGTGGTTTCAGCTTATTTAGTAGATATACAGATATAGATTTACAAACTATTTCACCATCGTTAATGAAAAATCAAGTTGTCGAATAACACGTATTGGAGGATCAAGGAACAGCTCAATGCAACCCAGATTATTTGCTTAGGATGTGTGCCAAACCCTGGTGTATGATCTTAAGAGAAGTAATTAGGATTTAGGACTGTTGAACCTTTAATTGAAAATCAAGTCTGTCACATACCAGCTGAAGACTAAAAAAAATTGTAAGTTCTGGAACAGATTTCAGAGTTCTTGCTTGTGGCAGTTCCTTACAGAGCACTGAATCCAAATTGTTATAACTTAGGGCTACAATCCTTGTGAAATTACCATTGAAGGAATATAAACCAGCAATTTGGAAAGCACAAGCCAGTATAATTAAGAACAGTAAACTTTCCTGAATTAAGAAATAGACCATCCACTTATATCACCTCATGGAATGTATAGACTGCACTTCAAACATTTTTTGATCAGTTTGTAATTTTGAACTGCTAGGTAGTAGTTGAGGGCAACAACATTCAAACAAATCATTGAATTGTATAACCTTAGAGTATATCACTTCAAGAGACAAAAATGCAGTTTGTTTGAACAAACAGCGAAGCAGCTGAGAAGTGTTTGTCTACATCTCGAATTATACATATGGAAAAGACTCTTTCAACCTGTATATGACTATACATGTTTTTTTTTACTTCCCAGATAGGGTACCAATCAAATGAATCAATCAAATAGGAACTCAGAATATTGGGAATGAATGAAGTAACAGATTCTAGCTATATCAGGTGTTGCTCGTGAAAACTTTGCAGTGTTTTGATGCTACTCCACAAGGAAAGTGCAGGGCTTCAAGAACCAAAACATGCTGCTGGAGCTCCCTTCTGCATCACATGCTCTTGTGTTATTCATATCCTTAACCCCAAAGGGTTGCCTCACAGCATCTTTTTTGCTCTCCGGATCCTTACTAGGGGTCCCCTTCTCCTAAAGAAAAGGAAATTACAGTATAATTAGATAATTCTGTGATCAACTTCAGATAAATACCTTATTGGTAATGGTTGGGCACAACAGTCCTAAAACAATACAATCACTGTATTTGCCTTTTTTACAGTACAAAAAACACATGACCTTTATTCTTTCACATATTCAATTCAACAAGTTTAGTTTGTGATGTATGGTGAACTGAGGTATGCCAATTTAGCTCATTGTAGAATTTATTAATTCATCAGGGAGAACAAACAGTCATAGCGAATAATTTATTTTAGAGCAGAAGTCACTCTAATCATCTACTGTATTCTTCCATACTACGATCTACAAAAGTGGCCCATGCTTATTGTGAACATTAGATGCTCTTGAAGAATTTGAAGTTAAGTCCTAGAAATGAAGATAGTGAAAATTCACAAAGTAGACTCCATGATCTAAAGCCACGAACACTGAGTAAGCAAATACTATAGCCATGCTGGATTCACCTTCAGTGGTTTCTTGAGTGGCGAGCCTGCTGTGGCCATCCCTCCAGGTTTAACATTCTTAATGCGGTTTGGTGATGGGGATGGAAACCGCTGAGGAGTGGGCGGTGTTGCCTTCACCTCCTTGAGCACAGAGGGAGACCATTGCTTCCCTGCTTCCACCTTCAGCCCCGCTTTCTTTCCCTTCCTGCAGAAACCAACATACCGCCGTAAGCAACAATAAATTTGCACTGGGATGACTATTTGCAAAATGCAAATTACATTGGGCTTGGACTCTTTTTCACTGTTTCTTGTCTCGCCACTTCCTTCACGGTCTCTGCAGAAACTGGATTGCTGACGCTGGCGTCAGGAGCTACATTCTCCATCAAATCGCTCGGATTCCTGCACGAGTGAAACTGTCAGGGGCCTCAAAGCGACAATCTGACAATCGAATAGCATTCCTTCGATGAGGAGAGGTTTACATTGGGTTTGAGCTGCGCTCCTCTTCCTGTGTGTCTGTGACAGGCTGGCTGCCGCCGCCGCCACCAACCATTCGCTTCAGCTCATCGTAGAACTCCGAAATCTGGCCCAGTATATCCTTTCCAGAGAAGAGGTTTCTCGCTGAGAGGGTGCTCTTAAGCTGCCTCGGCGGGGCGTACTTGTTGAGCAGCGCCTCCTTCTCAGCGTTATCCGGGCGCTTCTCCGCACTGGACTTGATGGCCTCCTTGGCATTCTTGTTCCACCGAGAGGCACCGAACGGCGGCCTACTACTCGGCGCCTGTCGTGGGGGCGGCGTGGCCAGCGCAGGGTCCTGGTTCTCGCTGTCCTCCTGGAACCTCTTCTTGGGCGCCGCCTTTGGCTTGGGCGGCGTGGAGGCGGTAATGCCGCCGCCGCCGCCCCGCCACTTGAGATTGCTACTGCCGTCCCTGAGCAACGCACAAAAGGAGAGTGAGAACGGGATTTGATCGAATTAGGCAAAGAACACCTGGATTGAATTGATCGGTCACCTGAGGCTGGTGGCGTTGGCGTCCCTTTCGGCGAAGGGCAACATGGCCGAAACCGATCGCAGCAGCTTGCCCTGTCCCGATGAAGAAGAAGCGTGAGTGAGATGAGGGTTCAGCTAGCCCGTGCAAGAAAAAGGACCGCAAGGACTCAAAGAACGGCGAAGGAAGGAAGGCAGACCTTGGGGCTGGGGCTCAGCTTGAGGAAATCCTCGGCCGTCTTCGGATGCTGGCAATCTGCAGCGCCGCAAATCAACAGATCAGCACCCAAAGTTCCAAAGTCGCAAGAGAATCCATCCCCAAAGAAGAAGGACGATCAGCGCGCACTGCTTTGATTTGATCTCCTCGCAATCAAATCAAGCGGGGGGGCAACCAACAGCAGGAGCACGAGCACCGCCCGCGCTTGATCAGCGCGCACTGCTTTGATTTTATCTCCTCGCAATCAAATCAAGCGGGGGCATCCAACAGCAGGAGCACGAGCACCGCCCGCGCTTTTCGCGCTGGGGGGGGTGTCCAAGAAGAGAGAGAGAGAGCGCGCGGGAGGGAAGGGGAGCGAGCGTACCGGGGCGGCAGAACCAGGCCTCGTCGTCGACGTCGGCGCGACCGGCGTTGGGGTCGGTGAGGTCGGCCCAGTGCGGGGCCTCGATGCCCTCGTAGGTCTCGTCGCGCACGTACCGCGACACCACCCTGCTCCAGTCGATGTCCTTGGGTTCCATGAACTCCATCCCGCCCTCCCCTTCCCTTCCCCTCCCGCGCGGCGGAGGAGAAGCCCCGAGCGATGTAGAAAGAGAAGGTTGTTGGGGTTCTGGTGCTTTGCTTGGTCCCGTCCCGGCGGCTCCTCCTTTGTCGCGCTCGTGAGGGAGATTGTAGTGGCGAGGCGAGCCGTTGCGCGTGTTATGAGAGAGCAGAGCCGAGGGAAGGGGAAGAGAAGAGAAGACCCGGCCCGTTGCTTCCCGGCCAATTTTCCGACCGTTGGAGGTCACCGATACTATAATGGCGATAATGGCGGTGACCCACTGGCAGCGGGCCCCACTTTGATCACTGGCACATCTCTATAAGACGAGATGTGAACCAAGCTCCGGCCAGGGATTGGGCCACGTCAGCAGAAATTTCTCGGCCATTGGATAAAGATCGGACGCCGACAACAGCTTGGACCAGGATACAGGGCCTTCTAGAGAAAGCAGCTTCGTCGTCCGTCGTCCCGTCCCGTGCTCTTATTTCTTCCCTATGCCTTTACGTTTCTTCCCAATCTCCTTTGCCGCGCACCTGCAACAAAGCCTTCATAGGTCGATCCCTCTCCAGCTTCCACATCCACAAGCCTCCTCTACGTGCTGCAGCTCCATAGCTCAGTCCCTCTTCCTCATCTGCCTCCCCAAGCCTTCCACGCCCGGTCAGGGACGCGTCCCTGCGGCTCTGCCCGCTACAGCTACAGAGGAAGCGGCCCTGCCCGTTGTAGACGCCACTGCCACTGAATCGACACCGCACAGGAAGTTAAACAGGTACTTCGATCCATCCAGTTATTTTCTGTACGAAAAAAATATAAGTGAACGCCCTACGTTTGTTTGATGAAATGCGCACAAAGATATAGCAAGTACTCACGGGAGGTGTCGAGATGGCCGCTGAGGGAGGCACCTAGGCATCAGCCATGGTACACCTCAGGACACTCACTCTAGGTGTTTGAGGAAATGCCTCTAGGGCAAACTACTCCTGAACACGTACATATGTCTTGCCATAAGACGCAAGATAACACTCATACCCCTTCTGCACTGGCTGCGGCACCTCCAGTTCCTTAGAAAAGATAACACCCATACTTTTCCCTATGCTACCAATCTACCAGATGAAGGATGTGACAGTTTGCTAAACGTCATCATACAACTAAACTTTTCAGGATTTACATATGCTTCATATCATTATACAATTGTGTATAATGTATTCTCTCTTAGTACTTATTTTCAATAAAAATTTACCAGTATTTTCAGGAATCATCATCAAATACTAAAAGAGTAAAAAAATATATATATAATATTATCTAAACAATATTATTACCAATTCATATTACGTGAGTAGCTGTAGAAGTCCTTTTACCAAGTGCTGCATATTTTAACTCCGAAAAAAATACATTGAAATAAGCACTGTAGTTTACTTTACATATACAACACGCATTACAATATTTGGCTTCTCGTTTAATTGGATTTTTAAGAGATATATAACCATGTGAGAGTTCCATATCTGGCCTAATCGATGAAATAGCTCTTATTATTCAATCCAATATTAGCTCTCCTCTATCTTCTTTTTTTTCCTCCTATCTTGCACCAGTCTGTTACCAGTTAGCACCATGACTTTTTAAGCCTTATGAACAAGGAGTTAAACTTTTCTACCATTAAGTTATTCAGACATGAACCCTAAGAGTAAATGCATCATATATACGTCAGCTAATTATTAGTATATTTGTGCTTCGAACAGCTTGCATCTGCAATACAGTTCAGTACAATTTTTTTTTTTTTTTTGTGTAGCTACTGACTGCTTGTTTATTTGTCCCATATTCATATATTCTATTGATATAGAGAGGTTCCATATTCATATATTGTATTGATATAGAGAGGTTCCATATTCATAAATTCTATTGATATAGAAAGGTCCCATATTCATATATTGTATTGATATAGAGAGGTTCCATATTCATATATTCTATTCTATTGATATAGAGATGGTCTATAGAAAAAGAAAATATCCAATACAGCCTATAAAGGATGCAGAGCCAGATTGCAAACAAATGAGGCAGCAAAGATTGCAAAAAATACAAGAAAAGAAAAGAAAAAGAAATGATCAAAATAGCTCTGACATGCAAATAGCACTCAAACGCCATTGCTTAGACATAGAACTTAGTCATGCTTATTTATCTTCTTCACATGGTATGGTGTCATTCACACCAGAATATATTCAGCATCTAAAAAGAAACCTATAGCGAGAGATCATACCTGGGTCTACCAGAATACAATTGCAAATACTGCAATGCAATATTTTGGTTTAATGAACGAAATCATGAAGACACAAGAAAAAAGAAAACAGGTCATGTACTCAAACTGTTGTAAATATGGACAAATAAAAATACCACCATTTAAAGACCCGCCACTATTTCTTTCCAGATTGCTTACTAATAGAGAGGAGCCTCTATCTAAGCACTTTTTACAAAAAATAAGGCAATATAACAGCCTATTTGCATTTACATCAATGGGTGGCGATATCGATAAAAAAACATAAACAAAGGGCGAAGGTCCTTATGTATTTCGTATAAACGGCCAAATACATCATCGGATAGGATCTCTACTCCCTAAACCAGATGATATACCAAAATTTGCTGAGTTATATATCTTTGACACGAAAAATGAGATTGAAAATAGGATACGGGCTTTAACTAGAGAAGATCCGGAGGAGAATGATATGAATCCTTTAATAGTACAAGGGCTCAAAGAAATGCTCGACCATCATAATCCATTAGTGAAAACATTTCGTCGTGCCCGTGACCTCCTTGAAGAACACAAAGGAATAGATATAAGCATTCATATCATAGGAGCAAATAAAGGTGATCCAATACAGTATGCGGCGACTCGTGAGATGGGAGTGGGTGAGTGGCGGCCAGGGAGGAGCAGAGATGTCTGGGGATGATGAGACCCGCTGGCGGCTGCCGCGTCAGGCTGCTGGTACTCGCCTTAGCACTCTCGGTCTCGACGACATATAGGTGGGTGGAGAGGGCAGGACGGGCGTCGGGCTGGCGGCGCCCGATGGCGGGCGGTAGTGCCTAGGCCTAGCGCCGCGAGAGGGTGGCCGACGGGCGGTAGCGACCTAGTGCAGGCGACGGCTCACGAGATGGGGGTGGGTGAGTAGGGAGCTGAGATGAGAGTGGAGTCTGGTCGTGGACCTAGGGTTTCTTTCCTCAAGTTGCGATGTTGTTGGGCTACCATTTACATGGGCTAGACCACAAATTCAGTTCTATTTGGTATTTCGGTTTACCGAGGTACGGAACCGAAAGTACCTAATCGAACAAGAACAAAATTTTTCAGTTTCGGTTTTTGGGTTCAGTTTCCGGGGTTATTTTCGGTTCGGTTCAGTTTTTCGTGCCTAGTCTAGAGCGAATGGGAACACCTGAGATGTGACTTAGAAAATCTAAAGCATGCAGAAATGCACTGGAAGATATCAAGGCCATCACCCACCAGATAAGCATGTCATTGTGCAGTCAAGTGAACGGCAACAGCAGAATGATCAGTTGGAAAAGGGGACTAGACAGATAAATGACTTTCACCGCTCCCACAATATTGTCCAGATATGATAATATTAAGCAGCAGCCTAAGAACCACAAAAGGGTCATGCCTATCATACATGGGATCTTGTCAACATAGACGAAACTGTTGGTCAGCCTACAGCAATTTCAGAGTTTGATGATCAATCGCCATAATGTGCCCACTGGGAAGGGAAAAATCATCTGCGGCAAAACCCAGCTGCACCCACCAGCACTGCAGTCTTGGGGGGAAAAGAAGGCAGCGTTGGATGCATATGCTTATGTTTGTTGAGGCAGCGGGTTGGTCTTCAACCACAAGGACCGCCCCAGCATGGCTCTTCCATGAACAGCCATGTATGAAGCATTCAGCCTAAGATTGCAGGAGAAAGACCATGGGTTAGAAAACATCTCTACAGAAACAATAGTGTGAAGAGCACTGTGACTGGTCTTACTTGTCGACATCAGGTATGTTCATTGGATCATATGGCTCCTCTTTTTGTTCCATTCCTGGATGGCTACCAGCAACAGAAGTGGCATCAACGCTTCCCTCAACCTGCAAGATTGTGAGATTTGTCAAATACGGAGAACAGATTTTGGCCAGACACCAACGCATATCATCTGTGCACTATAAAAAATGAGAGATCATGGGAGAGGAATGAACAAATACTGATTAGTGGATAGAGATCATATGCTAACATAACTCGGCAGGAATTTAAGAAATTTATATAACTTACCGATGAACGTGCAAATGTACAGCACAGACACTCAGAATGAATATATATAATAATGTAATGTGGATGGAAATCAATACCTGTTGGGGATATTGGCTATATCCTGCATAGGCACCATACGCTGGCGTATGATGGATCCTGAGCATATCCATATGCATCATATCCATAGCCATAATAAGTGTTTGCCCACTGATTTGGATCTGCTTGCTGACTCCACAGAGCTGATGGGTCCTGCATATATGGTTTCATGTGATAATAAATAACAAACATTAGCTTCCATTCAAGAGATTCCATCAGGTAAAAAATACAGAAGATACAATAACAAGAAAACAAACGAAAATTCGGGGGGAGTTATAAAAAAAATGAACAAATACTGCTGAGAAACTAATACTGTATCAAACAAGCAATCCCCTATCAGGTTATCTACCCAAGACAGCATAAGAATACTATCATGGGGCTCTCATTAATTCTCATTTCCAAGTGTTAGCACCGAGTGAAATCTTCATTAACATGCTTATTGGTGCAAAACAGCCGTGTCCGCTTGATTTCATCAGGTATAAGGCCAAAGAGGTTTATTGAATTTGAATGTGATAAGTATTAGGTTTATGCATTAAACTTTCATAAGATATACCTGTTTACTCGCAGGACTTCGGCCCCATGAAAGCCGAACAGCTTGTTGGCCAATCATTGTGCCATGAAGACGTTGCACTGCCTCTTCAGCTGATGCCCTGGTTACAATCAGCAATGGTAAACACCCTACCTTTTCATTACTTAAAGAAAACTTAGATGCTAGATGTGTCAACAATAGTTGAAAAAGAATATAATAGACATATCCATGTGACATTAATTGTAAAAATTCTCTTCTTGTCTGCTGAGATTTCAATGGAAAAGAATGGTAATACTGCATTGAAATGTTCTTAGTTCTTCTTGTAAAGCATACATGTCCCTAACATCCCACTACAGGCATACTTATTTCAGGATGTTGTGATGTTTGGATTTGGGCAAGTCCTGATATGGATATAAACTAAACTAGACACCATAAAGCATTGGGCAACTATTACACTTAAATGAAATTTCCTATAGCACTTACCTAGATGCATACTGTACAAATCCACATCCTTTACCAACAGGAATTTTCACATATATAAGCTCTCCAAACTGTACACATATCTGCCTCAGCTCATCTTCTGTCACATTTGGGTCCAAGTTCCCAATAAATATCTGCAAATGTAAGGTAAGTGACATAATCAACACTCAACAGAGTAACTGACAGAAAGGTAGGGGTCCATACCGTAGTGTTTGTAGGATCACTGTCAGGGAGAACTGCCTGGAGTTGAGGCATCGCATAAGCTGTTGCTGGATACACCGCTACACATTTAACATAAGACAGCTATAATAAATCCACGAAAAGAAACATCAAGAAAATGAAGAGTCTCCTACAAACAACACAGTAGTACATTACAGATCATCTAATATTATTACCTTTAGCAGCTGAATACTGAAGCTGAGAGCCAGTGGATTTCTTCGGTATTGCAGCACTTATCCGCATAGGTCTTGTTGAACAGTATACACCATTCATTTCTGTCATTGCACGGTTCTTTTCATTTTCATCTGCGAACTTTACAAATCCATATCCTTTAGATCTCCCAGTATTTGGATCTGTGACAACCTTAGCCCCTCTAACAGATGTATAGTTCACTTTCGGAATGTCTCCTGTAGTAAGTAATCTGTGACATCAGGTGCCAAGTCCCCTACGAAAATTGAATGATCAGATCCTGGATCAGGGACGCCTCTCACCAGAGCTGAAAGAGGCCCAATTCAATCTGAATGTGTGTTCAGTTCCAGGCATCTGTGTGCCATTGTAAGTCTGGAGAACTTTCTCAGCAGCTTCATGCGAAACAAACTCTATGAACCCATAACCCTCTGGAAGGCTTGTTACTTTGTTGCGTATTATTTTAACAGATTGTACCTGCATTTCCAGGAAATAAAGGTCTTAACACAATGAGTTCAAAATGTATTCTCCAGTGCTCAGCGCTCAACAAACAAAAAAAAGAAAACTAAAAAACACAAACTATGCTTAAAAGTATACTAGTAGTTTTGATATTCAGATAAAGTTGAAAATGTTATATTCTAAAAAACATAGTTCTATCATCAGCTCAGTGCCCCCACCCCACCCACCCCCAAAAACAAAAATAAGACAACCCAATCACAGATCAGACATGCAGATACAAAATGGTTGCTGCATAAACTCAAACAGCTGTCAAGGATTATTTTTACACAACTTTTTCTGTACTGAATGAAGTACCCGATACTTAAATAAATTGTTTTCTTAGTTTTCAGAAACTATCAAACTATGAGTAATGTTAATTCACAATAGCGTCCTACCAATGCTGCTTTAAATAAACATAAAACAGTGCAATGCTTTACGACAATATCCCTAAAAGACCCATTGATATAGATAAAATGGGCCTAGAACGTTACACTCATCTACATGCAAAAAAGACAAGCTACAACTGCTATCGCCATGACA
The DNA here is from genome assembly GCA_015847255.1 of Hyparrhenia diplandra. NCBI lineage: Eukaryota > Viridiplantae > Streptophyta > Magnoliopsida > Poales > Poaceae > Hyparrhenia > Hyparrhenia diplandra. The sequence goes on from JADLZK010004051.1 coordinate 449,396, forward strand.
TATTCCAAAAGGCCTATGTGCATACCTTCACTTTCTCAGGTAATTTTATCTTTCGAACAACAGCACACACTTTTACTTCAAGTGGGTGAAGTATTTTATGCCCAGGTATGCCTGGACAATATTCATGAACAACCGTGTTCCTACTTTCATCAATGGCCTATCCATTGATACAAGAGGAAGCATGTCTTCAATTCACAATTGTTTGGGTCAATTTCAGAATCAAGAGGCTGGCTCCACAAGCCGCAACCCTAAGACCAAACCCTTACATTGCAAAAAAAAAGAGAGATATACACGCATAAGGGCACGGTTGTCAATCTATGTATCTACCCTAGAGCCGAAAGAATAGCAGACACTAGCCAACCACAAATGCAAGTCGACCTCGATGCATCCGAAAAAGGTGAGAGCTACCTTGAAGTACCAACTCTCCTGAATTCACTCAATCCGCAGCAACGCAACCGCTCAATCAGACGTTGAGACTAATAAACACAGCTTAAAATTACCGAATTAGGACGGCGTACTAAACAAACCCTAAGGAGAAACGTCTGCCTAATGGCGCGTAACGCATGGTCTTGGGGGCACATGTCGAAGGACGTCGCCTACCTCCCCGGTGTGGGCGAAGCAGCTGTAGAGGTAGTTCTCGTCGGTCCAGTACTGGAGGTCGCCGATCCACAGCGTGCGGACCTCCTCCAGGGTTGTCGGCTGGTGATACGGCGCCGCCATCGAGCGGCGCGAGGCTCCTTGGGGGACGCAGACGGAGGGATTGGGGCTAGTGCGGCCGCTTGAGCGTGCTCGTCTTCGTTCCCTTCGACGGTTCGACCTGTGCTGTTTGTTGCTTCTGGAGCTCACGTATTTTGGGCCTTTTTCGGCCCATGTTTTGGTGGGCTAGTCGTCAGTTAATGATCCTAGTTCCCCTCACACTAGGACAGCCTAAAAAAAGAAGGAACTGATCCTAGTCCTTTTTTTCTTTCGGAAGATTTGGCCCTATTTTGTTTTTAAAGATAGACGAAATATCTTTCAATTCACGCAAAAAATTCTCCCTTAAAACTTTCTTTTGACAAAATTTCTCCCTTAAAACTTTGTAGCATGTTCAATGGTGCTACAAAGTAGGCATAAATGTCCCCTTCATTCAAAATAACGAGGGCAAAATCATAAAGTTAAAAAAGTAATGGTAAAATCACTATTTAAGTTTGTAAATAAGGGCAGAAACACCAAATTCTGTATTAAAAAAATTCTATCGTGCAACGTAGTGCTTGTGGCCATTAAAGTGATCAACAATATTTTCCAATATGATTATTTTAACACCTATTCACTAAGCGCCTGGTTTTCCAGTTCTGTTGGATTGGTGGATTTCTAATACTTCTGCTGCACATGCAACTATTCTTTATAGTAAGAGACTATGATCCAACTACTTGATACAACGATCTATTAGATCACGTCTTTAGACACCATAATGCAATCATATCACACTTCTTATATTATTACGTGATTTTTCCTATTTATTAGCTTTTATTTACCTTGTGCCCAACAAGTAATAGAATTTTATATGCAACTTCTTTTTTTTTTGACAAGAATATGCAACTTCTTAGTTAACGTGTCGTGTCTAAAATAGATAGGATAAAAAAATATTAATATTTATATCACCAAAACTATAGCTAAATCCATATTTGTATTAAAAACATTATTAGTTTATACCACCAAAACTATCACTCTCTTTTAATATCGCAAAATTTCTCTTCGCCTGTTTTTTTTTTTTTCCATTCACATCTCTTCCTGTAACTTTTCATCCACATTTCTTCATGTATGAGTACAGTGCCCACTTTCTTACCTTTCAAGGCTTGATTTTAGTTTTTCTCTCTAAAGCATATCGTGAGGATTTAGGATTTTAATCACGTAGAGGTAGTTATAAAAGGTTGCATTATGGGCGTCGTCCAACCAAACACAAGTACCTCTTTCCCCCCTGGTTTGATTACGTTACAAAACGCTGAACCAAACACTAAATACATCTGATAATAACCTATATTTGGTAATATGGTGCTAATACACAATTCTAACGAAGGGACAATAAGCTGCCTTCAAGCAGAAATCATGCATCCATTGCGGGCAGTACTCAGCTTCAAAGGGCAACAACTCCATAGCGGCCTCATAAGTTATGACTCATTGCTTCTTAGGTTCGTCGCCAGGAACTTCAGCAAAGCAAACAGGGCATACCTGCGAAAGGAATGTACTTTCATTAAGCTAAAGAAGCACAGGAAAGAAACTAAAAGCAGGCGTCTCGCCAATATTTGGTTGCTGACCTTGTTTATGCTAAGCCATCTTGTCACGCAGCTGGCATGGTATACATGCTTGCATGGAAGTGTCATCTGCAAATTTCCTCTCCTGTACTCCATTTGGCAAATCACACACCTGTCACCCAAAGGAAAGTCCTGCCGTTAACTTCATGTCCATTAAAGAAGGCGTACAAAGTTGTTTTTGTACTAGGCCGAAGAAACACCTAAAATCTGGATTCTCTTGATTCTAGTTCTAGTTTCAAGAATCTAGATTCATCTAGATACATCTCTAGAGAGAATATGGATCTAAAACATTTATGGGAGAATCTGAATCCCTACCAAATGCAAAGATTATAATCTGACCTTTCACGGCGTGTTTTCTTCCTTGAGAAGAAACCACACTTGTACTTTGTGACAGGAAGCGTTGAAATGCGTTCTTGGGAGAGACCACGGCTCTGGGTTCCAACTACCTCACCCAAATCCAACAGTTCCTGTCAATAAAACTTGTTAGTTATGGAGTTTATGAAGTAATCAAATGAGAGAGCAAAATTGATATACATACTCTAGAAATGAAATACTTCAAGAACTTAAAAAAAAAAAAAAAAAAAAAACGGTTAGCAGAAATATAGATCAACCATTGACACCATACTGTTATATCAACAGTTCGATTGCATGAACAAAAAGAAGCAACACATTTAAAGAATCCTGACAAGGAGTTTTTCAGATAAACGAACAAAAAAAGACATGATTGTTCAATTAAAAACTAAAAAAGTTTTTTTCACCATAAAATTAAGCAATAAAGAGGGTTTGGGGACGTCTATCAATATAGACTAGTCAGGGATCATCCCATACTGGCTTCATATTTCCACATATAAATAACAGATTTGCATATACTCATTCATACCCATCCATATAACTCCCCTGCAAAAAAAAGGAGAAAGCCCCATACAATGCATACACAAAGGAAATTATTTTTATTGGCACAATCAACACCTACTCTAGGTCAAGCAAAAACTTCATCCGAAAAAAGAAAAAGAGTTCATAAACTGGTGGTCCCACTGAACCTGAAAGTAGCTAACAGTGATATTAACTAACAAGGGGTATATTTTTCAAAAAAAAAAAAAAAAAAAAAAACTAACAGGAGTATGAAATGGTTAAAGTAACTTTGACAAAAGGCAACCTCAATTAAGAAAACGAAGAAGTTGGCAGTGCAGTGAGGAGCCATTCCCATTTCATGGAGCATTTGATTATAACTTGCTCATGGTACACTCTTCAACCAATACAATAATGCATGGTAATAATCTATGCAGTCTCTTGCCTATGTAGCTAAATATACAGGTCTAAAGTAGAAGCAATAAGTACAACAATACATATTTGAAGTGTTTGTTTACCTTACACAATCATCACAAGACCATGGACAAAAGATTGGTGCAGGGAAGTCACTAACCTCATATGTCATGTTGTCAGGGTCAATATTGTCTTGCCAAACAACCTACAGACATAATAACAATTTACAGTGAAGCAACTGGAAAGCATGGCCATCCACAGCAGACAACATAAATGGATCTCACAAAACATATGGACAAGATACTGCAGCAAGCATGTTTTTAGTGCTTATGAATGAACAATAACTGAACATCACATGATATGTTGAGTTGAATGCATAATTGTAATATATACAATGTGGAATGCAAAATTAATAGAAGCAACAAGCAATAGGCATGTTATATTGTCAGATATACTAAGTTATCAGCTACTGGAGACAACTTAATGGCATCTATACCCCAAAAATATAGATGCCTTTTTTAGGCACGCTGGACACATAAATTGACGTTGAACCAGAGACATGAAAGAGCAAAAAGAGAAGATGAATTCATACTGTAAGGGAAACAAAAAAACGACATTCCTTGCAGGAGAAGGGCTTATTAGGGCAAAGATAATCAGGCTCAAGATATTCATTTACCTGAGGACTACCTGGACTTTGGTGTACCTGTTGGATGCCTGTAAAAAGTACATCAGAGTGCCAGGTAAAGATGGATTAGTAATTTTCATTGTCAGAAAAGATGTGCAAAACTAGAGATGATTCTAAGAAGTGAAAGTTGGACTGTCTGACTTCAAGCAAAAAGGATTTAATATTATGACTTGTTAGTGAATGTTAATGTAACAATCACATTCACAAAGAGGTCTCGCTTTATGCATGCCTTGCATTTCACTAAGCATGTCAAAACTTTTTTTTATATATGTATATATAAAATTATCAGATGATTCCTACATGTACAACAGTACAAGTATGGTTGAAACTTCAAACAATCGGGCAAGGTTGTCTACTCTCTTATCAGTATAATGTCCATGGCTGTCTATTTTACAACCAAAAATCTATAAAGAGACAACAAATGGAGACTAATCAGATAAGAAACTGATGGCCATACACTACAAAACTTTTCTTGTCAGACACCCTGGGACCAAATGAAGACTGACCATGCATATTTGTTTACCGGTCCTCTTAGAAAGGAAACTTCAATGGGAGTATTATTTGCTTGTAGTGCAATTTAGATGCAAAACTACCTTGATCGCAAACATTACTCATGAAACCTCTACTTCACATATGTGTCCAGTAGCAACAGAAATGCAGATTAATGAGTAAAGTTTAATTCCCAGATGAAAGAAAGAATGTGTGGTGTTATTTCATATTCTTCGCCTGCCATCTGATATGAAAACCTAAAAAATAACCTTTTCACTATTTAAGCCCAAAGTACATTCGTAGCAAAGGAAGTGATAGTGAAAATTGAGTGTATCGCAGCACATTCTCAGCAATTTAACCAGAGATTAGCAATAGTTTCCAAAACTATGTAAATTTCAGGACTTGTGTTTTTTTTCTTTTCAAACTTACATTCCTCGGTAGTAGTATTTGCAGTTGTGCGGGGAGCTTCACCGCCCTGCAGGACAACATTGGCAGAGTCCGCATTGTTTACAGGTGTAGTGTTATCCCATACTCTGCGCCCACCATCAGCTCTATGCATGTAGTCGTCTATGTCATAGACATGAGCATAACTGTAATAGTTCCCAGGACCAGAGTATCCATACTTGTACGAGTTTGTATGCATCATTGCCCAGTATGGATTACCCTGCATAGTAGTGGCAAATCATTGTGAATCAATGCAGACAATGCTAAGGAAATAAGGTTCTAAGCTGAGGCAGTCAATTACAGCCATCTGGATTTAGCCTTTTTTTTTTTCCTTCTTGAGAGTTCAGTGCTATGCCAAAAGTGATTGCATAGGTGTGGCAAAACACACAGTAACAAACTAAAAAAATTTACAGCTAAGGTCTTAATGAGTTAGGATCGACAGCTGTCTGTATAAGACATGGCAGTAATGTTTTGAATACCTGATCCTGAAAGCCATCCATAAGAGCAAAGTCAGCATGAGCATAAGTGAGACCCTCAAAGAAATCCATGAAGCTCTCAGTGATTGTGTACGGAAACCCAGTGTTTATGTAGTGGAGTTCCATTTGTCGACTGCTGTTCATCATTCCTTATGATGAAACATGAACCTATCAAAAATTAACAAATCAAAGTTGTGTAAAACTTCATCCCATGAAACTAGAAATCAGAAAAAAAAAAAAAAGTGTATCAAGTGCTGGCATTGCTCTATAACATTAAATTTAGATGAAATCAAATCAAAGCAGGAATATGTTGTTAGCTGCAGCACTGAGCAGTATAGTGATTGTAATAAGGACTGTAACATTTGCTACTAAAAAAAAGGACTGTAACATTTGCACGGTGAAACCTGGCAACTCCAACGAAGGCCTTATCTCAGCCCTCATTCACATTCTCATTCTCATTTTAAGGGTCCAGAACATAGAAAACATTCTCCAACCCATCTCCTACTATCCGGCCCCGGACGGATGAGGATGCCTCATTCCTCTCTCCTCGTTCCTTACCCACATCTGAGGGACTCCTACTCGAAGCCTCATCCACGGAGCGGGCCAACGACCACCTTGGCACCTTCCCGCGCCGCCGCGGAGTTCTCCGAGCTGGTATGTCATTGTTCCCTTTTTGTCGTTCTTGTGACATCCATGCCATGGATGCCTTCTCGAATAGCCTGGCCTCTAGATGGATGGGAGATGGGGATACAAATTATTATACCTCGTAGATCTGGGCGGCGTGGCCGCCGCCGCCCGTGCTGGGCCGCCTTCTGCTGCTGCTGCTGCGCCCCTGCTTCGCGTCGCCCTCCGCTGCACAACAAGGTCGGGCTGCTGCTGTGCGCTGCTCGCGGCCCTGCTGTGGCGCTACTGCCGTGCGGCCCTGATGTGCGTCCGTCAATGCGTTGCTGCTGTGGGCTGCAAAGTGAAGACAGAGAGAGGGCGGCGATGGTGGCTCCGGGTGGGGTGGCGGCACAGATGGCGTGGAACTCGCGGGAGAACAAGGCAGGAATGTGTGCGCGGCACGCGGCGAGAGCGCGAACAGCGACGTCGTCAGGTAGGAGGACGATGAGACGAACCGCTGCCCGCCCCGCGGCGACGAGGTGGAGGAGGTAGGCCGAGGTGAATTGGGGGTGGCGGGCGAGCAGGCAGGAGCAGGAGGAGGACGAGAGAGAAGAAGTGGAATGGAGGAGTTCAGAGCTTTGGCTGATATCATAGGATACCAGTGGGAGTGGCAGGCAGGCAGGCAGATGGTGCCATAGTGGGGACAAACAGGAGATGAGAAGTGATTTTTTTTTCTTCTGAATTCTACGTATTTTGTTTTGGTTTTACTAGTATCACCAAAATACAAATAATCCAGATAGTACATTTTTCCAAAAACAAATATATAACCTTGTAAAATAGAGTGGAGATCATGCCAAAATTATGGCTTACAAATGTTTTTTGTTTAAAAAAATCAATACAAGAGAAACATTTGGATTGTTCGAGGATGTCAAAATGTATGGCTACCTAATCTTTTCACTACAGTTAGTGTAGGGGTAATTGAGCTAATAAACTTTAATTTCGAATGGTCCTGTGCTGCATGCATTCCATCCATAGCGTGGGTATTGACCGTGCAGAAATTTAAAGAAACAATTCCCTCCACATGCGATGGCACCAAATAGTCAATCAAACAAATTGAATTACGGGAGCAACCTTGATTAGGAGCACGTAGGGCATATATAGCTACACCACCGTCGCAATAGTTTACTCTCAGTGCCACCTGCTGGCAAGTACAGTACGATACGTGAAGGAATGCAAAGGGAAACTAGTACAGTAGCATCACTTTTTTACTGCATTGCAAAAGAGCATGGTTACAACTGTTGCTCCTTATGACTAGCAAATCATGAGTTACTAGCATGCTAGTCATGACTGCCATGACAACACCAGCGCAGTACACAACTTTATGCTTCTCAAGTACACTGGCCGTGATTCCCAGAGGGTACTACGGAGATTTTGTTTTGCGAGCAAGTGCCAGTAAAGAGATGGCGTGCGCCTGTGGGTGTGGGACAGATCGGCTTTGGCAGCTGCACTGCTTCGGAGCAGTGGAGTGCAGTGCAGTGCCGTCCGGCGAACTCGATCGAGCCACTTCCGCTGAGCTGCGTTTCAGGCAAGATGATGGCTTGGATTGTGGTTGACACCGGTTTTGTTCATGCGAATTGGCAACGGCAACGGGGGGATCGATCGCACTCGTTTTTTCAGCTGCGTTTTTTGGCATGTTTGTGTAGCTTGCTTGCAAGCAACAAGATTCTTCTTTGAGGTGCATGCGTAACCTCGTCTTAGCTTGCAAGTTAGTACTAGTACCAATGGAGTGTGCATGCTCAGCGTGGTCACGCGTCACAAGTGGTGTGTGCCCATTACCAGTACAGTGCTCAGAGTTGGCACGTTGATCGCCGACGTGCAGACAGAGCTCGTCGTCGTCGAATCGATCGATCGACGGCCTTTTCTGTTCCCGCGGCGCCCCTCATCATCATCCCGACGGGTCGGTCCGGATCCATCGATCCGATTGAGCGATCGACCGTGACGTCCAGTCGCACGGCGTGCCGCCACGTGGCGCGTCCTGGTTGGAGGATCCCCGTCCCCTGAAAGCAACGGGATTAACCAACTTGTACTGGCCCGGCCGCCGCAGTGTTTAACCGACAAGCGTTAGATTTCGGATAAAGCGGGAAAAGGGTGGTGATTCCGCAGCAACAGCGGAGTTTCTGTTCATCCACAGAGGCACGTCGATCCGGTCTCCCTGTCTGTGGGGTCTACAGAACCGTCGGGCCCGCGTGCAGGTGAGTGCGTGCCGACCTGCGACTTGTGCGAGAAGGTACGCTTGCGGTGTACGCAAGGGTGGGCTGGGCCCCACCTCGCAGGCGTGACGCTTGGGGTTCCTCCTCTTTCCCCACGGGCCACGGCAAGGCCTGGCCCCACTCCACCCGACGGGCCGTGGACGGGAGGCGAGCATGACACGCGGGCCCAGGACGGGGCGGACGGGCCCTGTGATCCAGCACTGTTTCTCCGTCGCTTTTGTCCCCTCCAGCACCCCCGCTGCTGCTTTTCCCGCTTTCGCGCTGAAAAGAAGAGGGCCACGGGATGGATGGATGGGGAGAAGATGACGGAGCGGAGCCAGGCAGGAGCAGGATCCGTGCCACGTACGTACACCCGGTCTATAGGCGTCGCTGGCGTCCAGATAAGGTTTGGAATTCGGATCCTGCCGTGTGCCGTGCATATTTGCTGGCTGAATTGTGCACAGATTTACAAAGCGTCAGATCTCAGATGGAGTTCATTGCTCTCGTGCACGGAGACTGTCGGTGTCGGCTTGCTGACGGTGGTGTACGCTGGAACGGGTCCATGAGGAGCGGCTCGGCAGGAATAGGGCGTCGGCGTTGGATCGATCTGATCAGACGACACGTCTTTCTCTGCGCTGCTGGCTGGCTGGCCTCTGGCCTTCTGGTTCTGGAACGTACTTGCCCGTCCGGCCACGTACGGCCAGCGCCATGCATGAAAGCAGTGGCCGGCCACTTGCGGCCGTGCGGCGCGCTAGCTTGCAGTGCTCGGGGTCGGGGACGAGACGACGAGGCTGGCACTGGCAGAGTGAGAGTGGCAGGGTAGTCGGCGTGCATGGCAAAAGCGGCGGTGGGCGCCGTATCAAATAAAGCCAGATCTCTCAACGGCGGCCAGTTGTTTTAAGAGTAGTACCGTAGCTAGCTTTGTTCTCAAGCGAGACTACAGTATAGGCTCGTGAGAGCTACGCGATCGATCGAGCACAGCAGGAAGCTAGGAATATATACTCCTACGTACGCTTGGAGCTTGGTTGCATATATCGCCGCCCACGGACTACGATACACGTATACCCTCCATAGAGATGCACATGCTTGGCGAGAACGTGGCCGGGAGCAGTGGCGTATAGTGGGTTACTGGCACAGCCTGCCGTGCCGGGTGCATGCAGTGCCCGTCCTGTCACGCGTGCGAGGTCATCGATGACTCGACCACCAACTCCAACTGCTGTACATATATAGCCCCTGTTTAGTTTCGTTTCGAGACACTGCAGCGATACTGTAGCACTGTTACACACGCATGCTCGGCTTCACGAGGATAAGGGCGATAAGCAACACAGCAAATCAGAACATGTGCTCTTGATTTCAAAAAAAAAAAAAAAAAAAAAACTCCTGATTTCTCAAATGAGAAATAGAAAAGTAGGCCCAATGTTTTTCCGTGGGCCGCACATTAAATGCTGAAGGCCCTGCCCGCTTCCCATATTAAATGATGAAGGCCACATAAAAGCCCAATGCTTTTTCACGGGCCGCGAGCGATGGGGCAAGCAGAGTAGGCCCAACAAGAGTACAACTGCACAAGACAAATCTCTACCTTTTTTTTTTACTTTTATGGAAACCAAGCTTCATTATTTGTTATCACCCTTAAGCACGCTTCTTGTTTCATTATCGGTCTAGACAGGCACTCAATTAAAAGAAGTGGCGAAATTTCTTTTCTTTTCTTTTCTTTTTGAGGCAAAGTGGCGAAATTTCTGAGATAAAAGAAAATAGTAATAATAAGAAAAGGAAAAAAATAATAAAAAATAAATGAAGAGTGCAATCCAGAGCTGCTCGATAACCTTTCGCGTGCAGGTGTTTGGTTTTTTGAGAACCGTAACTCCATAGTGCAGTTTCAGCTCAAGCAAGCGTAGAATGGCCATGATGTCTTCAATCACCCTTCGGCTATTCGGTGCTCGTGGCCACGGCCTTTGGGGCCAGTTATTGTGTTTTTCATATTCTAAACATTCATGCATTCCATATATGAAGATAAATATAACTTTTATTGTATAGATTAGAGGTCCATCATGTGGAAATCAGACCCATTTGTAAGCTCTTGGTGGCACATTTGTAAATACTGATATTTCTAGGAGCAAAAAAGAGAGCAGTCTCTCCCGCTTTCCCTATAAAAGGGGAAGAGGGGGAAGGAGAGAGGGATGAAAGGCTCTCATTTCCTACCGATCTGCGTTATTTTGATTCGGTCAGTTGACTCTATCGGAGTGCCTACTCAACAACACCTTTTCTTCTTCGAACTCCATCATCATTCACATAGTCGATCACCTCAACTTGGCAGATTAGTTCCTTTATTCCAAATTATGCAAGTCGCTTTGACTTTTTGTGGTTCATTTATTTTGTTATGTATCTAGATATATTATCTTATTTAGATGCATAGTAAATGAATGTATCAAGAAAAGTCAAAGCAATTTTAATTTGGAACCGAGGTAGTAATATAAAGCAAAATGAATTACCGTAATAATTAAAAAATGCTTACGTTGGATGGCATTTTCCCGCTTGATCGCCCTCCTCATCACAGTATTTCCATATCATTAATCTTTTACACCTGTTCATAATCAATTTTTTTAGTTTTCATAGAATTGTCTTAATAAGTCTGACACAGGAAAAATAAAAACACTTCTTACACAATAGCAGCAATGTAGGATGCACCCAAGACAAAAAAGCAAATATTATTTTTTCGGTTAGGTTAGGGCCCTAACGCCTATAAAAACAAGAAAATTTGCCAACAACAATAGTTAATGCATATAATCTTATACTTACATCTGACAAAGATGATTTCATCCATGTGTTTGAACATGCATCTTCTCTAATTACATCTATATATATTATTAGATGATTTGACGGAGGTTGAAAGAATGATATTTGATGCAGGATAAAAACAACAGTGAAATGACTATCATATTTTGGAAAGATTGCCTTCACTGAATATCTTCTGTTGCCCGGTATCTAGATGTTAAGCATTTCTTGTTATTGATAATAGCAAGTATTTTCCATTGAAGTTCCACGATATGCAAAAAAGAAGAGCTGGCTTGAGTCACCTATGCATACAAAATCAGCAGCGAAAAAGGCTTAGAAGTTTGTCAATATTGTATGATGAATCAGTTTAGAAATTAGTGCATGGTTCTTGGTCTATCATGAGTTTGTTTGATGAACTAATTTAGTTATTCATTTTTTAGATGGTAATGCAGTGAGTAATGAGACTCATATCAACCCTTCATTTTTGGTAACCAACAGCACAACAGAGGAAGTTCTAATCTTACAGTAGAGGTTAGTTATTTAGGGAACCGTAAAACAGTTTTTGCATTTTTAAAGCTTGCAGCCTACATTATACTATTCTTTACCTTTTAAAGGTTCCTGGAAGCTAAACTTCGATATTATGATCTCTCTAAAATTGAATGACGCAATATGGTAGACAGGTAAGACTTCTCACCTCAAATCTTTTCACCTTTTTGAAACTCTCACCTTTCAAATCTAACAGATCAACTGTCACATGATGTCCATTGGTGCAAGCAACTGCGAGGTGCGAACATTTCTCTAGGCTCCATCAAAAGATTAACCTTCCTTATGCCAGTTGGCTTTCTGTTCACCTGTACATGAGAAGCAAGTAGTAATGAGATTGACTTCAAAGTGGAATGAACAAGAGTCTAAGTCAAAATAAGTAAACTAGTACCATCATTTTCCAGACTGCCCCCTTGTGCCCAAAGGCTCGTATCCAATCACCAGTAGAAAAGGCCATCAATTCATCATATTCTTCACCACGTCCCCCACCATGTTTGTACCAGTCCATAGACAATATGGTTGGGCCTTGGAAGCCCCTTCTTTGCTCCTCTAAAACGATTTCTAAAATGAAGATCTTTGCTGCTGCTCCCTACGCCTATAGATAATCAAAAGAAAATGAAATGAATTAAGTAAAGAAGAGCAGCAAAGAACCCGATGCTCGTCAACTGCCCAATGTTTTTCAAAAATAAACAACTCTTGATTTCTCAAATCAGAACAGGACCCAATGTTTTTTTCTTGGGCCGCACATCAACTGCCCACATATTAAATGCTGAAGGCCCATAAAGGACCCCATAAAACCCCAATGCTTTTTCGCCGGCCCCGAGCGATGGAGCAAGCAGATTAGGCCCAACAAGAGTACTTCCCAAGACAAATCTCTATTTTTTTACCGCTTGAAAAAGAGCAGCCCCTCTATCTCTTCTGATCAGGAAAAGAGAGCAAATTAAATAGCAGCAGTTCTAGCAAGTTTTCTCCTTGTTCCCATAGATGAGTGAATTTGGTTTTGTTCCGCTTGACAAGGTAAACATTTGTCCACACGGAAGAGCAAGGAATCAAAGAAGGCCAAAAGAGAACGCTGTTGTACTTACGCAAATTATTATGTTTTAACTAGGTTCAAAATTTTCAAGTGGTAAAAATATTCAGATTTTAAAGGGATGATTATTCTCATCACGGAGACATTCAATATTTTTCATCATGGAGACATTCAATATTATTATATATTATAAAGTGTATGAAAAGAAAACATATATTTATCGAAGTACGTACTTTCTGTAATGTACAGTAGGTGATTATGCTTTGTGCCATCTATATCTATTGTAAACATAATTTTGAGCCTAACATTTTTTTTTAAAAGTAATCATGCCCAGTTCCTTCCATTTCTTTTTTCTTTTCTTCCAAATAACGTACGCATAGTGTGGTAGTGAGCATTTGCAATCGTTCCCCAAAAAAAAAAAAAAAAATCAATTGGTAAATTATTGAGTTTTCCAAGTGGCTAAAGAAAGCTGGGAGTATATTTATTGACTTTCTCCAACAGTTTTCAAAATCTCACTCCTAAAATATGGAAAACGATTTTGCATCAAGAATCATGGACTATTTTCAAATTACCATAACTGCATTTACAATACTTGCACCTTCAGATTGGCCGCAGCGCCAAACGTTCGCCAGCTGATTCTCGTAAGCCACAAGTTAGGCAGATCATGGAGTCAAAAACGAATTGCGCTAATTGTGGCGAGGCTGTGGAAATGACAAAGGATGCCGCAAGTTTGGCAGAGAGCGTCTGGAGAGACAAACACCCCTTTAATTTTTTTTTTCTTGATTAATCCCCAAACTTCTTGGCATGGAAGTTGTGGCAAATCACGTATCTTTATTCCTAAAATCCAAACGTGCGAGATAAGGATGGGAGCTTACTTGTTGGGCCTCCCGAGCTGGGGTCAAATGCATGGGTGGAGTTTTTTCCAAGCGTCCAAAAGATAAGGAGTTAAGATAGGGAGTTGCTAAAAAAATCAAGATTGAAAGTGAGTTCTCTTGGAGATGCTCTAAGTCATTTTTTTTTGTCCTCTCATATTATTTGGCCCTGGCGTGCCGCCTGCTGGCCAGGTCATAAAATTGCTAGCACGAATGAGAACGAACTGTAATTTCTTCTTCCAAAGAAAATGTAATCTTGTTGCCACTATTTTACGCCAGAAATGTGTCTTTATATATTGTGAATTGAAGCAAAGTCGTACGCCGACGAGATCCCCGTTTTCCTGAGAAACTAAGGTTACCACTGCACACAAAGTCACAAACCTTCCTTACCAGCATTTCACTCTCTTGGGGGCTGTATTTTTTTCCTTGAAAATGTCTTCGGAGCTGTATAAATTGCCATCTCAGCCAACAAAATCAGGCGCAAATAAACTTAGACACGAACCGCTCGCTCGCGAGTAAATTTTTGTAGCTAGCTAAGCTAGCTGCGAAAAAAATGAGGTCACTCGCTGATGTCTCCTTCATAGCGCTCGCTGTCGTCCTCATCGTCGCAGGCGCGGCGTCCGCGAGCTTCGTGGATCCGCCGGACTCCGACGTGCCGGCCGGAACCCGCCCGCCTCAGATCGGGCGCTTCGCCGTGCTGGTGTACAACCTGAACCGGGACGCCAAGCTCAAGTACGTCGGCGTGTCCAACAGCGACCACCACCCTCACCAGGGCGGCGTGAGGTACAAGATGGTGGTCACTGCGGCGGACGCCAGCGGCGCCACCGCGCAGTACCAGGTGCTGGTTTGGGGCATCCCTCGGACCTACCAGTGGATGCTTATGGAATTCAAGAAAATCAACTAATAACCGAGAGGCCGGCCAGCGCTCCCATGCGTGATGCATGCTTACAAGCCGCATGTGTATGCTTCAAGACCTACGACGAGGTACGGTGGAACAACCTACGTACGTGGAGAGGAAGCACTATCTTATATTGTCTAAATAAATGTGTACTGTATGCCACAAGATCGAGAAGAGATCGAGGCCAGTTGATAAGAAAAAATATGTACGGTTTGTGTATTTATATTGTTTTTCTTAGAAAAGATTTATATTGTTTATTTACATTTTGGTTAAGGACATTCTCATATAATATTATTGAGAAAAGCAATAACTAGCACAAAAGATGGACAACTTGACACATAACAACCTCTAAAACATAAGCATATCAAGACCAGATTCCGCTCTCCGCTTTAACTAGTTTCAACTTGTTTTGGCTTATTCTCACTCAAACAACATAATTAAATAGCCAAAATCACATAGCCGAACACGCATCGCTCGTGATCGCAAAAAGACATCCGCAAGTACTCTCACTACACAAATCTCTCATGATCGCAAAATCCATTTGATATTGAGGTCTAATAGAAATATCGTCTTGAGAAACCCTAAGAGCGCACACTTATTACACTCCTTAACCACTAGAGTATATACTGCACACCCATATAATAGGCCGAAGTAAGAGGTCTGGATCACCACATTGAAATCCAACCAACTGATTCCCTAGTAATCACACCAATGGCTAAGATCTAGAAGGAGCCAAGCCAACAAATGTGACATAACATTCTATCACTGGTCTTCCGCTGATCAGACATCGTTGAAACCAAGCCCTAAAAAGACCTTATTCTAATATGCCATTATCGCCACCACTTCATCGATGATGCCAAAAAATGAAAGCCTTGAGACTTAAAAAAAAATACTAAATCTATAAAATGAGTCGATGCCCACGCCTCTCACCACCGGTAGGAATAAAGAGAGACCGAGGGGTGGCAACAATAGTTGTTGGGGGTCAAATACTATTGATAAGCAGCCCATTTGCCTAATATTGTCTACCTGTTCTACCAGTAAAATAGTTTCAGCTTTTTGCTTGTGAGTGGCCAAAATTTTATACTCATTCTGGTCTAGATTGTTTCTAGTAGATTGTTTCTAGTACATTTTTTTCATCATAGTAGTAACTAAAATCCAATTATACTTATATCTATATATCTATATACATCTTGTAAAGATAAACCCCCTTTTAGCTATTTCTCTTGCCATACTCAAAGTCTAGATTGTTTCCACATCATCATCCACTCAACATCCCACTAGCACATTCTATTTAACAGATGCCAAAACAAATTATCCACGTCATCATCCACTATCCAACACACCTAAATTGGATCGTCTAACACATGTAACTATGATTTATTCAAGCTATTCACATTAGTAAGCCACATCATTTGCTAACATATATTTAGTGGTTGTACATCATAATGCTAAAAAAAATCATCCACTAACATGCATTATGATATTTATTCAATCATATTAGTAAATATAAGTAGTATAATTTCACCGGTACTGTTTTTTCCTAGTAATAGTTATTTAAAAGATGTCAAAACAAAAAAAAAAGAGTGTAAGGATTTGGGGGCTGATCCAAGAGGGGAGAAGTAAAATTGGATCGTCTTAGGTTAAGTTCTAACTTGAACAATACTGGATGCATATACTAAAACAAACAACTAGCCTAATAAGCTACCCTAGAAAAGATACCCGGCCCACCCAAAACAAAACATTTGCTAAAACACAAATGTGGTTACTAAATAGTTCAAGAAAGTAGTTACAAACTCATGAGACAGAACAATAAATCCTATGGCATTGATTACCAAAATGCAATCCCTAGTTCATGTTCAAGTCCTGCCAAGGTAAGATGATCATTAAGCTTTCTCAAGGTAACAATATTGGACGCAACCTAATAGAAATGCATCAAAATGTTCAAAAAAAAAAACAAAGTTCAACTTAGGTTCTAACAGAAAATATTGCCGCTCAACAATCTCAGTTCACCTTAACTGCCATCATTAAGTTCGTGCACAGACTGACAATAAACAACTAAGCAGTGAAGATTTATGATCACTACGTACGTTTAGCATGGAAGATAAATCTCGAAAGTAGTTAAAGCTTTTCTTCACACAAAATTGCACACGTAGAAGGAAAATAAAAGGGGAGTACACGTTTATGGATATATATTTCAAGAATCAAGACGCAATGCAAATGGAAGCTACAAAGATCACACATGATCTTCATGGAAGATACCAAGCCCGTATTTTTTGGGCAACTAGCACTCTTCTTTAGTCCATTTGATCATTTTTAAGCTAAGCAGTGGAGATATATAAATACATATGGCAGAGAAATTAAAGCACAAGTAAAGTGTAACAAAATAAACAACAAGACACCGTTGAGTTGACTGAGCTTTGAATGCTAGTAATTTGTATTAGCAACTTGCATGCATGCATTGCCTTGGCGGTTGTAATTTAATTAAATTAAACTTGTAATGGTAGCCACGATCAAAGTCCCAAGATTTGACTGGGGGATAACCAGCTGTCTTCTCCCTCGTAGTACTGTACTCTACAATTTTACAAACGATAAGCAAGGTCTCAT